>CM073779.1:50725789-51286289 GCA_037158775.1 Hetaerina titia | reverse complement strand
CAAACATTCTAGTTTAATCTGCCAAGTTAGTCTTCCCTCATTTACATCTTGAATCAACTCGCAAATAAATACACAAAATATAAATTTGCAGGTAAAAATAAACTGCCCATTTCATTGTGTAAGGGTGTAGAATGCTTGGAGAATATCTATATGATTTGATAATCAAATAGATTTTCTTCAAGAAATGATGCATCGAAGAAGAATTATTTGTACCCTTTTCAAAGGCCTTCAGGTAGATGATGCGTGAAAGTTATGAGATTCACGTTACGGACCTTAAAAAATCAAAATTAAAGTTATAAAACATCGATCTATAAAATTTCTTCATTTAAGAAAGCAAAGAAGGACTTTCCATGTGGTATTTAAGTCTCTGAAAGCCGGAAATTGTCCACTAAATTTATCACTCATTAAAATATTTGGTCGGGCTGGCTTAGAAGTTGAAGTGATTATTTGCAGAGCAAGAACATCTGAAAATTTAAATTGAAAACCATGTTGATCAAATTTATACATTTAGCGACAGAAATGCGGCATCTTATAAAATCAGGACTGGTTTGTTGCTGAAACCTGGAATTCTTTACCCGATTTCGGTAGTAATTGGAAATAATATGTTTTTGGAGAAATGTCCATTTTTGGCTATACTTATTTTTGAAAACATATTTATTCAACTAAATCCAACTAAAAGCGAAATTTGAAGCAAACTGAATGAAGGAATTATTAAGTCCAGCCATAAGATTAATATAAAAGCTCACTTTCCAAAAAATGAACACATTTGAAAAGAAATACATTCTAGAGCAAAATTCGCAATGAAATATGTAAAATTTAAAGTGATCCAAGGCTGTTTAATGATATTATATAATTATATCCTTCTGTTTTTATTCAAAATCCAATAATATTAAATTAATCAATATATATAAATCAATAACTTTCCGATGAAATTTTCTGCGGAGGCCTTATGAAAAGGTAATAACCATTAAGGCTATTATTAAAATCAAAATCGTCTGCTATAATTGTTATGCTAAAAGAATAGAGTATCGAACAATGAGTAATAATAGCATTATCGACGACTTCATTATTATTTATAGTCATACTTTTTTAATTTTTTTAATCAATTAAAGTACATAAGTTGAAATTAAGCGTAATAAATGCAAATTGTGCACGGTGATTTTTTAACGTTAAAACATATATTAAGGGAAAGGATACGTCATATGATTGCGTACGCAGATGATCAGTAAATCATAGTTTTAGCGTTTTTAATACGTAATTTCCATCAACATTCTATCAAAATAATCACTCTGTATGTTAGATTCTGTACACATTTAAAAAAAAATGGCTCTTATTCTTCAAAAGAATACTGTCCTATGACTATGGACTTTCTTGCGTTATTCTCCGGCAAGAAGCTCGTGAAAGTGAGCGCACAAATATCCTGAAACTGCAGGTCTCCTGAGGGTATAAGGTCCAGTCATTCATGGTTCATCCTAGCAATAAACCTTTTTACACCTTCCACTATTTACTGCGAGTTATGCGAATTTTGGTGATCGGTTCAACTGTTTCGAAGAGAGCTCAGTATGTAAAACATAATACTGGCTCGACTGTGGAGATGAGTTGAGCTGAGCTATTCGTGCGTAAGGAGAGCCTGGGTGTTGAATAAACGAGGAAAACAAGAGTACAGTTGAAATGAGGAGGATAAAGAACAAATTTCGATGACCTTCTCAGTCACGGCTGTCATTCGACGGCCAAATGAAGCGTGATTTACAGTCTAGTGACTCAAAAACAGTTAGGGGAATGACGCAGTCGAGAAGGAATGACATTCCTCATAGAACAGAATGATACAGAAATTTTAACTGCGTCATACAACGTGAGTCTGTCGGGTGGGTGCGTGGAATGGGAGGCCAAAAATTAAAATAAATAACTTGGAGAACAGGTGAAGAGAGTGTTCGCAAAAGGAGCGGAAAATTATATGAAAGCTTTTTCAGCTAGGATCTTGGGGGTGATTCCCTAATTTACGTTTTGTTGTTATCGCATATTCTGCGAATGGATAACGAGTATTTAGATTTTATCAGGATTCAAACTTGTTTCTTTTATTTTATCCGGTATCAAGATATTGAAAAACTTGGTATTGTCTTTGTTACAAATACACTTGAATACCCGGTGACTTTCCCAAAGGCTTTCTCTCTTGACCAGAGGCTTTCCGCCCTAGCTTCTCTCAGAACACTGCATTACTTCCTTATAGCAAAACCTTTGCCAATTTTAGCGAATTGCCCTCACAATTCTATGGTACATTGCTCTGTGTTTATTGCATGGGTTTTAAATTACAGTTAAGTCAATTGAGCATTGTTTTACTGGATTTTAAATTATCCTTGTTGTGATGTTGAGCAGTGTAACGAAATAAAGTATAGGTATCTGTATCTGTCTCTGTTGAGGTTTCTCGTCGTGAGGTCACGACGTGCGGCCTAAATAATTCCACCGGGGTCACTAGGGAACTCAATCCCAAGTTTTAATTTAGCTTCTTAGTCAGCACACAAAAGTATCGTTTATCACGTGCAAAATTTATTGCAACGAAAGGATATCGAATATTCACGAAGCACATTAAAAAAATATAACCTAACTCACGTGAAATGAAACGTCTATTTACTTATACTTAACCTCTTCCGAAACCCTAACTCTCATTTAATCCGATATTTTCTCGTATCAAGGCGGGCTTATGTGAGTTCGAATTAAAAAGTGCCCCACCCGAATGGGGCATATTTAAACCTAGGAAATTCGAGAGAATTTGGGAGATCGTGAACGGGAATTGGGGGTTCTGCTTTGGAAATCGAGGATCACCGTATCCATCGGTAGTGTCTTTACAGGTGCGGCCCGCAACGTTCCACGAGAACGCTCCACATGCCCAAATACGGAGAATTATTCGAATTTTGCAAGATTTCTGCGCGCAGGTTGCCTGGTGAGGGAGGGGGAGAGTGAATCGTTGGAGTGAGACGTGGGGAAGGAGAGGGGGCGTTGGAGGCCGGGAGCCTGCGAGGACAAAGGAGGCGTCATCCTCGTGTTTCCCCGTCCTCTCTCTCTCTCTCTCCCATACCCCACTCTCATCCCCTCCCGACCCCCTCCTCTCCCTTCCTCCTCTCCATCCCAATCCTCTCCAAACAATGCAAACAATCAGACGTGCATCCAGCATGTGTATACCTCTTCCTTTCCCGTTCCGTATACCTCTTCATCCACACCTCTCCCAACCCAAACTGCCTCCTTCCCCCTTCTGGCACACACACACACGCACCACCTCCCATCATCCCCCATCACTCCCCCTCAACCCACACCCTCCCGTTCGGCCCGGAACGCCGCTTCGCATAGACGTCATTCAAATCGACTCGCTCCGTCCGAATGGGCGTCTGAATTCCCGTGGGGTAGTCCATGAGCGAGTGAGTCCTCCCGCATGGGGGGAGGGGGAAGGTAGGTAAGGGGGAGTAGGTTGGTGGGTGGTTGGTTGTTTGGGGGGGAGTGTTGGTTGGAGGGGTAGGGGTCGCTGATGGAGAGAGGGAGAGGGTTCCCGTGCCCACCCCCCCGTCGACCTCCCCGTGTTCCTCTTTCGCAAGCTCTCCCCCCTGTTGGACGACGACCGTTGGTAGGGGGGCGACGGGGATCGGAGCGTAGCGGGGAGGGAGGGGTGTGGTTCGGAAGACCGAGCAGAATAGGGGCATGAATCGCATTTGTTTGCGGCACCGCGGGTTTGATGGCCGGGCGGCCGAGACGCTGTCCATCCGCTGGGAAGCACAGGAAAGGAGTTGGAATGTGCTGGCGGGCGGCGTGCACAATGGCGGCATTCACTTGGCATCTCTCCAGAACTGGGGCCCGTAAACCTTTTGGCTACCTCCGAGCCACGTTTCAAGTTCAGAATACTATAACCGGGACAACAAGGACTGCTTTGCATTGAAAATTGAACGTGGTCCACAGTTACGGCCATTACTTTGCGGTGCAAAATTTTGTCGGACGGAGAAATGGTAAATCGATGAAATTACTTCATGAATAAAATGTATCTTATTCTTTATGAGTACTTAAAACCTAATCAGCCGGCATCGCCCTAACCTCTCATCAGTATACTGAGATGATGAGTGGAGAGTAATGTCATATACGTAATGAGGATGAGTGTATTTGATTGCGAGCTATTCTCGCGAGATTTGCGTAACGGTACGGGATGTATAAAAGTTGGTGCTGGAACTCATATTGTTTTCACACAAAAATAAAGGCGACTCTTTGAAGCTTTAACAAGTGGAATTCCATCATGATGGAGTGAAATAAAAAAATATTCTTCAATAATATTGACAGTTGACCATTTTTTTGAGGTTGACTTGTTCGTCAGGTCGTCTGAATATAATGAGCACTTTTTTCCCATTTTGTCCATTAAGAAAAGTAAATTTTCGCACCACTAGGATTAACTATACATTTTTCGCTGAAGTCACGATAAAAGATATTAATTTTTTAACATCCTCTTTGATACAGTGACGTTGCGGAAATCTGTCATGTTTTCTACGAATCTCTCATATTAAGGATTCTATATTAAATCATGTGAAAGACTGGGCTCCAAACATTTGAGGACACAGGCCCACATGAAGTTCGTAAGATATACTGTTAATTAACTTTAACCTAATAATTAGCATCTACAAAAATTTCAAAGAAAATTCACTGGAAGTCGGAGAAGGACAGAAAGAATTAGGCCAAAAGCCTTTACCTGCGGAGATAAATTAAAAATCTGCATGATTGGTGATCAACACCCCCTACCACACACCCTTGTGGCGGCTTGCGAAATATTATGTTGATGCAGAAAATCAAAATGATATGCAAATATTTAGTAAAAGATCCAAATTCATTCTCGTTGGTTGGGCGCAATAGAAATGCAAGGAAAATGATGAAACTCATCTTCTTCAAGTGGAGAAAATGGCAAAGGCCTTAGCGACGCAGGTATCAAAGTCGACATTTCTAACAATTTTGTTTTTAAATGTTTCGACACTAAAATATTACTTCTGAAAATTTCAGCAATCTGGTAATCGATATGATAACTTGCCAGTTTCATATAACGGGACAACAAAAACACTTTCAGAAAATGGAACAAATAAAGTTCAGTTTTGTCAGAATTTAATGCTAATTCTTGTCGAAAGTGGTTTGTGTATATATGCGAAGTCTATTTGTATATATACTCATATATTGAGGCAAAAATTAAATTAAACTTAATTTTCAATTCACAAGAGACTGCGGGAGATGCCGCAACAGTAAATTTTAACGGAGTCACCCGCTAACATGTATTTCAATGCAATAATTTCAGTGTGTAAAAATCATTCGCCTTGACCGCACTCGGCCGCACTTGAAAGAACTCGGCCGGATATCGAGGGATCCTGGTTCGAATCCCGGTCAAGCCGAATGATTTTTTCATTATAAAATTATTGCATTAATTTTCAATATTGCACGCCTGGTGCGTAATCACCACATGCCTTGGCTGTAGATTTCAGGATACCATGTAGAGATCACCAACTATACGTAAATTCTGGTGGCCCCTTATAGAATGCTAATATTGTAGTAGAACGCTAACAAGTTCAACCACACGTACTGGTGACCGATGGCCGGATGTAACTTATATTTTAAAAAAATGGATGCGGATGAAGTTGTTGGATAAAATGAACGGGAAATTATAATGGAGGAGGAATGCGTCTGATCAAATGAATTAACTAAGGATTAACCAAGAACTGATTATTATTTTGCATCCTCTTTACTATGCGCGTTTTATAAAGTGAATTGGGAAAAATAATGAGTATATTGAAAATAATAGGAATATATTTGAGGGAAAGGCTGATCCGCAACCTGTACATGTCTCAGACTGCTCAGGTGCGAGTGGGGGACGGAGAGTCCGGATGGGCAGTATTAGGAAGAGGTGTAAGGCAAGGGTGCCCATTATCACCGGTGCTGTTAGACCTATATGTGAAGAAATGATCGAAGACGCATTGGAAGAACTGGAGGTAAAAATGAAAGTCGGCAGGGAATCCATGAAATCAGTTAGGTTTGGTGATAAACCAAGGTTTAGTTTGTCAGGCAGCCAAGGGGTTGCAAGACTTGCTGAGTGGATAGAAAAATTCAGTGCGATGGATATGGAATGAGAATCAATATTAATAAAACGAAGGTAATGCGATTTTCCAGAAAGAATAAAGCGAAGCTAAAGATTAAAATAGGATGGAAAAAATGAAAAAAAAATCAGGCAGAACAGTTTATGTATCTTGGAAGTGTTTTGGACCAACACGGTCAAAGTAGTAGGGACGTAAGGAGAAGAATTGCGCTAGGTAAAGAGGTTTTCACAAGGAGGAGAGAGTTGATGACAGGGACGTTGAGTAAGGATATTAAGATAAGACTCGTAAAAACTTTGATATGGAGCGTAGCTATGCAGGGCGCGGAAACGTGGTCACTGAAGAAGGAGGATAGACGTAGATTGGAGGCTTTTGAAATGTGGGTGTGGAGGAGAATGGAGAAGGTGAAATGGACCGAAAGGAAAACAAATGAGGAAGTACTAGGGATGGTGGGTGAGGATAGGGATTTGTTGGGAGAAATCCTAAGGAGGCAAGAAAATTGGATGAAAGTCGTATTGAGCGGCAGTGGGATGTTGAAGACGGTAAGAGTCGGTAGAATGTTGGGAAAACGAGTGCGGGAACAGGATAGGGATGTTGCATGGGATGAAGGGAGGGAGGAGGAACACAGAGATGAAGAGGGACCTGAGGTAGAGTTGGATCGTGTTTTTTTAGGAGTCACAAAATCTTTATTTGGTAGTTGTGTCCATCTTAAAACGTACCTTAAACGGTAGATTACCGTATAATAATAATAATAATAATCAGCAAATAACTTTGATATTAGAACAATACGTTTTCAATGTAAAAATAATTATTTATTTACAACATTCACCAATTAATTAAATCCCGACCTTTATTAGTGTTTTATTAATTATTTAGTTTCTTCATTTGGCTAATATTTTAATTAATTCCTTTAGTTTATTTATTAGTATGTATCCGGAAACATCCATCTTGGACTTTGCATCGAGCATTTATCATGAAAACAACAACTAATATAATTTTTAAACCTGAGCCCTTTATTGGTGTAAATTTGCATGAATTTGTTGTTTTTGCATGTGGTTTTATTCTTTTTCATGGGTGGAGACTTAACGCCTTCCATCACGTACCCCTGCAGCTGCTTCGGGTTATTATATAGTTGTAGATATATGGAGGAAAAGTCAGAAAAAGAAATGGGTTGGCAAAATCTCGGCTGATAATCTATCCACAATTTGGGTTTGTCTTAAGATGAACTGATTATTCATATCTCATATGATTGACTTAAAACACATTACAATGTCAATTATTTGCTAGTAACAATTTCTTAGAAACTTCACATCTTAATTATTTTATAACGCTTAATATTCATATTGTTATTCTTAATTAGCAAACATTTCTATTGAAGTATCCTAAATAAGAAACTTTTTGTGAAAAGGAAAAACCTAAATGTATTGTACGGTTTTTTGTTTATTTATTTCCTGACTTCTTCTTCTGTTGTAAAATAAATTTACTGCCATTAAAAAATTGACTTATAAATAAGGAAAGTTATGAAAATGTTTGAGAGTGTAATAAATGCATGAACATATTTATTTCATTTACGGGATATTCTTACACATGGTGCTAATTCTTTTTTATTGTAATACTAATTAAAATAATATTCAATATGATGATCAACATATCATCATTGTCTATTAGATATGACAAATACCATGTAGCAGTCTTGAGTGTTCGATAATGAAGAACTGTTATGTACGCTAGGGATAATTTTTAATGGAACTAAAGATCTTGTAATGTGACGCTGGTTGTCTCAACTCAGCTGCTAGTGACATCTTATCAAGATGAACAACGGGGAGGAATCACTAATACGTGTGAGTTTAAATGCCAGTTTTGCCAAAATCTCACTGAAAAACTGAATACACACTATGATACTTTCCAAAATGAACTCATGAACGTATGGATTGGCCTGATAAACTGAATGGTTAAATGTTACTCTTAAATATTATCTAATATTTATATTTCTCAAGGTTTGGCATAACAGTAGTGAGACTAATACAAGGTTTTCTTGTAAGAAACTATCCCAAATATAGATTCAATATACAATACGGAAAAATTACACACACATAATAACCTTGTATGCCATGAAGGCCATCATAATTGTTTTATGCTGTATTAGATACTGGTGCATTAGGTATATTGCTGCATTAGGAGTGATAAGGCAGGGTTTTTCTCTATTTACATTTAAAAAATACCCCGAAAACCGCCGCAAAGGTGTGTGGTGGGGGTATTATGTCACCATCCATTCATACACGATCGTATTCATGTTACCTCTACAAAAATATTAGTTTTTTCATGCACTCGACAGACTTCAGATATGGGTTTAAGAGAGGAATCGGATTGTTTCAGTGAACAATTATTAAAAACGCTTTTGTAAATAGCGGTTTAATCTGTTAGCTTTTTCTAAACTGGTGTTTAGTTTTTGCCCGTTGTTATTTAGGAATGGCACTGTTTTCCCCGAACATCCTGCTCATATGACCAAAATGATTTTGGATTATCGTTCAAATACTCACCCAATCTATTATTTTTAAATTCTCTTGATGCCTGATGACTAGTGTTTCATGATAACAATGTGGCTGTTTAATAGAAACGTATTATTTCATTTTGTTTAGTGCTAGACTCGTTCTTGTGTGTCATACTCGTTTTTTATTACAATGCTCTTTGGTGTTTTAATGCTTTGCGTGCTTCTACATTTTTCCATCTTAGTTTTGGTCTTTCAATTTTTAAATTACTATATATACATTTTTCTATAAGAGCCTGTGTGACGTTGAAAAAAGCAATCCACTAACTCTCAATCTCCGTTGTTACTACCTCAAATGAAACATAAGACTGCTGCAACTCACGCCTTAATCCTTCGTAATCGGTTCGATCAAACAAATAAATATTGCTCATGAGCTTATGAGTTTTCATTGTCATCATGTTAATTTAAACGAAAACTATTCTTTCGTAACTTAGTCCTTCAAATATTATCAACGGTGTTAAATATATGTGGAGGAAATGATTAAAGAGGCATAGAAGGACTTGAAATAGGAATGAAAGTCGGCGGGGAATTCGTAAAATCAGTTAGATTTGCTAATGGCCTAGCCCTAATAATAATGAAAACTTCGTTGCAATTTTCCACAGTTAAAACTTTATTGCCGACCATGGTTTCGATACACTGTATCATCTTGACCTGAAGATGATACAGTGTATCGAAACCATGGTCGGCAATAAAGTTTTAACTGTGGAAAATTGCAACGAAGTTTTCATTATGTCTCGATTCCACAATATCACGCCTGATTCTTCACTTTTCGGCCTAGCCCTAGTTTGTCAGTCAGCCAAGGGGTGCAAGCATTGTTGAGTGAATTGGAAATTCAGTTCGATTTTTTGAGATGAGAATCGATATAAACATAATAAGGATTATGAAGATTGTTTCCAGAAAGAAAAAGCTTAAGTATAACATTAAATTAGGTTGGAAAAAAACGAGTAGGTTTGACAGTTCACGCATCTCAGAAGTGTTTTTGACCAACATGCTCAAAGTAGTAGAGACGTAAGGAAAGACACTGAGCAAAGCAAAGAGACTTTTACGAGGAGGGGGAGTTGATGACACGGACGTTGAGTGAGGATGTTATGAAAAGGATTGTTAAAACTTTGAAATGGAGCGTGGTACGGCGCGAAAATATGGCCACTGAAGCAGTGCGGAAGACGAAAATTGGGGACTTTTGAAATGTGAGTGTGGAGATGCATGGAGAAGGTGAAGTGGACAGAAAGGAAAACAATTAAGGAAGTGCTAGAGGAGGAGAAGGGATTGTTGGGAGAAATCATTAAGAGGCAGAAGAAATGGACGAAAGCCGTGTTGAGCGGCAGTGGGAAGTTGAAGACGGTAATAGAGGGGAGAATGTTATGCAAACGAAGAAAGGGCAGGAACAGGATAGGGATGTTGCACAGGATGAAGGGAGGAATGAAGCACAAAGAGATGAAGAGGGATCTGATGTAGAGTAGGTTCCTGGATTGTGTGTTCTTAGGAGTCACAAAATATATATTTGGTAGTTCAGTCCATCCAAAACCTACCTTTGGCGGTAGATTACCTTATGATAACTAATGATATGCCTCTGTGGTTGCAAATTGGCATGAATTTGTAAGTTTTGCATGTGGTTTCATTCAGTTTTATGAATGGTGATCTAGCACCTCCGTCACATGCACCCTCAGCGGCTTGCGGGGTGATGCGTGGATGGATGTAGATACTTGTAAGCAGTTAGAGAGGCATGTTTCCTTCTATTTTTGAGTGACAATTTTTTTATTTAAATCATTAGGCATCTTTCAAATTTCCGTTAAACGTAATCTGCTTTTATGAAGAGGATCAGACAAATTTATTCGTCGGTGTGTTAACAGGAACCTCATAGCAACAGAGGAGAGGTCTAGGTGATTGCGTTCGCTTCGATCCCTCTCGACAACAGAATCCTCTAAAGCAAACGAAACCTTGTACCTCGGGAGGAGAAGTTTCATGGAGGATCTTCGAGAATGTGTAATCCACGGAAGAAGAGGCATTGGGGGTTATTTTTTAGAGTAAGGAAGGATAAGGATTTCAGCTGAATGCGTAAGGGAAGACGAGGAAAACGGGAGTAAGTAAATTGATACCTTGAGCTTGTAGCAAGGGTGGAAGGGCACTTTGGATGCGGCCGCCAGTCGTGATAAATCGTTAAGACTGTGAGTGACATTTTCACGTTCCACTCCTCAGACTATAATGGAATAGGCGGCTATGAAATGCTTATCTTTAATTAGTTACATGTCACTAAAAAATAAGCATTAATAAAACGTTTCAAATGTTTTGTAAATCTTTAAATGCAATTTAACTTGTTAAAAAAAATTGGTTTTGACAAATGTTTGAGAATTTCCCGTAGTACGATGAATTTTTGCTCGCTTAGAATTTAGCTTTTATTTTTGTCAATTCTTACGCTTAATCTGTAACTAGTACTACCTTAGTATGACTAATAACATAGGTGAGGTGACAAATTGTTTGAGATGTGCATGATATTTTTCCTAATTCCGCTTGATGTTTAGGCATTTGCTGCTTTGATTCACACGACTGATGGATTACTTACACTTGCTCTTGGCAAGCACTTGGAAATTAATGTTGGAATGGCACAATTGCAGAAGAAAATGTTTCCAATTATGGAGCTGTGAAAGAATATTTATCGTTTGCTGTCAAATGAATGCTATCTAAGTTTTAATATTTAAGCTGGCAATGACTCTTTATGCTTAAAAACAACTATTCACTTGTATACACTTTCGTATGAAAACAACTGGGTTGGTTTTTAAGTAATTACCAACTCCAAGATAGCCTCTCATATGGTGATCTTCGTAATAAACTCGTACTTATTAAAAAATATCACATACATATACATCTCCTTCACTAATCAACCCATAACACTCATTGACTGGATCATATAAGAATGCTCCAAAATCATTCCTCCGTGTTCTGGAATCTCAACTGAAACTTTGATGTGGATCGACATGAAATATTGCATCAATCCCCAGATTCACTCTGTTGACTGTAATTGCGATGCAAGAGGTCCATTAGAATGACCCATTTCTCGGAAATTGGCTGTTTGGAATACCATCATAAAATATATTTTAAATATAATATAAATCTGCGTAACTAAGTAATTGTAGTGGTATACGATATTTGTGCAGTGACTGGAAATTAAATATTTTAAAGTTAAATTTATAGTATACCCTTTCGTAGCATTATGGCATAATTCTTTAAACTAGCATCTTAAGGATGTAACTTGAGAATAATTATTAGATTATTGTCGAAGATGAAAAATGACGAAGAAATAATGTAAAGAGTATGAAAGAGTCGGGATCATTTGTATTGAAATAGTTGAACTATGGCACAAAGGGAATTATCATGGCCCCGAATTATTCGGGTAGGTTAAAACACACAGATGAGATAAGGGAAATGCAAATAGACTCCAGTGCAGATAAATGCCAATATTTGTTCTTTCCAGGAACAGTCAGGAATCATCAGGAGGACAAGGTTAAACCCTGCGTAGACATAAGGTATACATATATTCGTAGTTACATGTGTATGGTAGTTGCTAGTATATACATTTGCTTGTGCTTACATACATTTAAATGAAATTTTGCTTGAATATTTTCGACTGTGTGGGAGTGAATTGGCATGCTTTTGTTTGGTTTACATTTGTTGGCATTCAGTTTTACGGGTGGCGTCCTAACAGCCATCTCCGCACACCCTTGTAGCAGATGGAGGGATTTTGTGTGCATGTAGAGTTGTAAATTGTTTAAAATGTGTCGAATAACATACAGTCATGTGAGCGACTAAATGATTAAATAATGCATCCTACTGCATTAGGCGCAAGAGGAATTTGTAAAGATGAAAACCTTAAGATTGCTCTGCACATGGCCTCATCTTAGCTTCACTCTTTTGAGAATGTTAATTTTAATAATCGTTTTTACGATTAAATAATGGAAAGACTTGTGTGAATATGTGTCTGGCATGCGAATTGAAATAAATTCACAAATTTTTCAATCATACGCTTGTATCTTAGTCTCTCTTTCAGTCTGATGGTAATACATATATTTCACGTGCTCGTGTCATGGAAACATGCATGTAATCATTTATATACATATGGTATTCCCTCGGGAATGATTGCTATGCTTCGTCAAATTAGCCCAATTTACTAGACACGCACTTCTTATTTTCATAGAGCCTATTACACCCCGTGGATCACTAGGGAGGAAGAGGCGCAAGGGAGTAGAAGAAATCAGACATTTTAAAGCCAGGAATCGGCGTCAACGGAGCATTCCCTCGGCATTGAACGACATCGGCATAAAGGCCAATGGGACCTTCACCCTCGGGAAAATCCGTAGCACCTTTTTCGAAAAACGCTCGTAATCACGTCGCTTCTTCCAACTCTCTCCCTCTCCCGTTGCTCCAATCCCTCTCTCACGCTCCATCCTCCCATTTCCTCCCTCCTATCTCCCCACCCCCGTTGTCAGATTAGTTCCACGAGGCCTCCCGCTCCCCTTCGCAAATCCCGGAGCTGTTGTCGGGTGCTGCTCACTCACAGCTCGATGGAACCGTGCGACAGAGGCATCTTTCATGCTGGGCGCCAGCATCCTTTTCACCAGCGAAGTTGGAACGCAGCTGCCTGCCCGGTGTGCGGGTGTGTTGGTGTGTACGGGCGCGCGATAAACTGGTCCGTGATTACCCTCGCAGTAAAATTGGTTGAGTTGTTGAGGCCTCCACCTTGTCCAAATGGTAATTGATGAAATCTCGTCGCCCGTCATCCGAGGAGGAGAAGGAGTCATGGTGGGGGTTTAGGAAAGAGGGGTGTAGTTGGAGGAAGAAGGGGGTGTATATTTGCAGGGGTGGGGACTGAGAATTGCGAGGAGGCTGGAAGGGTAAGAGGCCGAAAGTGATGGTACGGAAGGCGTTGGAGTCAGTAATTCTAAGACAGGCGACTTGGAGGTCCCGCTCGAGTTCTTAGCTTCGGAAAGAGTATCTCTCTGGGGCTCTTGTGAGTCAAGGCTTGACGAGGGTTTTTACAGTGGCAATTAGTCTGCAATACCTTACTCAATGGATCATTATCTCTGGTCGTTAATATTTTCCTCGTTCTTTTGTGCTGTGAATATTTTCAAGGCGTATTTGACCACTTTGCTCTTCGAAAAATGTGTCAAAAATATTCCTCACGTATGTTGACGATATCATTCTCACTGAAAATATATTTTATTGGGTTACCCATCTCACATGTCAGTCCTTACTTAAAGAAGAACTACATTTTTTATTTACAAAATAATATTTGTTTATTATTGTGATAATTATGTCTATATTATCAAAAGGATTTCACGTGAAACATTGGTGGAAATAAATAATCACGTTTTCCAATAAATACTTAGTTTTCTCCCTCTTTCTTATCTTCAATGTACACACTACGATTTAAACGGGTCAACTTCTTTACCTGAATACCGAATCAGTTTCAGGAGCATAAAATTATTTTTCTAAAATAAACTCAGCTTATGCGTGGAAATTATACTAAGCAAGCCGCCTTAAGTACATATCGTTGAATGGTATTGTCCATTCTAAACAAAACCACAGTTGGCTATTCCAAATAAAGCAAAGTATACTCATGTATTTTAAAATTTTATTACTCCTTAATTGGACTTTCACAGAAGAGCGTAGGTACGAACATGAAAGCACCATTTATTTTGCACAAAAATTTAAATAAAATAGTGTCATTTGACTTCGATAAGTTCATGCTTAACATATTCATCAACTGCAGTTTGACGACCAAATTTAACGGCTATTTGGTTAGCAACCTCAGAGATGAAATGAGTTTTGATTTAGGAAATGGGGTGGGATGTGAGACGCCATAGAAATAATGTGAATACCGACTGAAAGGAATAGTATAGAAAGTAGTTAGAATATCCTTCTTTACATAATGGTTTTCGAAAATATCCGTTCAACAGAGCCGAGTGGGATTTAACGAAATAAATATAGAATATAGGATTGGATCAGAGGGACACTCGTTTCATTTAATACTATTACACGTATCAGGCTACAAAGATGAAAGTAATGGGGACTGACAGTGACGGGGAGATGAAAAAGGCAAGCTTATTCGTTGTCCTTCCTTATTTCTCTTTTTTTCCGATGAGGAAATGGAATTAGAGTCACTGTGAACGCTCGAGATAGGAGGGGAAGTAGGCAGACAGGTGATCAAATTAAATTAATAAATGTTTCAAGCAGCTTGTGAAATAAAGAGGTTGTAGATTTTTTTGCAGAATAAGCGGTAATACATGAGAGGAACGGTGTGAAGATAAGTTGTAAGAAAACGGAGAAAATAATATTACCAACAAATATAAAAGCTAGATGAAATACCAAAGATGGCGGGAATAAATTCAATGTCAATTTCAAATATATAAGATGAAATACGGTAGCCTAGGAATTAATTTACCAGAACTGTGAAAGGGGAAGCGACATATACTTGGAAAAAGGAACTAATGAAATGAAGACATAAGGAAACACTTTATTCGAAGGACCGGTTGACAACTGCAATTTTCAAAATCAGAACTTGAAGAAGGAGGTAGAGCGTAGGGATACTTTTGTGTTATGTTTGCGCATGAAATAAGCTAAATAAAGAAACAACTGGCAAAGGAGGGTAAGGCAAGGGAAGAGCGAGGAAGATTGTTAGTGCAGCTTGAAAAACACGGTGAGAGAGGATGAATTGAGATGCAGTGTAGTGATAAAGAGAGTGAATGCAGAATTGTACGCAGGCGAGGAATATAGAGGCAAAATGAGTATATTTAGGTAACAAGGATGGCAAGTTGAGGTGTACAGGGATGAAGACATACCTCCTACTTACTTTAGGTTTAGGGCAATAGTTGAGCAAGGATTTCGAAGGCAAGGCGTGTATTTCATTTAATGTAGTGTGGTAGTTTTCAGGGACTGCCCCAGACCTTCATTCAAATGAGTGGGCAATAATTAGAGACCATAAAAAAGTATCTAAAATTCAGGTAAATTTTGTTAAAAATGTCCGATATTTTAGCAAAACAAAGTCGCAAAAAATCTTTGAAAATTGAAAAAAAAACATTATTTAGTGTTTCCTGCAAAGCAAAAGTTACATCAATTTCACCACTTTCTCGATCAGTGTGATTGCATTGTATATTTCAACAGAATCCATCTTGAATTTTGTTCGGTGATCAATAAGAATTAATGGACTTACATATATTCAAAGAAAACAACTATTCCACATTAAAGGAAGTGAGCTACGCATACTTTTACATGAAGTTTTCGTTTGAAGTGATATTTTCAAAAAATGAGACACCATACCATGATGAACACACACTTTCTTACTTCAAAGGTAATCAGTGTTGAGAAAAATTGTTTTTATTGACGTTGTTCCTTGTTTGTTGTTCCTTTATTGAAGTTCTGTAACTGTAATGAGATACGGAGCTGAGGATTCGTAATTTTAATTTACTCACCAAGTATTTATTGCACACGTAGCATCCCTCCCTGTCTATTGCCTCATCCAAAATCATCTATACATACGCCGGCACAAATTTTGCGATCCACCGTTTAAGTGCGTGGCAGGGCAAGGAAGCACCAGATGGGAAGGGGATGAGGGAAAAGGAGGGGAATAAGGGATGAGGGAAAGGGAAAAAATTCCGCCAAGATATTCCGTACTTAGATCACGGCAAAAAATCTCAATTGTCTACATAAAGGTTTAAAATTTTTCTATATCTATAATAATTTCTAAAATTACTATCGAAATTATGAAATGAAAATCATTTATAAACTATACCGTTGTGAATTTTCGGCAAATGTGTACTGTGAAGTAAGCTCTTTCAGGGCAGATTTTTTCGCGTAATTAAAAATATCAGCAATTGTGTTGGGAAAAGTTGAAAATAATACATTTAAATACTCCATCAAGCTCCCACACCACTAGAACATGGATTAATTAAAGATGAAAACATGATAGGTAAAAACGAGCGGGGTCTGCAGATATTAAGAAGCGAATTTGACGTAGCCATGGCAGACCTGAGAGACAACAAGGCACCAGGAGTTGACAAAATAAAATCAAGACACTCGGGGTCAAAGCGAAGGATGTTGTCTATGGAATAATCAAAGATAGCTACGACAGCGGAAAGACACCAGAAGACTTCGAAGAAAGTATAATGATTGCAATACTAAAGAAACCGAAAGAAGATAACTACGAAGAACACAAAACATTAAGCCTGGTGATTCAAGCACCGAAAATCCTGACTCGGATAATTAGCCGAAGAATAGAACAAAGGACTTAAGGAAACCTCTCAGAAAACCATTTTGGTTTCGGGAAAAACCGAGGAGCACAAGAGACAATTCTCAGCTTTAGAATTCTGGCCAAAAAAAGATAGATCTAAATAATTATTTATATGCCATTTTATGTGGAATATTTATATAATGCCATATAGCATATAATATTTATTATATACCATTATATGTGGCATTCGTGGTTTTGGAGAAGGCCTCGACAACGTCGAATGAAACAAGATTTTCAAGATACCAGAAGCGCTTGGATTGGACTACAACAAGGATGCAACCTTTCGCCAGCAATATTCAACGTATACTTGGAAGAGGCATTAAAAAAACACAAGAATTGGGTATCAAAGGAGACAAGGTAAATGGAGAAGAAAGCAACTTGCTCCGGTTTGCAGATGACATCGCAGTAGTGGCGGAAACGAGAGAGGATCTGCGAGCAACTTCCGAAAGACTGCATGGAAGGAATCTAATAGGATTTAGGCAGCATCAGTTTTGTACTTAAATAGTATCATACTGGTAGTACTACTCCATCTTATACAGTACTACAGTGGCTATAGTGGCTGACTAGAGTGGCAACACTGAGAAGATACTCGTCAATAAGAAAATCCGGTAAATTACCTCTGTTTTCGTCTTAAAACTAAATAAAACCTTCCCATAAGCTCATAAATGCTTTTTGCTTGATGAAAAAAAACTATGTTTGCTTCAGGGTCATATATTTTGACTAAAACTCCATTTTTACCTATTAGTCTAATTTATGTAACTTCCTAATAAACCAACCTTATATTAGGACTAAGATATAATTTTAAACCTGGTAAATCATGAATAATTGATGTCCTCAGATTACGTATTACAATCACTCTCCAAATAACTGTCCTGGTCGTTCTCAAAAGTTTAAAAAATTCTACTCTTCTTCCTCGAAATTTCTAGTTGAAATTTACCTCCATTACAGCGTTCCTGATGATAATGATGGAAAATGTTTGGTAATAAGTAAAAAGTAGGTCTCCATTCAAATTAACCTTTGGGAAACTACTGCATGGTAATCACGCAACATTCTAATGTGTATTCCTCTTCCTACACTCGGTATACCCTCTAAGGTTTCGATGTAAGCTGAAGTAGCCTGAAGCTACTCAATTTACGCTCTAGGGTGTTTGTAAGAAGTATAGCCTGATATACTATTTTAGCCTGATATAGTATTTTATCCACAGGTCGTATGCTGACCTCTATTGGAAGTGATTTTCTCTGCAATAGTTTTAACAACTAATTACAAGAATCACGGTCATGGATTTGAGTTGTAACGCTTTTGCTGGCCCAATCAATATCGAGGCGGTTAAAGTCACCGCCAATTAAGTGATGCTGTTATTATTTTTACGGATAAGTTGCTATATTTATTCATCGAGTGATAGAAGTGTTAAAACGTACGAGTCTGGAGGCATTTAGAAGTAGCAGAAATCAACGTGAGGATGATTTTCTCTCAATGAGGTGCACAAAAAACTTTCAATGTTTTTATTAATACACACGCATATTTTGCTTTCAAAAATGCTTCCTACCGCCACCAGAATTCCGCCTCCGGGTCTTTCACGTCTATCGCGTCGGTAAACTCTGAAGTCGATTGAGAAAATATGGCGGTCGTTCACATTATCCGAATTCCGACTTTCCATGCCTATTACAATTGGAAAAAAATACTCTGGATTATATTGCCGAGGCTATTTCTTTTATTTTTGAGATTTCTGCAATTTAATATGAGACTTCTTGCGATATTAAATGAATTATTACTTAGAGACCAAATTATATTGGCAGATTCTACCAGCGGGATGGAGCTGGGGGAGACTATGGGAGGGGGACGGCCCTTGATCCCGTGTACTTCATTGTCCCACTGTCAGGAGCAGAGTCGAGTGCTCGTTCCTCCATCGCACGACACGAAAAGAAAACAAAATCGAACCAAGGGCCCAGGAAAAAAATCATTAACTTGAATACTAGACTTTGATGAATTGGTCAAGCACAACACCTTTTGCATTATGTACAAAGGTATATATTTGCACGAGAGTTTTATATGAGCTAAACTGTATTGAAGTGCATGCGTAAATTTATCTAGTACCCGTCACGCTCTTGAGGCGGTTTGCGATGTAATGTATAGATATGATTCTTCTTTAATGGTGGTTTTCACATGCACATGTTGTTCACCACTAATGAATTTTGTTGCGTGAAGAACTCTATTATTTTTATTTACATGTGTTCTCATTTCGTAGTCCATGTATAACATATAACTTCGAGATATGGCTCTTCATTGGGAACTAATTGTTTTAATTCCCTAATATCCTAGCTGTCATATTTTCGAGATATGGGCCTTTGGTGGGCTGAATTTCTTTTATTCGGGTTGCCTTATTCCAGATGTGGATATGATAGCTCTCATCAGATGCAAATTTGGAAAAAATAATTTCCCTTTTCAATTTATCAAAAGCTTTCTGTAAAATTTGATGGATGTACGAGCATAATGAGACCTACTCAAACTAGGGTGCGAATGCAAGGAGTTGGTAACTGCAATGATACGTGTACTCTTGATGGCATCGTGCTTATCATCGAATGCACCTTTTTCCCCACATGGTTTTATTTTTCGTGGAATAAACGGTTTTCATTGAAACGAGAAAGAAACGACAGATATGGCTTTGATAACAGGAATCAAAACTCTAAGGGAACATTCAAAATTTCAGATTTTCCAAATGTTAATCATTACCGAGTTGAAGAAAAATGTTGAGAACTGTTGTAAAGCCTCGAGGTGCCTTCGTTCCTCGGTTAGACTTAGTGTTAATGATATCACCAAATTTTACTCAGTATTTATATAATTGAACGGATGGTGGACCACATACTATCTACGAAAGCTTGAGGAAATAAACCTGAAAATTTCCCTAGGAAATAGGGTTCAGGGTTAGCGTTTTAAACTTCCCTCTCTGCTAATTACTGCTTCGCTCCTTTAAGTAAAATCTCAGCCGGAGGAAAGGGAAACGTGGAGAGGATTGAGCACACTCTTTTAAAGTAGATTCAGCAATTTACGTAACCTCAGTGGAGACAGTGAGACGAAATCAAAGAACGTACTTTTAGGTTGATTAAACGCCACCTCGTTCTCGACAGAATCCGAGTGAGCCTCGAAAGGGAACTAAACCCGTAAAATTTTCATATTCCATCAGGAATTCCCCAACACGAAAACATAATACTCAGCATCCTGCCTCAACCTCCCACGCCATGAAGATTACAAATGCTCAATGCATTTTTTACGAAGCCATGGCGCAGGTAGCGTAAAAAAATAACCACTCATCCGCAGTTCTTTGAAAGACAGGCGACCTTTGCGATTCGCCATTGTTGTAACGACCGGAGGTGATTCTTTGAACGCTTCACGTGAGAGCCCTACAAAATATTCCCACAACCCTCTGCCCCGTCTCTTCTCCCTCGTGTCGCTCTATTCCGGGGGTATAATAGAGACCACGACGGCACCCACCGCCTCGACGAGTGCCTACACCTACAGTATCATAATAGCCATTCCCGTATTTCGCGGTAGTGTTGCGCGCCGTGGAAATATTGCCTCTCGGAGGCGGGGAAGACCATGAGGGAGGCGAGGGGGGGCGCCCCTGATTCCGTGCACTTCATTGCGACGGGTGGCTCTCTTCACGAAGAGAGCTTGCCCCGCGAAAGCGGCGCAACCCCCAGACGCCACTTCCCATGAGCCCGGTGCAACCCCCCCGTCCGTTCGACCCCTCCTTCCGCCCCTCCGCCATCTCCTCCGAGCTCTACCCCCCGCCTCCCCCTACGCCTGCCCCACGCCCATTGTCTCACCGAAACCGGGGGTGACATTTAAAATAATCGGTTTGTCTGTGAGACCTGTGCAGGACGGGTGTTTGGGGGTGGACGAAGAGGGGTGGGGGAAGAACAGCGTGAAACACCTGATGTCAGTGTGGCGTTCGGAATATTGCTGTTGAGTAACGAGGCCTGCGGGAGGTGGGTGGTGGGCAGGGGTCCGTCCGCAAGCGGAGAAGAAGTGACCGCAGTAGACGTATTTTTCGCAGAATTGAAAAGACGGGATACGCTTCGACGGTGAGTGTGTGCGTGTGTGTGATGGTAGGGGGGGGATGGTGAGACGGCATGAGGGAGGATTTCTGTACAGCACGCTTGTCCGAGAGTGTTTTTTTTTCTTTTCTCGAGGCAAGGTGTGGTGGCGTGGCCGTCGGGCGTCTGTCGTGGCGAGCGGAGGGGGCACGCGGGGCGGAAGGGAGGCGTGCACGTGAGAGGAGGCGGTGTTTGGGGGAGGCGAACGGCGGGGCGGGACGGGGGGAGGAGGAAAGGGGAAAACGTGAACCCTAAGCCCACCGGGATGGGGAGAATGACAATGGACGATCGAGGAGAGTGTGCTCACATTCATTCTGACCGCTCGCCATTGGGAATTTCATAATCCGTAAGCACAGGATGTGACGGGGTGTGTTGTTGTATCCCTCTGATGCTTGGGAGGATGGTGTGGAAAGAGGGAACGCGATAGATATTTTTAGGTGTTTGGATGAGGGCGTTGTGAAGACGAGGGAACAGGTAGACGACAGAGAGCCTGCGTTTGGATTGATTAAATACTTCATTAAGGTTTGGCCCTGCTAGGTGTGTGTTCCCCGTTCTAACAAAAGGTCGCGGTTTCGAATTCCGGGTGGGTCATGTGGTGTGTTGCGTGGTCGGACGTACCTAATTGACGGATTGCAACTTCCAGTATGTGACAACTTCCTCCGGTATTTCGTTCTTAGCAATTAGTTTTTGAAATGCGCGTGTAACGAAGTATGAAACAAAGACCAGCTATTCTTTTGAACCTATTTCCATCGAAGGTAACTCGGAAGTGGAGGTAAGGCCAATGTGGTATTCTGTTTTTCTCTTTTTATGCAGCTTCTGTGCTTCGCCTACTGTTCATGGATTTCTAAGTAGCACCCATTGCGGACATTGTCTAAGCCTTCGCTTTGTTGACATCACTAGTGTTTGCAGGAAATTTATTCACTTACACGATTTTCAGTAGCTCTTTTAACTAAGAGTTTTCATAAAACTCTTTCTGGTTCAACGTTTACCCTTTTCGGAAAGAATGGAAATAAATTTCACAGAGATTGACCAGGCAAAAAATGACCTCGATGAAAAATTGTTCAAATTGAAGTTAATTAGAAAATGTGGATAATTTTTAAAGCCGATAAAATTGACCAGGCGTTGGAAAAATCTGATAGCACTTATGATACATTACGGGTGGAACGTCATTTTTCAAATTATGGGAAAAACTGCCTTGCTCCGATGGATGAAATGCGTCTTGTGGATATTTTCATTAGCTTTTATTCCAGATATCGTAAATTATATATGCTCACTTGGATAAAATATCCGCTAAAAATGAGTCTGTATCACTTTGCCAATTAGTAGGAATTCGAAAGCCTGCTTTAATGATTGGGTAAGAGAGACGGGAGAGGAAATAAATCCTCGTACACGTGTATGTGCAGGCCTGTTTGCTTCAAAAGCAATATCCCTTTGTTCCTCCGTAGATACGAGAGTGGGTTTCTTTTCCGGGGTACTAGGCGATTCGTTTCGTTGGACAAGAACTACGTGTACCAATTGCATTTGCTTCGAATGTTTATGTACACGCAAACCACGTATGGAATTATTAAGGCTTTTGAAGATTTTTTTCCCTCTTGCCGTTTTTTTTATAATTGTCATCCTATTTAATGATTATTAACCTTTAACTAAAAGTATTGTTTCAGGAATTTAAGCCTAAAACTGCTGTCACTAATTGTAGAACCTGGCTAAAAGTGTAAATCTAATTCAACAATTTGGACTGACTCTGAATTTTGACTCTTTCCATTTATAGTAAACTGAGTGGTATCTGAGCATCACAGTGACTTCAATATGTGAACTAAACCTTGTAAGTGTGAGACGAAATTAGGATTGTGAATTATACGCATAAATCTAGCAATAGTTTTCTTACGCATGTTGTATTCCCGAAATATTATGAATGCATTTAAAAATTTATACTTCTTTAACAATGAATATGGTAAAATATATCGATATGTCAATAACATATTCATTACAAAATGTATGCAACGCGTAAATAAATCATAAAATAATTTCTTAGAACCGTAAAATATCCAAATCGCTCTATCCTGCTTAATTAAGCTTACGGTGAAAAATTAATGAATGTAAGATTGAAAGAAATGGTGAATTTATTTTAATTGTCTCAGAAGCCCCGTCATTTTATTTTAATTGGATTTTCAAAACTATATTTACCGTTAGTCAATACGCTTTTATTTTGCAAATCTACGTATACATTTCGTTAAGGGCTCAAAAGAGACTGCTAAGCAGGAAGTTATTGAAATACTTCGTTCAAGCACTACTTTTTATTTTCTTCTGTGACACTTATGCAATTATCTACAAAGCTTACATACCTCCCTCTTTAATTATCATAATATTAATATATCCGGTGCTAAAATCAATAAATACACTCTGCTTTTTGCCTGCATGCTGACTCAGTCCGTATGCATGTTGCGTTGTTGGTGAGAATTGTAAGAGTAAGTGTTATGGAATAAAAAAAATTATTTTATATTTTGAAGTATAAGGAGATAATTTTCTTGACTACTATACTCATAGTACTACTATACTAGCTACTATGACTTTTTCTCTCGTGGAAATGAGTAGTTGAGTGCTTTTGTAAATCGATCAAATCTCCTCCAGATGGATTGCGATGATGTGACGCACTTTCGTAAAACAATGGAATGAAAAGTATGTAGGATCTCCAGAGAGTTGGGATGAGAAAGCGCAAGAACATATTTCGGCCACGTGAAGTTGCGATTCCGCCCAGGTAGAAAGTGATCGCGCTTCCCCGGTCGAACCCCGAAGGGAAGCCCCGAGAAGTTTACAAAGCCCAGTGATCCCCGAGCGAAAAATAGCCCGGGTACACTCCGCGGCGGGATGAACTAAGACAACACCTCCTGATAATCCCCCTCAGACAAGTTGATTGGTTTTAGGAGAAGTACGTCTCGGCGCTGGCATGACGCACTAGGTGGTTTCGCGGAGGATGATGGGAAGAAGAAGAGGCTCACGTGTGTGATGATGGATCGGAGGGCGAGAGCGGATTGGATAAGGGGGGTGCGGGGGGGGAGAGGGTGGGTGGGAATGCGTGGAAGGTGGGGTGGAAGGATGGCGGCATGTGTTTGGGGGTGTGGGGGCTGGAGTGGACGTGAGGTTCGGTGGGGCAGGAGGAAGATCCACAATCAAAACGGGAGGAGGATGATACGTCTGCATTTCGAGAATTGCTCCGCCTCGCTGATGAGTGGGACTAGCTGATCAATAAAACATTCCGCGCAGGGGAAATCCTCGCAATTCGCTAAAGGCACGCTTTCGGACCTCGGGAGTTATTGACACTGCTTTCATCCTGGTGCGGGACTACCCACTCGACTGCACGGACTGGCTTTGCCTCCCGTCCCCATCGGCATCCTCACGACCCTCGCCCAACCCACCTCGTGGTTCTTTCTACCTTGCCCCCCCTCGACACACTACTACGCCCCTCTCTCAGCCCCCCACGGCAACCTGCTCCTGGAAGCCGCCCCCCACCGGGGTTCCGCAGGGTCCGTCCCCGGCGGAGCTTGTAGAACGGACCCTCGGCCGCTCTTACTGTTGGCTACCTCACTTCATAATCTCCCTTGTTTACCTCAGTCTTGCTTAACGTCCAATTTGTGGAGGCTTTTGGACTAATCATCGGGATGAGCCCATGATCACATTACGTGTGCGTATTGGAGGGACGCCAACCTGAGTATTTGAAGTGCATGTGCATTGCGTGACAGATTAATTTAATGCTCACGCATAGATCATTGAGTGAGTTACCCTCACTCTTGAATTCTTATTTGGATCCAGAATCCCTGAATGATCGCAATTGCGTACGGTTGAGAATCCCCCCCGTGGCATTCAAATATCAGCTAGCACTTCACTAAAATACTCGTGACGGTCAATAAAAAATGATAAAAATGGACTACGATGAAACCGCAGTCTCATTATAATTGAAGCTAGACGGTGGAACAAATCGATCGGGAAGAGTGGAGTCGAGCAATTAGTTTCCTATTGACTTGACCTACGGAATTTGGGATTTATGAAAGTCTTATGCAGATGAATGATGCAATGAAATATCAATCAAGGGATTCATCGTGAGAATTAACTGCCTGTAACGTAAATTATTCCTTTCGTCTGCAGTTTATGAAAGACTCGAAATTAAGCTTCATTAGTATTTTACTTTCTACTTAACTTTCAGTATCCGCTCAGGGAGAGCGGCATCATTTAAAGCGATGTCTCATGTATATTAAATCACTAGAAAAGTTTTGGTATTTATAATTCAATAAACTTTGGATACCTACGCAACTAACTCTGAAATTATTATTGCTAATTGAAGAATATTTTCAACACAAGTTCAATCTGATATTTCCAGTGTTTACGGCACAGAATATTATAAGTTTTTAGATGTATTTTAATAGACTATTAAAAAGAGTAATAAAAACGTGTCGTTCCTTTACGAAAACGGGTACTATTCAACCAATCGACAAAGTCCCCCCTTTATTAATTATTTACCAAACCGAGCCATCTTCCGTTTTCGATTCACCATAAACTTTTCAGCGTTTAAAACCAATAGTTAATTTTTACTTCCGCGAGAGGTGCTAGTGAATCGTGCGGTGAATTAATTCAAACTTTCGAATTTAGTTATTCAGTAAATGAGGGATTTAAGGCAAATCTTTGAGAACACCAGAACGGGTTAATTACCATTCTTTATAACGCATCTTCCATTTTCAAGATCCCAGAAATAAAGTGATTTTTGTTCTTCGCGCTAGCACTTAATTCAGCACTCTTTAACTATTGACTCTGCAGAGGAATTGCCGAAAGAGAGTTCTATTCAATTATGGAGGCTGAGGAAATCTCTGACTGCATCCCCCTTCCCTCCCTATCTCTACTCCTACTCATTCTCACCTTTGATTCGCGTCGCGCGGGTTGGGGGAAAACGGGCGTTCCGTTGGGGAAGGGGGTGGGACTAACGAGCCGCCGGGACGAGAAAGGCTGGAGTTATGTTTCATTCTAAGCTCCTCGATTTTAGCAAGATGTCTCCAATATTAATATTCTTTTTAATTTGGAAACTTATGCCCTATCTTCATGAATTCATTCACACTTAAATCTATACATGTACACTACCCCGTAGGTCATCCCAAAGACGTGTCGAGAGGTTGTTAGATCACCAGCCATACTACCTTTAACCCAATACTTCAAGAAACTCATGGAACTCCTTGATCCAACTAAAGGGAATTTGAAAGAGGGGTGACACCATTCACACGATATCCACTTTGCAAATTACGATTATGGTACTGTCAGTAAGTATTCCATAGATAACACTATTTCCTATTATTAAACAATATTATTTTAACGCTATCGCTGATTAGACCTCATTTATAATATGCCGCTAGTATATGGATCCTCACGAATTGGGATTGAATACCTTATTGGATAGCGTAGAGCGTAGAGGAGCTAGGCTGGGAATCACTCACGAAGCGAAGGTTTGAATTACAGCTTGAATCTCTTGCATACATTGGAAAGATGTCTCTTTAGCAGTGGTGTTGAAAATGTATTCGAAAGTGTAATCTAGTGTGTAATCACCACACCCTGCCCACACACCAAAGTGTTGGCTTGGAGGATACTAAAAAAAATCAAAACACTAAGATGAAAAGTAAGGAAAAATATATGAAAGGGCGGGATCACATGCAATTCAGTCTACTACCGTATTACCTGTTCGTGTTATACTTATGATAGATGGAAAATTCAAAATTGTTTGCAATCTACAAATTTATTTCCACGACACCCTGCCATCCCGACCTCCACCCGGCCATGCGGCCCAACGGCGCACGGCGGGAGAGATAGAACTCCATCCAGAAATTCTCCTCAGGAATAATATAACTTTTATGTATGTTTTTATTTTCACCAACGCTTGCCTTTTAGTCTCATTGTTTTTCCCTTGAGTTGTTGTCGGGATACATGCACGGTAAAAAGAAATGCTTCAATCTATCTATTCTGAAGTCAATTTCTCTGATTTTGTGACAATCGTCTCTCCTTCTAATGCAATGCAGGGAGGGATCTTATGTGTCGCATGAAGAACCACGCCAATATTATCTTTCCAATAAGTTTAATTTTACCCTGAGTTCCCGGATATCTAAGGGTTCGCATCCAAGAGCACGTGGTTAATTTGTGACATTTTGCGTTCTTTTGTAAGAATTTTCCACGAATATGTAGGTCCTTTTCTTTAAGTTGCTTAATTCTCTATTTAGTATTTTTTGAGAATAATATGTTACCCTCGCCGTGTATTTTACATGTGGTGCTCTTGAAGAAAAATATGACGCCTTTTTCACTTTCAACCTTTGATATGGAGCGTAGCTATGTACGGCACGGAAACATGTTCAATGAAGCAGGAAGATGGACATAGATTGAAGGCTTTTGAAAGGTGGATGTGGAGAAGAATGGAGAAGGTGAAATGGACCGAAAGGAAAACAAATGAGGAAGTGGGCGAGGTATGGTGGGCGAGGAGAGGGGAGAGAAATCCTATGGAGGGTGGAAAAATGGATGAAGGGCATATGAATCGGCAGTGGGATGTTGAAGACTGTAATAGAGAGGAGATTGTTAGGTAAACGAGAAAAGGACAGGAACAGGGTAGGAATGTTGGACGGGATGAAGGGAGAAAAGAAGTACACAGAGATGAAGTGGGGCCTAAAGTAGAGTAGGTTGTTAGATTGTTTTTTGTTAGGAGTCACAAAATATGTATTTGGTATTTGTGCCCATCCAAAAACCTACCTTAACTAGTAAATAACCTTGTAATCAAAATATATTATTTATTCATTCAGATTTTATCATAAGGAAGAGGAAAAAAGCCGAAGATAGCAAAAACTTTCACATGTTCCCCATTCGCTTTGGAGGGTTTTCGCGACCATTGATTTCATTACTGAAAGGTCTTACATTTTTTTAAAATTATATTTTCCCTTTGAAGAGGACTGTTTTGAATGAAGAAAGGAAAATGTTTTTTTCTCACTCACACGGTCGCACACCGATATTGTGTTCCCATTACTTTAGTGGTAAAAAATGTGATCTATTATAAACTTAATCTCTCAATTTTAATTGCATGATCTTTTCTCTCACCGTGCGCTGGAGCTAATGATATATTTACAGCACCATAGCTTAAGAGAACCGATTCCCATTCATGTAAGGATTTTAAGATGTAATTCAACCTTTGCACCGTGAGTAATTTTAAACCTAGTTCCTCTAAAATTGCATATGCAATTGTTGATGTCAATTTATCATCACATTGAGTCATGACACGTTTCTGCATAAGAGTTGAATTGAACTGATATGCATTTAAGTGATTATATATAATAATATTTCTGAATGTACTTTTGCGCATTGCTTACTCTATAATACACCCTTTGGACGGCTTGCATGGTGTTGTATAGAAGTAAAAATGTTAAAAGATGGACCATTTAAATAAAAAATTGACATGCAATATATCGACCAAATATATACTCGTACGCTACCAAAGACAATTATCATCGTCGCATTTGCGGTCATATCTATTTTAGTGTATAGTGGTACGTGTAAAAAACATTTTTAATCTATCCGTTCTATTATCTGTCTCCCTGAATTTGCGTACGCCATCTGGTTAAGCGTAGTAAATCGGGGCCTATAACATGTTTTTAATATCTTTAAGTAAATAACCTTCCACAAATGCACTCAGAAAATTTAACATGCATTCCCACCTACGATCAAATAGAGGCCCCCATTCTAGGTCTTCCAATAGTGGGGTGATGCTACTACCTTGTTCATAAAAACTTTTCACTAACCTAGCTGATCTACGTCGCACTCGATCTAGTTCCAAAACTAAGTCTACGTCGTGAGAATCCCATACACTAGCAGCATACTCAAGGTGAGGCCTAAATAACGAAATAACAAAGCTTCTTGACCCTTTCATTACGTTTTCCATGTATCCAATAATGAAACCTAAATTTTTACCTGATATTCCGCAAATTTTACGAAGATATTTTCCCCAGGATATATATTTAGTTATCATAACATCCAAGGATTTTACCAATTCTAGGCTGGTTTTTTTGGTTTCTTGTATGATGTGTTTTTGAGTGAAATATATTTCCTAGCCTCGGGTGATGCACTATTACCAAAGAACGCAAAGCGTCATGCATAGACTACAAGATCTGGGATGAGAACACTTAGATATCCGATTAATAAAAGATAAATGAAACTTATTGTAAGTATACCACTCATGTTGTTTTACATCCGGTATAAAAATATAATTCAGTCCCTGAATTACTTAAGAAGAACAGACTATTGCGAGAAAATCAGAGAAATGGACTGGAGAACGGATTGATATAAGTATTTTTTTTCTCGTGCATGTTCCGTGACATCAATGCAATGGAAAAATAATGAGACAAAGGCCAAGCGTTGGTAAAAATAGATAGGGACATACGTTAAAGTTATATTTCTCTTTAATTCCACTCGTGACGGAGTTCTATCGCTGGGTCGGATGGCGAGGTGTCGTGGAAATAAATTTGCAGATTTATGTATTTTAATTACGAATTGTCCGTCCTTCATGAGTGGAATGCAACATATTAGGTTCCGACTGTTTTGTATGTTATTCTTTTCGCCCTTTTCACGTGATTCCTTTTTTGTATTTTTAGTATAGAAATTGGAGTGGTTACTAATATTACTTCAGTTTTAATGTGGTTAAGGGTGTTGCATGATTGATATCCGATCGCACCCTTCAACGTTGTCTGTAGGGGGAACACCAGGTGCGTGTGTTTTTGTGTGGAAATTTTTAATTTGATGTTGCAAGGCTGAAGACTAATCACCTCCTGCCTCGCAGCCTTACGACGACGTTCGGGGTAAGGCATTGATGTAGCTCTTAGGGAAATATGAATAAAGTACCGGTTGAAAGTATCCATAAAATTATACTGAATTGTTGCGGTAATAAAAAACCGAGTCAAACACATATGTCAAAGCTTTTATGTTGCCCTTTTTTGTGAAACAGAGCGCTCTACCTAAGAATTATAATGGGGCAAAGGCGTATTCACTGTAGATAACAGTATTTACAGACGAGGCAGGGGTAACAGGAACGTAGGAGTTGTTTTCATTTCTATCATTTTCTATCATTTCAAGCACTCCAAAAATATACGGTGAAATATAGTGGCCAAATTGAGATTGTTTCGTGGAAAAAAGAGAGGAATAACCAGAAAAATATTAGAAGTTTCAGGAAATAACTTTGTAGTTTCCACATAAAATAACTGATTTATTTTCAACCAGTTTTTCTACACTGTAGCATCATCAGGAACGTACAAGTTTATACGTTCCTGAAGATGCTACAGTGTAGTGAAACTAGTCGAAAATAAATCAGTTATATTATGTGGAAACTACAATGTTATTTCCTGAAACTCCTGTTCACAATGGATTTCTACAAAGTCTCGGCCTCAACCATCAATCACAGAAAAATATACATTAATACTCATTTTAAGGACCACCCGACTCCATTTATGGCGCATTACATGCCTTCAGTAACCGTGTGTCGCCTTTCAGTCACAAGTACAGGGGTATTGTAATTTTTAAAGACGTTTTAAACTTCCATAAATAGGCTTGTATAACTACTGCATAGATTACGAGGCCGACTATCTTAAGCAAATCTCACCACCCTAATTAGGAATAAGTACAACCCTGGGACTGATACTAGGAGGAAGTACCTATTAGATTACTTTCGACATCGTTTCGAGATATTTTTTCTGGAAGAACAGAACGAGAATAGAAGGAGCCACGATGATAATATACAACATAATGATTCAGAGAGTATTGGATGTACATCCGAGCAAAGACCCCTCAATCTAACAAAAAGTTTGGTGGCAGGATGTGTAAACACCAGACGGAAAACATAAGGGATGAGGGGATTGGGAAAGGTATGAAAAATTAAAACTCCCTAAAAAGGACGGGCATGATCGTGCGCACTTGAGTGATGTCAAAGCCAAACTTATTTATAAATAATCTTCAATTCCATGATGCTTTTATACATATTAAAAAGGAGAGGTTAAAAATAAAGATTGACCACCCATTGAGAGACCACCACTTTACCAAGGCATATTATGCCGACCTGTGAATTGGAAATTTACTAAGCAATGGCCATTTAATTGTAGAAAAATTAAGCTATTGTCATCCAATTTTAGGTCTGCACCCCTGATTTTGTGATTTCGTAGGTAGAAAATATCGTACCCTGCTGTTGGAAGAGTGTCGCTTGAGGCATCACTCCCGCGGAGTGAGGCGAGAAGCGAAAGGATTCGATAGCATAGCGAAATTGGTTAGGGAGTGCTTCAACATGATAGATATATTCGATCTTACAAGGAAATTCGCGCAGGGAGAAGTTCTGGCAGATCCGCGTGTGAGTTACCTTTTGCTCGGTCGAGAGCACTCACGGCAGCAACTTCGCACACACCTTTCTGATGCTGAATTTTTCGGTCTAAATTTGATGCACATCACTTTTAGGGATAACAAGTTAATCAGAAACCATGTGAATACTTTATCTGCAATCCCTGTTCCACAAATCCTTCACTCATGCAAGATTTTTGTCAATATTTGAGGTCGAAGTGTGTCCTGAACTTTCGAGGTCTTCAACGTCTTCTCTCGAAACAACTTGGGCCACTCAAAAACACTCAATCTACCCATGCCATTATCACCATAGGCTGTCTTGAGCACTTCATTAGTCTCTTCCCCGGTTTTCTCCACTTTCATGCAAAATTTGATGGCTTGGCGCTGTTCCAATAACCGGTTCACGATGAATCGTAACGAGGTCACGTTGTAGAGGTTTCGCACTCGAACGATCCGCACTGCGCAAAGAATATGAGCCAACTGCTACTGACCTCCAGCCTTTCTTGAGACTCCCCACTCTCGAACTTAGCCATAGAAACCAACACCCATTCGTCCGGGGATCTGGAAAAAAATGATTCTTACTACATTTGGAGCGGACCTTGTAAAATGCATGTATGTAACTAAGAATATTTATGCCCTAAACATTGCGGGTGGCAATTGAAATACTTGCTACCTATACATATACCCTTACTATCCGGTATTGTCGGTGAGAAGATTGTGTTCTTGAGTCCGCCAAGCAACTACTCTAATTTTATGATATGTTCCAAAAGGCGAAAGCATGTCGGAATAAGAATCATGGGCGTTGAAACATAGGACTCGGTATTAATTGAATAAGGCTAAATGGACCTTCAATAATCTTCGTTCAGATGATTTGCAACCCAATTCTTGAAGAAATACTGTGGCGCTTTACATTTAGTCTAACGGTTTTATCGACTATCGTCACTGTGTAGAACCTTCTCAATGTCTCGAATATGGCCCTTTTCCCTCAAATCACACGCACTACATGCATATTCTAAATGGGGGTTCACAAGAACATGGTAGCAATTTTCCTTTATCTAATATTCACTCCTGCTCACAATTTACATCTACATAATACCCTACAAATCACCTTGTAGTTGTGTGGAACAGGTTGTATTCACACCCGGCATGTACATAAAACGGAAATTTAATTCACGCATTAACTATGAGCCTGACTATATAAAAGAAATTTCATTATGTAGTGAACAAGTAAACACTTAATTTTATCAAGAAAAATGCAGATTGTACCATTAGCAATTCTAGTCAAATCATGCAACAATTGTTATATTTGTTGTTAAATGTAGCCCCGTTCACTTCAAATATATGCACGCATACTATATATCTACGCCTATATAATATCCTGCAAGCTACCGCCGGAGTGTGTGGCGGATGTTAGGTCTCCATCATAAAATAGAATCAAACCACATGCAAATCTGATCGATACATTTTTTTCCCACGAAAGGAATTACTTATGTGCCACGGTATTAATGACGGAATACTTACATTGAAATAATGCTGGAGAACAGTTAAAAATATCAGTTTATTAAATAAAAAGAATAACATGTAAGTAGAAACATTCAAAACATCGACTAATATGTACACTACCGGTTCTAATTATCTGCTATACGATTTCTGTTATATATATTTTGGTCTTTAATGGTGCGAGTAAAAAAGGCATTTGAAAATCCGTTCTACAATGAATCTCCCTGATTTTACGCTGGTGATCTGATCTGCAATAGTGATTCGGGGTCAATAACATGCCTTTAGCACCCTCAGATAAGTAACCTGCTTCAAATATACTCAGTAAATTTGACGTGTGTTTACACTTAGGGTCAACAAGTGGATTTCATCCTAATTATTCCAATAATGTCGTGACACTGCTACCTTGTTCATAAAACGTTTTCACAAACCTAGCTGCTCTACGTTTCACTTGACCTAATTCTCAAATTTAACCTACTTCATGAGGATACCATAAACTATTCATAGAAAGGATACTTGGGAATATTAATCAGAGGGCCATAGATCTTTGTTATTTTACGCTAGTTAGCCCCCACCATGATTATGCCGTGGGTAAATGGAATCCTCAAGAGGTAAGCTTAATTTTGGAATTGAATCGAGTGCAACATAGAGCGGCTAGATTTGTGAAGAGTTTTGTAAAAGAAGTTGGCAGCGTTACGGCACTATTGGAAGAATTAGAATGGAAGCCACTTGTTAACCGTGAGTTTAAATACAGGTTAAATTTACGGAGCATACCCTGAAGAGCTATGTTGTCTATAACAGGGTTTCCTGGTTAGTTGTGCGGTTATTTTTCTACTATTGTTATTTTATGTATTTGTCACTGTTATTATTTGTACAACTACTTGGAAAAATAAATACTATTTGACTGAGCATATTTGAGGCAGGTTAGTTATCTGAGGATGTTAAAGACATATTACCGGCCTCGACTCACTACGCTAGATCAGATCGCGTACGTAAAAAGGATAGTTGATAGAAAGGGTAGACTTAAAATACCTTTTTTTGCTGGTATAATTCTAGATAAAAATAGATTTTAAGAATTTAATGATCTCCTTTGTGCTTGTGGCGCATTAAATTCATCATTAAATTATTTATTAATATATCATTAAATTTGGTAATGTATATATTTTGTCGAGTTCCTGCAAAATGTATATTTTTTTAAGACAATCCTTTTAACATTGTTCACGGATGCTTGGAATATACTTGTACTTCTTGTGCTATTGCGTACTGTTGTATGTAAATGACTTCATTCGTGTGATTAACTTTGTTACAGTGCGTGCCCAAACTAATATTTGTGTGGAGGTGTCATTATGGGCTTGTTCATTCATGGCTGGTAAACTAGCAACCCCCTCGCCCCCCTCCCGCCAGACACCTTTGCGGTGGCTTCCGGAGTACTGCGTAGATACAGATTTAGTTGATGTGAATAGCAGCTTTTACAGTTCCTAATTGTTTCCAAAAAATCGCTTTTTAAACCAATACGTTTAACAGCATTACCTACTAATTTGAATTAATGATCATGTCTTCCGTAGTAATTTGGAATTCTTAAAATGTGATGAACGTCTTCGGAAAACTGATAAATCTCAAATTTACCTACAAGATTTCATCTAAAAACCAATCTTCTTTCTTCGAGGGAGTCCCACCCCAAATTTTTCAAAAATGTTGTCTTACTGCTGTATGCGTTATTAACTACTTTGATAAATCTCCCTTCCCTACGAACGCATCCTTATTTATTAAACCAGACTTATGTGAACGAGGCTATACGCCTAATGAATGTCCATTTTTATGTTCTCAGGCATAGAAGAAGAAACAAGTCGGCATCTACAAATAAACTCTACTCTCAACCCTGGTTCATATTCAATTTAATGAAAAATCGCTATAAAATTGACCCTTGCATCACGCTTTTTACGAGCACTAATACTGCGTAAATTTTGGTCTTTAGATCAATATTCACAACGAAGAGAACCACATAATTCAGGCTGGTATTATAAAAGATATATTTGTTCCGAAGAATTAATAAGATGCGCTTATGAAATGAAGTTTTTTAGTTTGAATGCCTGAGAAAAAACTAACAACAGTTGTGGCAGTATTTGCTAAACGTTTGGCAGCGATCGAAATACTAATATTCATATGGGAATGCGCAAAATTCTGGTTTCACTCATAAAGGCCAACAAGATTGAATCTCTTTACTTTATCACAGCGATAACACGTATGATGTCAGCCATGAAAATAGCGAAACATTATCTAATGGCTTAAATGCAATCCACAAGTGATGCGAGAGATGGTAGTTAAAATGATATTTCAATAAATATTTTACGATTCATTTTTGCAGAGAGTATTTCACCCGACAACACTTGAAACGTAGAGGTAACAAACGTAGAATTGGTAAAATACTTGAATATAACGATAACTTAAGATATTTCTTGGAGAAAACTTATTCGTGACATTTGCGGAAAGGCAAGTAAACATTTAGGGTTTTATGAAATGGATCCCTGAGAAATGTAATGAGAGGGCCAGGAAGCTATGTTTATTCTCGTCAGTTAGGCTCCTCCTGAAGTATACTGCGGATGTATGGGACACAAATGACGAAGGGATAACTTTGGAAATACGAAGCAGGTTACTTAGTTGAGGATGTTCAAGCCATATTAAAAGGGTCGACTTACTATGGTAAATCAGATCACGCTCGTAAAATCAGGGAGATTGATATTATGAAGGGTAGATTACAAATGTCGATTTTCCCTTATGCCATTAAAAATCAAAGATAGCGATCGCGTGGGAAATATTTTGCATTAACAGTGTACACACACACGCACACACACACGCACGCGCACACACACACATATATATAAATATTGTTATATTAATATAATAGTTATATATTTTTATTTATCTATATATAAATAAATTCATACAAATGTAACTAAATATTATTTTTTCAGAAATATAATAAATTTATACATATATATATATATATATATATATATATATATATATATATATATATATATATATATATTATTTATCGGTAATCGAGTCATGCCTGTGATTTGGACCCGGGCCCTCCGGTCTGTACTCAAACACTACGCCTGAACTTCCGCAACCCACCATACACAGTTTATTATTATAAAATTACAGGTTAAGTTAGGTTTTGGGATGGACACAACTACCAAATTAACATTTTTTTTGACTCCTAAAAAAACAATCCAGCGCTCTACTGTACATCAGATCTCTCTCTTTCTCTGTGTTATTTCTTTCACCCTTCATCCCGTCCAATATCTCTATCCTGTCCCTACAGTTTTCTCGTTTGCCTAACATTCTCCATTCTATTACAGTCTTCAAATTCCCACTGCCGATCAATATGCCCTTCATCCATTTTTCTACCCTCCATAGTATTTCTCTCTCCTATTCTCGCCCACCATTCCTAGAACTTCCTCCTTTATTTTCCTTTCGGTCCATTTCACTTTCTTCATTCTTCTCCACACCCACATTTCAAAAGCCTCCAATCTACGTCTATCCTCCTGCTTCGGTGACCCCGTTTCCGCGCCGTACATAGCTACGCTCTATATAAAAGTTTTTACGACTCCTATCTTAACATCCTTACTCAACCTCCCTGTCATCAACTCTCTCCTCCTTGTGAAAGCCTCTTTGCCCAGCGCAATTCTTTTCCTTACGTCCCTACTTCTTTGACCGTGTTGGTCCAAATCACTTCCGAGATACTGAGTTTTTCCATTTTTTCCTTCTTAGTTTAATGTTTAGCCTAGTCTTATTCCTTCTGGAAAAGCGGATAACCTTCGTTTTATTTATGTTGATTCCCATCCCATATCCATTGGACTGAATTTCCAATTCACTTAGCATGGCCTTGGCTGACTGACAAATTAAAGCTTGGTCATTAGGAAGCCTATATGGTTTTACGGATTCCTTACCGACTTTCATTCCTACCTCCAGTTCTTCCAATGCCTCTTTAATCATTCCCTTTACATATACGTTGAATACCACCGGGAATAATGGGTAAACCTGCCTTACACCTCTTCCTAATACTGCCCATCCGGACTCTCTGTCTCCCACTCGCATCTGTGCAGTCTGAGTCATAAACGGGTTGCGGATTAGCCTCCTTTCCCTCCAATATAGTCTTATTTTTTTTCTATGTACTCGTTAGTTTTTTTCAATTCTCCCTATGAAACGCTTTTTCGAAATCTACGAAACAAGAAAATACAACCTGATTGTATTCTATATTCCTCTCGATTAATCTCATTACTGACATTTCATCCCTCATATCTCTTCCCTTCCTCTACCCAAACTAACCATTCCCTATTTAATCATTGGCCCTAATCTTTATCCTTTTGTTGATGATCCTGAAAACAACTTTACCTTTGTGGGATATCAAACTTATTGTTCTGTAGTTCTCTCATGATGTAGCCTTCACCTATTTTGGAATAGGGACTAACACTGACCTCACAAAGGCCTAACCGGCCAGATTCCTTCCATATAGAGTCCATATAGAGTCCACCCAGTACTAAGCCCGTCGGCGTGTGAATATTCACACATCAGGGAAGGGGGGCAGTTCTTTCCCTGGGCCGGTTATGGTTTCCCAGGAAGATATGATACTCGAAAAATTACATAGCTTGGGTGGAACTTCGGGAACCTTCGGTCAGCAATCCAACGCTCTACACCCGGGACTACCGCGATCCATACACACATACTATATATATATATATATATATATATATATATATATATATATATAATATGCGCATATATGTATGTATGTATATATATATATATATATATATATATATATATATATATATATATATATATATATATATATGTATGCGAACACATCAAACACACTAACAACCATCAACACCTTCATTTCAAGAGCTGCCACCCATCATTTAAAAAACGCTCCATCCCTTTTTTACTCTCAGTCCAAGGCGTCTAGTCGATAGGCGTCAAGTCTATCTCTGCAACAACACACGCACCAAGCAAGCTAGATGACTCTCTTAGGAACGCGGGTGTCCTGAAAAACTACCGAACAGTAAAATTCTCAAGCCTTCGACGCAATACATTTCTCTCCCCAAACCAAACCGCCCAAAATGCTTTAACCTTATCACCACTTCCCTCACCGGATCTCTCAAAATAAAAAAAATATAATCCGTGAACTCTTCCCAATTATTAATAACAGTCAGTACTCATCATGTTTATTCCTACATTAATCCTCCGCTTCGTTTAATCGCCCGTCGAAATAGCGAGACATCTTCAAGTCAACAAGACCACCTGCGGGCACCCATCTCTTCTTCTCCCTTGTCCGCACCATACAACAACCCACGCTGCAAACTCTGCCATCTTGTAAGACCCACCACCTCTCTTACTACAAATTTCCAACCCGACGCCACCTGTATCCTCAAAATATATGATATACCGCCTCTCCTATAAGTTCTGCCCTGCCTTCAACATGGGTGAATGCACCACCACCCTTTCCCTCCGCATGATTAACCACCGTATTCCACCAAATTTCCAATCTTCCTTAATTATCTAATCACTACTCACTTTGCTTCTCACGACTAATATTTTGATGAATGCTTCCCTGTTTTGGAGATTGAAATGCTTTCAAAATCTTGAAGTAGCATAGAGGCGAGAACCCGTGAGATGGCTCATCTCTGGCTGCTCCAGTAATTTAAACCTCCCGGGCTGAATCAAGCCCACTGAATCCATCCAATGGTCACCCACATATCTCCTCCCACCCTCTTGCTCGTTTGCTATTCGACCCTTACCTCTCCTAACCACGCACATCCTCTCCGTTCTTCCACCAGGAGCGGTGTTCTGTTAATAAAGGCCGAGCTATCCTGTTATTGCCTACAATGTTTTTGCCTACAACTACCTACTTTCGTGAGTTTATCTTTATTACAGTGCATAATAAAACTAATATTTGTATCGGGGTGACATGATTGGAATTGTGTATGCCTGGCCGGTGACTAATGTGAACAACTTTTGGATAATACCCCGCCACTCACCCCTTTGGCGGCTTTTGGGGTATTTCGCAGATGTAGATAACATGGTTTCAATAGAATAAAAATAATGACACTCAGGCTGCTTTTAAATATCTCGGCCTCAAATATGATATTTTGTGAAAGAAGCTCGTTTAGTTCTATCGAATTTTATTTTGTAATGTCTAAAAAATGAGGATTGACACTAAACCATAGCAAATTTCCAGAGGTAATTTTATTAAATGATCGATAGGATATGTTCACAAACTTGCTAGAGCTGATCTAGAAGTAGTTGATATGGTAAAATACCTAGGTGTTATTATAACTGACTAATTATATGGGGTATATATCCCCAATATACAGATGATCAAGCTAATAAAAAGTGGGTATTCTTTAAATGTGTTTCTGTTATGAGTGACGATGGGGTCAAGAAACATTACTATCATGCTCTTGTAAGGCCTCATTTAGAACATCCATGCGTATCCATGTACGGTATCCGACTGATTTTGGCCTCTTTAGGGAAATTGAGTAGGTTCACCGCAGGGTAGCTCATTTCGTTAAAAACTGTGACGAAAAACGGAATGCGTCACAGAAATTCTTCTGGAGATGTGTTGGGAATAATAAAAAAAGACGATTTAATGCTAGTTTGAACTCATTAATTACATTCAGAGCCGCATATTCAACGCCGAGATCTCGTCAGTTATTCGAAATTCAATACACATTAATTGCTTGGATAATCAATATAAAATTACAAATACAAGGAATGGCAAACTCCAGAAACCTTTTTACAATAGACAATATGGAATAGTATGAGGTTAGGCTGAACAGTAATGCACACATGCTTGTAGAGCGCAAATAAAAACAAATAGCTAGGTCGGGCGAAGTACAAGTACAATTCTAGAGTTTCAAAATCATATATTTATTTTTTAACATAGTCACCGTTAAGGCTAACACATTTGTCCCAACGTGTAACAAGTTTTTTCATTGCATCACTGAAAACTCTTTCAGCTTTTCTCGAATCCAGGACTTGACAGCTGCCTTCACCTCATCGTCCGAGGTTTAATGATTAATCTTGAGTTGTCTCTTGAATTGCGAAAAAAATAAAAATCTCAAGATCGGGGGAATAAATAAGGAGGGTGTGGAATCAGTTCAATTTTATGGTTTCGCAGAGCCTCTGCAGTTGCTTGCGAGGTTTGTGGATGAGCGTTGTTAATTATTCAAAAATGAAGCCTACACGTTCCTTGGATATTTTAATGTGGCTTGCGATACGCTTTTGAGCAATTTGGCGGTCATTTCAAGTCAACTCTTCGACGAGTTTGCGATGTTTATCGTCTGTGGCAGTGATCGAACGTCCTCTGCGTGTTTCATCAACAATTATGGGTTTTCTAGGCTCGCAACAACGAAATGTTACTACCCATAGATTTAAAGTAGTCCTATCAACAGCATCGTCACCGTAAACATCCTTTGAACGACGGTGAATCTCTGTGGGAGTCACTTATTCAGTAGTTAAAATTTGACAACTAAACTCCGTTTAACTTGCGTTGACATAAAACTAGCACACGTCCGCTTCTCAAAACACACTGGATGAATGAAACGACCTCAAACCCGCGCATGCACGTTGAGAGGGTATGTTACTTCCACATGCCACAAGGAGTGCTTCCGAAGGTCATTTTGTTAATGGTCTACAAGCATTTGTGCATTATTTTTGAGCTTACCCTCGTAATTGCAGGGTTGGAAAGAGCAAACATGTCATTTGCCACCCATATCGTCTATGGAAAAATTTCTTTTACCTCAATGCATGCATTTTCACTAATCTCGTGCGTATTTTGTGAAATCTTTCCCCGCATGACCACATGGAACCGCCATATTATTCCCTTCATTTTATATAATATACAGAATTCCCTTCCCTGCACATAATTCTCTTCTTCTATTCCAGTTATTCATGACAGGTATTGATAGGGTCCTTCGTATCAATGGTTGTGGTTCATTTTTATTTTCTCCTTCGTGTAAGAAAGAGTTTTTTTGGGGTGAAATTAGCAAGTTTTTTGGATTAAAATTTCTGCCAGTATAAATATGAATTTGCACCAGTTTTTGAGGTTTTCTTATTAAATATTTTTTCCATTTTCCCTTTCTCTTCCTTATTCATACCCCTTCCACCTAGAACTTACCCTACCTGCCACACACCTTTTTGGTGGAGGCAATCAAGTAGAGACCCCTTGTGCGCTCGGAGGTTCGAACGTGGCTGACAAGGGGTGAGGTTTTTGCGTCTCTCCGCATTATTAGTCTTGAACGCAATGGAAGGGGGTGAAGGAGAAAGGCTGGAGGAGGAAGGCAGAATGCTTTTAGGGCTTGGTAAAGGCGGAGGGAGTGCCATGGCTCTAATTGGGATTTGGTGGCGGTGGAAAGAAAGGAAGAGGGCACATTTTTTCTCGTTGAGCATCGTAAAATCCGGGGAAGTTTGTTGGTTGAAATTCAGTGGGGGTGGTAAGTATGAGGGTAGGATGGTTTTCGGCAGCGATCTTTGGTGTCGAATGGAGATATCGGATGTTCTGGATAGCGATGTAATTGAGAAGGTTGATTAAATTGAATGTGTGTCTGTACCAAACTGTGGGGCGTTTGTGTAATAGGATGAGTCAATTGTTTTCTAGATTGGGGAAAGATTTCAGAAAATGTTTATTTTATGTATTTCTGACAAGCCTCATAATTCCTATACGTCCTGCTAAAAGATTTATTTTCAATTTTAGAAAAAGTGTCGACTCATAACCTAATGCCAAAGGACCGTCACCCACCTACGACCGAGTTCCCTAATCCTCACCTAAAACTCCACCAATCTTTGCAAATTCCCTTATTCCCAATAAATCCTTAATTTTTGACTGAAACCCCTTTCCTTCATTCCATAGCTTTCTTTCCAAAGAAAGTTTCTGTATAGCAATCAACATTTCAAAAGATAGTGCGTTATTGTATAATTAGTATTTCTTTGTCTTCAATGATGATCCAGTAGCATTTGCATTCACATTTACGAGTTTTTCCACCAGTTCATTAAGTATACGCATCAAAAGGGGGAGATGAAAATGGGAGAAAATTGAAGTAAAGGGATTAGACCTTTTAAGTTGATATAAGCCAAAAACTGAATTACGCGAATGTTGCATTGTGGGTAATGACAGCAGAAGGAAAAAGTAGAACGGAGAATTCAGGAAAAATATACGCAGAAAGTAACCAATTTGTCGGTTGATATTCTGCCGCTGCACAAAATTGCGTTTCACAGTGCCTCCCAATCCCCAAACCACCTTCCCTCGCTTCTGCTCCGGATGCTCAATAGGATTCTCATGCATGTCTTCCCGAACCAGAACCCTCCCTTCTCTTTAGCACGCTAACCCTCACGGGACATAAGCGTGGTGAGCGTGTGTACAAAGGATAGAGAGCTGAGAACTGAGACGTGGCCTTGACCGAGAGAGCAAGGAGTACACTTCGGCTACGGCAGTAATGGATTTATAAAACCGAAACCTAATGTGATTCTCGCTTCTCTGCCCTACGAGTTCCTTGAGAGATTCGCCGACGAGCCACTAAGCAGATTAATAACACACTCCTGGACGTATCAGAAACCCGAAACAAAGAAGCACTCCTTGATATTCGGTCCTTCCATTAAACCTACTCGTGCTTGCAAGATGGCAAAAAAGGGAATTTACGTCGCTTAAAAATGTAGATGAAACAACATTTTCTGGATTCATGATATGACTCTTCGCTCTAATTTTACAATGTACAAAATTTCACCTGTAACTGTAGAAAATGTCAGAATCGAAGGAAGCATTCAGCAAGTTTTCCAGTAAACTTCATCTATTTGCAGATATTGCAGTGATGTATATGAAATGTCCAGTACAGATAGGGTACCATTACCTATCGACCTATATGCAATCCAATAGTGGCGTGCGACTTGGAAGCTAGAGTTAAATTTGAATAAATGTACATCGATAAATTTTTGGAGGAAAAGCATATAGATATAATTATAATTGACAGTGTACGTATTTTCTCGATATCTTGCACGTGATTTTCTGAATGTTATTTTTTTTATTTAAAAGACCCATCCAAGTAATACTTGTAAATGTATGTGAGTCTTCCCACTTATATTTGCCCTTTAAAAGGATTGTGGATATTTAGCTGGCTTTAACTGGGTTCCATTTGTTTGTGGAAGCATTGAATTAGATGTAGTATGGCTCGTGACCTAACTCCCCCCTAGCGTGCCACACGTCTTTGCGACGGCTTGCGAGGTACTTTATTGATGTAGATGTATTCGAGAATACATATATTCATTTGTGTCTATTAAATAATTATTCTGCGAGTACCAAATCAGGGTACATCAAAGGAGAACCGCGGGGTCTTTGGCAAAATTCCGCAAAGTGCGTTGAAATTCGTTTCGGGTAATATATAAGCGACCGTTCCTCTTCCAACTTAAACAGGGGAGAACTTTTTACGCAGGTTAAAAGGCGATTTTTCGCTTCAGCCACTCAAGCGGAGAAGAACACCCCCAGGCTAACACTCTCCTCTTATTCACCTCTAAGAAGTATGATCCTAGACAACTTCCCAGTCTTCTCGTTACAGCCTAGGAGAAACACTCGTTTTGGACAGAAAAAAAAGTGTAAGGGGTGGAGCGCGTTCTGCTTTTCCGCCATCACCCCAATAAGAGAGGTAGTGATGGGAGGGTGGCGGGAGTGCGCTGGGGAAAGTCTTTTCGAGCAGGATTTCACGGAACGAGGGCAAAAAAGGATTGCGGGAAACTTTTATTTCCTTTTTTCATCATGCATGAACCGTGGAGGTTTCACGGGTGAACGGGCGTGCGCATGTATATATTGAGCGCCTCGTTATTAAAACCCGGGGCAATAAATAGCAATAAAACATTGAAATGAAAGAATTACACGAGTCCTTGAAACGTTGGAAATTAAATGACGCCGCCGGCAATAGTGTGGTTGGAGTGCCGACACCATAACCGTAAAGGGAGGTAGTTGGGGTAGCACTTTGATTATAAGCATTTCGAGCGCTTTACGTGATATTCAAATTTCTCTTCAATTTTACCAGCACCGCATTAAAACCAATATATTTACAATGCTGAAAATTCCAGAGCGAAAGGTAATTCCAGGTTGTTTCCAGTTATTTTTGGTTATTCACCTATAAACACGAGAAATTTTCCCTTTGCTTATTTCTTTTGAAATTAGAAAGGAGTTAGATGGTAGAACTGTTAGGAAATACCATCCTCGTTTACTATTATATTGTTACCTTATAATCTGAACGAATTGAAGCGAGAACCCAGTGCATTGAAATGTTCGATAGCATTATCCTCTTCATTAATATATACTTCCTCTCTTTTCAAAGTAATCGTCATTAGGCGTTGTTTTATTCCAGAGAAAATTCAATAACCCCCACTTAATACACATCAACAGTTGCGAAAGGATAATTCAATTTACAGCAAAATAAGCCACCAATTTCCTTTGCGTGTGAGTCTTGGAGTTCAACTAATTAAGAGAATCCTAATGTCCCTCCTGTTGTGCTGACCACGGGCTCTCATTCCCAATTCTCACCCGCTCGAAAATTTGACGCTGCCCCAAAAACGCAGCCTTTGACATTGGATTAAGGGCGAGGCAACCTGGCAGACAAAACCGCTTGGCAAGGGGTGATGGAAACATGCGGTACGGGCTAACATGTGCGGTGATGTGGAAAGGGCGGAGGAGGTAGTGGACAGCGAAAGAAGTAAACAAGCCGACCCTCTTTTTTCAGCGGAATTGCTGGGACAAGGCTGGGAGGGTGGGAGAGGGTGGGGTGGGGCGGTAGGTGTTCCCATAGCGGGAGAGGGAGGGGGTGAGCGGGAGTCACCACGGCCGAATATACATCTAAAGGAGAGATGAAACAAGTGAACAGTTAAAGCAGTTTTACGTTTGTGCATAGACCGGGCAAACGGAGTCGTGTCAAAAGAGAAGTGCCGCCCGGCACAGGCATCGATAACGAATATCCACCACACGTGCCATTTGGTGTGGTCGATGATATTAGTCAATCAAATAATCAAAGTCAACCTCGGTGAGATATAATGCGGATCAGACTGAAATCAATGAATTGGCGAGGCATTGACGTTGCAGATATGCCGGGCCTAGCGAAACAGATCAATCTACCTTCATAGTTTTCAGGTTTCCACTCCATTGATTCATTTGGTGGTTTCGCCTGCATCTCAGCGAGCTAGTTCAGACCAGAAGTATAAGTTTCCCTAGCATTAATTTTTACTTCTTCCACAAAAAATCTGAACGAATTTAGCTCTACCGTCATTTCCATTTACAACTACGTAAATGCCCCATGATCCACCATAAAATTGGGAGGCAAGGCGTGCGAAGGACCAGGTAGGATAGGTAAGGTATAAGGGAGAGGAGGAGTGTTCAAAGGGTTTGGAAAAAAGGGAAAGAAACATCCAATGACCATTCGTGAAAAGACGTGAAAATTCATATGTGGAAAAATTACTTCCAAATGGGTAATAATTTCACCCAAAACACACAAACGTAGAGATGGAGGAGCGAAAGAGTCTTACAGTGTTTTAGGCTATATACATATATATACACATACACACATATTTATATATACATATATATTTATAAAAATATATATATATATATATATATATATATATATATATATATATATATATATATATATATATATATATATATATATATATAGAAATACACACACACATTCAAACACGAAATCCCGCCAACGGCGAACAAATATTGTTTCACACAGAGAAATAGATATAAGGAAAGGGGATCGGGAAACACATAAAGAAGAACACAGGAAAGGTGGTGAAGGCGGATTTGAGAAGATCACAAATGTAAAAATATTTCCTTATCCGCAATCCGGGAGTCGTATATATATATATATATATATATATATATATATATATATATATATATATATATATATACATATATAGAAATACACATTCAAACACGTAGAGTCCTGGCAACTACGGGACTCGGCCCAAGAGGCCGTGTGTCGTGCCTGGCAGCGGGAGAGGCAAGGCTTCCGCGGTCGTCATCCCACGAAACCCTTGCAAAGAAGAAATAACTGCAGCAGGACAGAAGACTCAGAAGAAGGCGAAAGTAGTTAGAATAGGAACCTGGAAAGTCAGGACAATGTTGAGGACAGGCAAATTAGAAAATATTAAGCGAGAGATAAAAAGAGGTAATATAGATGTTGTAGGTCTCTGCGAGGTGAGATGGAAGGATAGCGGGGATTACTGGAGTGACAATTATAGAGTGATATACAGCGGCGGGGACGAGAGCCAACGAGGGGTTGCCGTAATTTTAAATAAAGGGGTAGGAAGAGCGTAGTGAACATAGAATTTTACTCGTAGAGATTAAAGCAGAGCCGACGAACTTGGTCATTGTTCAGGTATGCATGCCACCGAGCAACCACAAGGAGGAAGAAGTCGATAGGATGTATGTTTCTCTCTCTCTACAATTATAGAGTGATATACAGCGGCGGGGACGAGAGCCAACGAGGGGTTGCCGTAATTTTAAATAAAGGGGTAGGAAGAGCGTAGTGAACATAGAATTTTACTCGTAGAGATTAAAGCAGAGCCGACGAACTTGGTCATTGTTCAGGTATACATGCCACCGAGCAACCACAAGGAGGAAGAAGTCGATAGGATGTATAATGAGTTAGAGGATATCATCGCGAGTGTTCCTGCAGGGAAACATTTGATAGTGATGGGGGATTGGAATGCGACGGTAGGCGAAGGAAGAGATGGTGGTGAGCTGGGGGACTATGGGTTAGGCACGAGGAATGAACGCGGGGAGAAAGCAATTGAATTCTGCAGGAGACAGGGGTTAGTCATCACTAACACATGATTTAGACAGCACAAAAGGCGTAGGTATGCATGGAAAATGCCAGGTGACTTAGAAAGGTATCAGTTAGATTATATTATGGTTAAGCACAGGTTTAGGAACAGTGTGATAAATTCGCACAGTTTCCCAGGAGCAGATGCGGACTCTGACCACAATTTAGTAGTTATGAAATGTAATGTTCGTTTCAAGAAGATAAGGCAAGGGCGGCAGGTTAGGAAATGGAATTTAGAAGCAGTAAATGGATTAACGAGGAAGGAGTGTCAGCAGGCTGTAGAGAAAATGATGGATGACGGTAAAGAACTGAGTACTATCGAAGAAAAATGGGAATGTATCATGAAAGGGATATTGGAAGCCGCTAAAGACACTATAGGAACCGTAAACGGGAAAAGGATAAGGAAACCATGGGTAACGGATGAGATGATTGCAAAGATGGATGAGAGAAGAAGATGGAAAAATGTAAACACAGAGTTAGGCAAAATGAAGTACAAAGAGTTAAACAATAAATTGAGAAGGGCCACAAATAAAGCAAAAGAAGAATGGTGGAAAACGCAATGCGAGGATATGGAAAGTTTACAGAAGAAGGGTGAAATTGGTGCTCTATACAGCAAAGTTAAGTTATTATCGGGAAGTAAGAAGGCAAGATCTGTGCTAACAGTTAAAGATAAATGGGGTAAGATAATAGTTGAACCAGGAAAATCCAAGAGAGATGGAAGGAATATATAGAAACACTGTATGGTAAAGAACTTAGGCCGACAAGGTTAGACATAGAAAAGGAACATGAGGTAGAAGAAGATAGCTTAGGTCCAGGCATACTCGACGATGAAATCGAAAGGGCATTAAAGGAGATGAAAGCAAATAAGGCAGTGGGGGTGGACAATATTCCTGTAGAAATGTTGAAATGGTCAGGGAAAGGTGGGAAGAAGGCCATATATGGACTGATTCGTAGTATCTATGAGGAAGGAATCTGGCCGGAAGATTTTTTGAGATCGGTGTTAGTTCCTATTCCAAAAAAGGCAAAGGCTTCGTCATGTGAGGATTACAGAACAATAAGTTTGAGAACCCACGCAGCTAAAGTTATTCTCAGGATCATCAACGAAAGGATAGAGAGTAAGGTAAATGATTACTTAGGGGGTGATCAGTTTGGATTTAGGAAAGGAAGAGGTGCGCGTGATGCCATTGCAGTAATGAGATCACTAGTCGAGAGGAATATAGAATACAATCAGGACGTTTTTGCCTGTTTTGTAGATTTCGAAAAAGCGTTTGATAGAGTGAATTGGGAAAAATTAATGCGTGTATTGCAGAGAATAGGAATGGATTGGAGGGACAGGAGACTGATCCGCAACCTGTACATGTCTCAGACTGCTCAGGTGCGAGTGGGGAACGGACAGTCCGGATGGGCAGTTTGAGGAAGAGGTGTAAGGCAGGGTTGCCCATTGTCACCGGTACTGTTCAAAGTATATGTGGAGGAAATGATTAAAGAGGCATGGGAATAACTGGAGGTTGGAATGAAAGTCCGAAGGGAATTCATAAAATCAGTTAGCTCTGCTGATGACCGAGCATTAGTTGCTCAGTCAGCCAAGCTTTACTGAGTGAATTGGAGGTTCAATACAATACGTATGAGATGAGAATCAATATTAATAAAACAAAGGTTATGCGATTTTGCAGGAAGAAAAAAGTTAAGCTAAATATTAAAATAGGCGGGGAAAAAATAGAGCATGTAGAACAATTTACATATCTCGGAAGTGTTTTGCACCAATATGGTCAAAGTGGTAGGGACGTAAGGAGCAGAATTGCGCTAGGCAAGGAGGCTTTCTCAAGGAAGAGGGAGTTGATGACGGAGACGTTGAGTAGGAATGTTAAGAAAAGACTCGTAAAAACTTTGATATGGAGCGTAGCTATGAACGGCGAGGAAACGTGGCCACTGAAGCAGGAGGATAGGCGTAGATCGGAGGATTTTGAAATGTGGATTTGGAGAACCATAGAGAAGGTGAAATGGACCGAAAGGAAAACAAATGAGGAATCCTATGGAGGCAAGAAAAATGGATGAAAGGCGTATTGAGCGGTAGTGGAATATTGAAGGAGGTAATAGAGGGGAGAATGTTGGGTAAGCGAGGAAAGGGCAGGAACAGGATAGGGATGTTAGACGGGATGAAGGGAGGAAGGAAGTACACGGAGATGAAGAGGGACCTGATGTACTATATATTAGGTTGCTGGATTGGGTTTTGTTTGGAGTTACAAAATGTTTATTTGATAGTTGTGTCCATCCAAAAACCTACGTTAACCGGTAGATTACCTTAAAAAATATATACACATACACACACACACATATATGTATATATATACACATATTGGGCGGGTTGCGGTGGTCCAGTGGGTAGAGCGTTGGACTACTGACCGTCAAGGGTCCCAAGTTCGATTCCGGGGTAAGGCACTTTGGGCACCTGCAGCTCCACCCAAGCTAGTTGATTTTTCGGGTACCAGGTCTTCCTGGGAAACCATAACCGGCACAGGGAAAGGAACTGGCCCCCCTACCTTGATGTTTGATTAGTCACACGCCGTCAGGCTTGGTACATGTGTGAGCTCTACCATCACCTATTAAACTGACCTTCGGGTTGATTACTGTGTTTATACACACACACACACACACACACACACATATATATATATATATATATATATATATATATATATATATATATATATGTTTCTATTATAAATAGAAGTAGATAAAAGGAAAGGGGATAGGAAAACGCATAAAAGCCGAACACAGGAAAAGTGGGGAGGGCGGATTTGAGAAGATCACAAATGTAAAAATAAATTTATATTTCCGGGATAAGGAAATATTTGTGCATTTGTGATCCTCTCTAATCCGCCTCCCCCTTTCCTGTGTCCGTCTTTTATGTGTTTTCCTATCCCTTTTCCTAATATATATTTCTATGTTTGAAATTTATATATATATAATATATATGTCTGAGTGTATATATATATATATATATATATATATGTATATATAACTTCCCTCCCATGGACTACAACCTTGTCGTGGTGGAAGGGCTTGTGTGTTCCGATGACCCCTAGAGCTGTGCTGGCGGGAGTAAAAATAATTACTCCTGGAAGGGTCACCCATGCCAGATAGGTCGAAGGTTAGGAGCCAGACGAAAGGTAGTCCACGCAGCGTGATGGGGGATTGGAATGCGACGGTAGGCGAAGGAAGAGATGGGGGTGAGGTGGGGGACTATGGGTTAGGATAATATATAACTTTTGGACGGCACAATAGAACACAGAATAAAACAGATTAAACGTAAAAGGACACTCACACTGTAGATGATTTAAGCTTTCGGCCACTCCGAGGCTTTCTTCAGGAGTCTGACCTGAAGAAGGCCTCGGAGTATATATATATATATGTAAACACTCAGACACATAAAGAAAGGACATTCACAATATGTATTTTACGTTTCGAGGGCTCGACCGGGAACAGCAAAACAGCAAAATTAGACAGTGTTAGAAAGGCGTTGTGTTCTTCTCCCCTTTCTAATCCCATTGCGAGTGGTGTTCTAACACCCCCCCTCGCCACAAGCCCTTGCAGGGTGTTATATAGATGTAAATGATGAAGGAAACGTAATATTTTTCTTTGGTAACGACCCACATATAAAGTGTGCGGCGAGCATAACGGATGAATCTCAAAAAAACACTGACTACAGAATCGAAAAAGATGCGGAAAAAATCGTAGAAGGCTAATTTCTTCAAAAAATCGTGCTTAAGGAAAAAAAGCGTCAAACATTCACAAAGGGATTTAGGACTAAGAGCAAGATTAAAAAAAATGTTAAGATACCAATTGCGTTTTTTTCATCTGGCATGGAAATTATAGTTCAGCCCCTTCAATTTTATAATTAATACAGAAAATAGTCACCAAATCAAAGAGATGGACTGCGGTACAGATTTTATTCAAGTGTTCCTTGTTTTCGCATATTATTGACGACCGAATCTCAAAAGGGGATACACTGAGGCAAAAATGAATAGGCCTTCCCCCTCAATACACTTAAATGCCCTGGTCGTAACACCCCAGGTTACGCAATTGCGAAACGTCCGTCATTCATGTGTGAAATGTAACCTGATAGTTTGTGCCTTTTTAGCATGTTATTTTTTGTCCTTTTTAATGGGATTCCTTATTTGTGTTCATGGCGTATAAAATTGAGTCGTTACTGACAGTATAACAGTGTTAATGTGCATTACGGATGTAACATTTTTGATTTATACCCAGTTTACCCCTTCTATGTGTCCTTGAGATTGATCACGGGGTGCCATTTATGCGCGGAAGCATTGGATTAGATTTAGTATGGCTGGTGAATTACCACCCCTTGCCACTAGTCCTTGCTAAGGCATACGGCATTCACGAGAGTATTTTACGCACATGTTCTACAACGTCCATGCGCACATCTCCGAGTTTGAAAGTTAGTAAAACCCTGCTCATATTTTTCCATATTTTAAGAAGTGCATTCAATTTTATTTATATATCTTTTAAGCGTTGTTTCGCGGCAATGATTATTCATCCTCCGTTCCTGTGACCCCTGTCTCGACTGTAAACGTTGTAACTGTACTGATTACTTTTCGGGATATATGCGGGAAAGGTAGACAAAAAAATGAATTTATTAGTAGACTAATGTGGATATGATACAAGAAGATTAAAGAGCACTGTAATCTCTCGCTAGTTGTGTCTCGTCTTAAATATTCTGATAGTCTGTGTGATACTCTTATGACGTAGGACTGATAACCGATTGAAATTGCTTGCAGCAAAGAGAGGCTAGGTTTACATATACTTTTATGATAACCTGAAGAGTAAATTGAGGTTATTAGAGAAACTAAGTTGGTAATCATTCACTAGTATGCTAAGTAACAGATTTAATCTCTTGCTTTAAATGAGTGGATATCTCTTTAGCGCGAACGTAAAAAATATTTCATTTGCCTAATTGTTCTACAGTAGGAAAGAACATGTCAATAACATTAGAAAGATTAACTGTGGATCGGATGGATACAAGATATCATGTTTCCCCCGAAGGGATCAGAATAACTTTAAGCAACCTCACTAGAAGAGGGTAGAATTTCTTTTCGTGCTAAGCAGCTTAGTATGCTGCCATTTTCTCAACTAGCCTAAGTTATTGTACTCTTGACAGTAGTTGCTCCTCTCATATGCGTCGAGAAATATACCTCCCATAGACACCGTAGTGTATGCACATGGAGTTATAATATTGATTATACGAATTATTTTTCAGCAATATATGTTCACTAGCAATTGAAATGAACTTAGTGTCTGATGTTGCATGCCACACATAATATAGTTGCTTATAGAGTACCATGTAAATAAGGATGTAGATGAGTATATTTTTGACAACTTCTTATGTGTAATAGATGGTACACAGATGACGATACAACTCAAGTGGCAAGTTATATATCCCACTAAATAATAAAAGATATTTAACCAGCACCGAAGCTATCTCACACTAAATTAGTCAATATGGGGTATGTTAAAGTAGCAACTTTTATCTCTTTTCTAGTACTAGGATACCTGTAGAATGCATTCCTCGTCCTTTGAATTTAGTATCGGGATCATTACGTAATTGTTCCTCCAAAAGCATCAACCTGAACTAAGGCACTACGCGATAACGATTGCTCGCCTTGCTCTAAAGCTAAAGGATGTTTAATAATCGAAGATAATGACTGAGGCGATAAGGGTTTTAAGGTGGAGGAGGAATCGCGATACGAATTCATTGTTGCACCACGATGCTAAAGGACACCAGCATCCCCTTTTAAAGCCTCATTATTCTGAAAGGACATTAAATGCATGCATGTATTAAATGCGGAGACAAATATGACAGAATACCCACCATAGAGGAAAAAAAAACTCAACCAAATGCCATCGGCAGTAGCGGATATAGAAAACCTGTATAAGAGAGGCGGAAATTTTCATATATGAAAAAAGATAATTATAAAGATTTTTCATGAATAAGAAAGCTAATAACCATATTGAATAGGAATATTTGTGCTAACTTAGAGACTGAGAAGAACACCGGAATAGATTTTTTTGTATGCAGTTAAGATTCAAAATTAATCTAGTTCGCTAAAGTGCTATTAATTTAGAATTTACTCGAAGCCGGTGATATTTGCCAGTGGTGTGTGTGTAACTCCCATGCCACCCTTTGATCCACCCCTGGCCATCGTCCACCGAAAGACGTTAATCCACGAAACACCATCACCACCACCGAAGTGGACGGTGCAATCACAGGGAGAAATACGCCGGTTACCACCACAGCCACTGGAAGTTTGGCGAAATGGTGCGAGGCCTCGGGGAACAAGGTTCCTTCATGGATCGTTGAAGAAAGATTTCCGCTCCTCCAGCCGTCATTCACACCACGTCGTCTGCCCTGCTACGCAGACCACTCTCGGCTTTATTTCCGACATTCCCCTCCCTCCCGCCCTCAAACCCCTCCCCTCTCCCCCGCGCTCTCCTTCACCTCACACATCCCCACCCCTTCGACCCAGCCCCGACCTCCCCCCCCCTCCGCCCGCCGATTAGCGCCCCTCCCTCCTCTTCCGTCGGCCTCTTCTTCCATTTCATTTTCTTCGCCTCCCTCCGTCCTTCTCTCCGCGCCACAGATCCCCGTCAGCCCTCCTATTCCAATTTACCGATCTCCGTAAGCGCCGTGTATTCCGCTTGGGACATGGCCGATTCCCATCAATTGTCAAGGGAGTCGAAATCCTACCCAAACTGCGGACTCATCTCGTGTTCTTTTTTTTCCCCTCCACGTGCAGGCGCGGTTCTAATTTCATCAAAATGCAATTTTTTGATTGCCAATTATTGAGATCCGTTCACGGTTGAAATTCGCGGTGGATATAGTATATTTCAGTGTTCTCCGCTCCTCACTTTTTCCCGTCAGTTGTTTTTCTTTTTTGTAAGCGTTGACGGAGATTAAGAGTTGAGAGAAATATTTTTGTTACGGATCTATATATTTTTTTAAAATATTAGCGTGATCCCATTTAGAAGGAACACATATATCGTTCATATTTTTTCGTTCGCGTCCCTTGGATTAATGGAAACGTTCTTTACCGAGTGACGATCGGGAACATTTAATGTCAGTGTCCCTTCAAGTTTCTTCATGCGTCCTACCGTCATCGGCTCAATTTGCGCCAATCAAAACTCGGGGAGGAGGCAGAAATAAAAACATAGTCGCATGGGAGCGTGCGGGCTGGAAGAATTGATGAATCTTTCGCATTACAGCAAATAAAATTTCATGCATAGGCGATTTTACTGCTCCGTCGGCAGTCTGCACCCGTCGGCCACGTCTCTCCTCCCTTCCAGCTCATCAGCCCCGCACCGAAACCCCACGGGGCAAGTAAATACATACCCACGCACACAACCACACGTGCACGCACACACGGAGTGCCGGGACAATGATGGAAGTCGGGAGTGCCTATATTTTGATGCCGCAGACCCGTTCCTCTGCGAGGGAGCCGCCGCGTGCAATCGAAATGGGATTCCGTGGAACATGCCCCCGTCCTCCATTCTGCCTCTTCACCCCCTCTCCCTCGCTCGCTCCCACCATGCTACCAGCAGCCCCCTCCCCTCCGCCCGCAATCCCCTCCGCCACTCACCCCGAACCCTATCCCGACGCACGCCCCTCTACACATATCCACTCATTCGCGCGCTCTCATTTGCATTTCGCTTCGTGCCCCGGAACCTCCCACCCGCCCACTCTCTAAGGGCCTCAAAAACCTAGCCTGTTCGTAGCGTACGCTTTCATATTTCCCATTACCGCATCCGGGAATCGAAGCGGTTAGTATCAAACCCTGTCCTCTAAAATCCCCCGCAGCTCCCGGCTGCGTCGGAGTGAACTCATTATTTTGAGCGGGCAGAGGTCCCGACGGTCAAGGCTAACCAACTGCATTTCTTCTTATTCCAGTGCATTCTCAGATTTCTTTCTCCGTCGCCTTTTCTCTACGGTTTGGGTCTGGCTCTTCAGGTCTCCTCTTGGGGGCTCTCTTGTAACTATTGCCGAAACCTGATGGAGATTTCTTTATCCTGCGGGTGATGTGCCGTCGTTCAAGATGAATTTAAATGAGTGAAGTGTGCTTCACGTAGCCTCAAAATGTGTACTGATACCCGTTTAGGTTATGTGCCGTCCTCTTCGTTTCGGCAGGTTCCATTGAAATTTAAACAAGACCACAATGAGAATTCAGAAGCAAATACGTTATGCTCTCTTTCTCTTCTTATGGATCCTTCTTATGGAGCAATGAAATATTTAAATGAATACTTATATACAATACAGCTGAAAAACGAATCAGGTCGGCTTTAAACAAGTGAGGCATTGCTTTCTGCCGCGAATCTGAAGGAATAAGGACACGCATAGGAAATTAAAGCAAATGTGAATAATAACGTGAACTCATAACAAACACATAGATGCCACATTTGTAAAACTAATTATATAGTTTAAATAGAAAAAGGTTTTTACTCCATTTAATTGCAGTTTATGTCTGTGTTCGCTTCTCGTTATACGAACCTATTTAATTACGTCGGGTACTATTTATGCCGGCGTGCTATTTTCATTCCTAGTCACCGTCTCGTTGACAGTTTATTTTTCATTTTCCACAAGGATAGCATGGAAACAGCTACGAATAGAAAAATTCATATTATTTACATTTCATACTTATCGTAAAGCATAAAACGGAAAAATGCGCAACTACACACTACACCGTATACCGCCGCAAAGGATTTGTGTGAGAGGGATTTTTGGTCTCCAGCCATTCTACTTTTACTCCAAATATTCCTCTTACAAATACCCCGTAATACCTTTCAAGTACTCCGCGATCCCAAAAGGGTGGTCTGCAGGGTGCATGAAAGGACGGCGACCGGAGACCATTCATGAAATATGTAAAGGCGGGACGACATAAATATTCGTGACCAAAAAGTCGAATAACATTTTTCCATCGAATGCAGAAAATGTTCAAGAAACATATTGTCGACCGGCTAACCCCAATAAGACAATAATGAATTAGAATTACGACTCGAGCATGGAATTTGAGAAGTAATCAATTGATTTTTGATTTGCGAGTTGTCGTTTGTGTATGGATTTCACTAGGAGCATTTCTTATATCCTCTGGAATGAACCGAGTGTTACCGTTACTCAGTGACTGTTGCAGGCTACCTAAAGGATTTTTGAAATAATTGGCATTCGAATAAAATGCTTTGGGATATACTATACCTAAATTTTTAAATTGCATCACCTATCTATAAGAATAAAAATATCGTCGCAATAGGGAGAAGAGAGATTCAAAAAAAATGTTGCTCTACACAATTCCAATCTATTAAATCATGTATAAATTACCCAACGAATCGTCATCATTTACTGTCTAATTGAACGTTACTTATTGCAATTCTTTTTACCGACAGCTCCTCTTATACACTCACTTAGGCACCACAGTGCGTGCACCTGTAGTTATCGTGAGCTGTATTGTTTTAATTATTTAATGAATGCATGTTGTAACTGATAGTAAAAAAACTCTTCTGACCTGGTTTTTAAAATACCCCTAGTGGTAGCTTGAAAGACCATACAGAAATAGAAATCATTCTCTGCCGACTACTGAAAGGATAGGACGTGATTCAGCGAGTTTCTACCAAATTTATCCCACCCACTTGCTAACATCCCCTCACGCACGGTCAAGTAGTTTAGTTTCTGTGATTAACTACTTGCTCTGATATAGCTGTAGCGATAAATGATCTGTATTTTATTTTTTCATTTATTTGATTATTTTAGAGTGTTTAGTGCTTAACGGTCTGCGTCATTGAGTGGAATATTTAATTGTTTGAAAGACCGGATAGTTTAATTTTTTCGTCGTATAGTGAGCACGTGCTACTCGTAAAGTGTATTGATCTTTTAATTTTCGTTGTAGGGCTCATGTGTATTGCTATCGAAACAGAAGAACTTTGTTCACCCCCCTTTTTTTTAGCTTCCACTGGATTTAGATAGCTCTGCGAGTATACTTACATTTGATTTAGTTGCAAAACAGAATGTAATAACTTATTATTCTTTGGAGTTTTACAGTTGTACAATCGTAGGGTAGCTTTAATTTTTCGCCTAAAGACGTAAGTTAGGAAGTGTTAAGACGTGTAGCTCTCCTGATGCCTGGCACGGAAATGCGTGGATCGTAGAGTCCCCTTTGCCGTATTGTAGAGGGTGTTGCAGGTGGCCAATGCAAGATCGACGATGAAGCGACTTCTTTCAGGTGGGATGGTCCTCGGGGCAGAAATTCAAAAGCCCGCCAGGTCAATAGGGCTGTGCTCGCTAGAGTGAAAAAAGCGGCTGGGCGATCGCAGATTTGTCTCTTGCCCCAAAACACGGGAGTGTTGCCTTTCCGTAAATCGGAATACTGGAGCAATGTTTCTCACAGGATAGGAAAGGTAAGAAGATTTCTCGTAGTAAAGGGGAAAAAAACCTACAATTGATCATTACAATACGCGAAACACTGGAAATGAAACTAGAGAGAAATGTTTCTTTATTAAATTTGTTACGGTTGAGAGATATACATCGTATACTCTGGCAAACCAAAACTCTAAAGCATATAACCACGATACTAAAACGGTGAGGTTAGAAGATATTCATCTACATCTAAATTAACTAAACTACACTAAAAGTAAATAAACCCCGCAAGCCGTCGTAGTGGTGTGTGGCGTGGAGTGTTAGATCACCACCCGTAAAAGAGAATAAAAATTCACGCAAAACCAACATATTCATGCAAACATACACTGACAGAGGCGTTTATATTCATTCGAAAACCTTTTTAACTTACACGAATGGAAATACATATACTGTTAACCAACATACACCTACATGTACCTATACATGAAGTAAAAATCTATCCAATAACGTGCAAATTAGAATTGCAAAGTAAGAAGGGGAAATTCTACTATCACACTATACTCTGAAAGAAAAATATTTAGCGAAACAATCACATTGAAACATAAATGCAGAAATACGAGGGTCATCCGGAAAGTAGTACCCGTTCGTGAAATAAAGACACAAAAGTAAATATTAACAAACATAAAAAATTTTATTTGAAAGAGGATACTTTAAACTACTTCTCAACATAATCTCCAAGCAAATTAAGGCATTTGTCATAACGTGTGACAAGTTTCTGTATTCCTGCTGCATAGTCCTTCGCCGCCAGCTCATTGAGATACAGGGTCACTCCTTCTTTAAGTTCTTCATCGCTGTCAAATCTTTTTCCTGCCAAAAAGTCTTTAAGCTTTGTAAAGAGATGAAAATCTGAAGGGGCCAAGTCCGGGCTATACGGTGGATGGTCGAAAGTTTCCCATTTGAATTGCTGCAAAAGTTTTTGTGTTATCCCAGCTGCATGAGGCCTGGCATTGTCATGAACGAGAATGACACCAGTAGACAATAGACCTCGCCGCCGATTTTGTATTGCCCGCCGTAATTTCTTTAATGTTTCACAATACGCATTGGCATTAATAGTGTCTCCACGGACCATAAAATCAATAAGCAATACACCTCGTCGATCCCAGAAAATGGTTGCCATGAGTTTCCTGGTGGACAGAACTGTCTTGAATTTTTTTGGTTTGTTTGGTGAATGAGCATGATGCCACTCCATTGACTGTCGTTTACTCTCAGGTGATGCATAACAAACCCATGTTTCGTCACCAGTAATTATGCGAGTCAAGAAAGAGTCTCCTTCATCAGAATAACGTCCCAAAAACGTCAGTGCTGCAGCCATACGCTTGGTTTTGTGCTCATCTGTAAGCATGCGAGGGACCCATCTTGCACAAATTTTTGCATAATGCAGATGGTGTTTAACAATTTCATGAACAATTGTTCGAGAAACATTGGGAAAATGCTCACAGATGTCATCAATTGCGACGCGCCGATCGTTCCTCACGAATTCGTCAACTGAGCTCACCAGTTGGTCTGTAATGACAGACGGTCTCCCCGAACGCTCATCGTCGTGTGTGTTCCCCCTCCCCATGTTGAAGTTGCGACACCACCGCCGAACAGACGACTCGTCCATTACATTGTCTCCATACACCTCCTTTAATTGGCGATAAATATCACATGGGCGAACGTTTCTTGCATTGAGGAATTTTATCACTGCCCTCACTTCACAACTGGCGGCGTTCTCAATTTTTTTAAACATTGTAAACAATCACAGAAACAACACAGGCAATGCTAGCGTCACGCAACTTGGCTCAGAGAAGGCAGACAAGCCACTGAAGCTATCTGACCTCGTCCAGCGGCTACTCGCGTCGTCAGCACTTCATGCGGCACGAACGGGTACTACTTTCCGGATGACCCTCGTATGTTAAAAACCGGCGTAGGAACGCCTTTTTATGTGACATGGGAAAAATACGTAACACATCCCAAAAAAATAACCATGCAAAGCCGCCCAACAAACTTCAATAGAAAAATACTCTGCGGTTACTTGGAAGATGACCTTAAGGCTTTCTGGTCATACATCTACCTCTGCATAATACCCTGCAAGCCATCGAGAATGTGTATGGCAAGGGGTGTATCTAACCAGGAATGCACAACCAACGAACAAAGTCATTCACTGTAACACTGTTGTTCTTCCCGTCGCCAAGTACGCACTGCTATTGATGATCACACTCCAGGTTGACTGGGATATCTATATCCACATCGACAAAATATTTCCTGCGATACGGGGAAAGGGACAAAAAAATGTTACGTTTTCTTTAAATGTAAGAAGGTCTTTGATAAAGTGCCACACGCCAAAAATGGTACACAGACTGTGAAGGTACAGAATTAACGATGATGTAATTAACTCAGTTCAGAACTTCCTTACTAACAGAAAATAAAAAGTATTTACCCCTACATAATACTTCACAGGCCGCCAAAAGGGTGTGTGGCTGGGGGTGGTAGGTTACCACCCATTAGACAGATTAAAGCTACATGCAAAACTAGCAAATTCAAGTCAATTCACACATGAAGAGGCACATGCCAACCCCATTTTCCTTACTACTTAAACACATGTAGATACGTATGCGAGCAACTAACATTCACATCCACATACGCATACCTAATGCATACGCAGCGTTTAATCTTATCCTCTCTTGTCAACTGAATATATCCACTATTTTTATAATGACTTTGATTTTTTACTATTATAATTCTTGATTATTCCAGGACAGAGCGAATATTTGTATCTATCTGCGCTTAAGTCTATTTCCCTTATCTTATTTTTGTTGCCTTGCCAACCTAAATAGTGTGGGGTCATAAGACTTCCTTGTTAAACTTGTTTCTTCAGAACCTTGTTAAAAGTTTGTCTCGATTGTTCTCTTCGCATCTCTAGAGCCTTCCAGCCTAATTCCTCTAAAAGGCCTGTCACATTCGCCTTCTTGTTGTGACAATTTTTGACAAATCTGGCGGATTTTCCTGAACTTGATATAATTCTTTTAGCAACACTTTCACCCAAGGATCCCAAATACGGTCGGCGTATTCCAAATGAGTCCTAAATAGAGCAAATTAACAACTCTCTTTTATTTTCTTATTGCATTTCCCTACCAACCTTTGGATGAAGCAGAGTTTCTTTAAGGCGGATCCACATATTGTCCAGATATGTTCTCCCCATGAAAGGCGTAGTGTTAGAACCACTCACAAATATTTAACTTGATCTGCCGTCACTGAACCCTCTTTTTCATTATTAAGATCTGCTCATAACTTTATCTTCTCCAAAATTTCAAAACTGAGCACTTGCGTATGTTAAACATTAATCTTCATATCTTGCCCCACTCCGTTATTATGTCTATGTCTCTAGAGAGTAGCTCGCAATCTGATGGACTCCTTATATCCCAGTATACCACCTTATCATCTGCAGATAACCTGAGATTGCTGCTAATGTGTGAGCTCAAGTCATTAATGTACGTATATTAAGAATAGAAACGGCCCTATTACACCTCTCTGGGGGACGCCCTAAGTTAAAGATGACTCAGGCTCTAATAATCCAAGTAATCCAATTCCTCTAAGGGTAACACCTTAGAACCATTACTACATTTTATTTACATTAACCATATTACCTCAAATATAAATCACAACATTAATCTGTTTGCCGACAAGAGTGTAAACTATAGGGAAATAACGAACCACACAGATTGACAAACGTTAAACAATGAATTAGGCTCAATGCAGAAATGGAGCAGAGAATAAGGCTTGGATTAAATTAATGAATACATCTGCAGTCATGCACATAACAGACTTCACCAACTAACAATCTCGGAGGTATTCTGGTGAATGTTGGAGACATGTAAAAATTAAAATACTTGTAATCTGATTCTTGGGTGCCATCATCGCATCCAATTGAACACCGAGAAACTGCTTTCACATAATTTGCGGAGGGGCTACGTAGAAGCTGGCTTTTTTCTTGACGTTTAATTGGAAAATTTAGTGATGAGAAACTGTAGGAGGTGTACATTTTTATTTAGTAATACTCGTAAGTGATTCGTAGGGTAAGGGATTCATCTAAAAACACTGATTAATTAAAGTGAGCAAAGTACACAGAAAGCCAAGCGGGTCCGCAAAAAATTCTTACGAAATAACACACAGATTCTTACGAAATAACACCAATTTTGTGGTTTCACATCCGACATAAAAGATGTAATATAGCCTAAACAGTGGAGAAAATTGACACAAAATACATCTACATTAGCGCTAGTGTTTATAGTTGAAAATGTAAAAGCTACATTCTCCCACGACTCACTTCATTGCTGGCGTCCTAACATCCACGCCATGTGACCATGATTCTGGCGGGGCAATGTCGTGTAGATAAAGCTCCCCCCTCTCTGCGGAAGTGATGCCTTACGCGGTCCGCTGTCAACAGCAGAGTACTACGTTTTCCACCTGCGGCGTCTTTGGTGTGGGTCTCAGGTTGCCTGACCGTAGGTCAACAATGTTTCACCGTTCTCACTGCAGTTTGCATGACCTTTCTTAGTATGCTGGCGTGTATAAGTGATTGTTGTTTATTTTTATTCCTTCCTTTTAAATATACCTGAGAACTTCTGCAGCGTGTACAATTGACAGTTCCTTATAAATACGTTTGCCGCTGACATCTATATGCGTTTGCTCTACCATGCTCGTCCTTTCAAGGCTATTTAATGGATTTTTCCTCTTTCCCTGAACCCTGAACTCCGTCCCTCTCCTTAATTCCTTACCATTACCCCACCTGGTGCTTGTACACCCTGCTTAAACCCCTTATTGGTGAACCGCGAGGTATTTGAGTAGATGTAAATCTTAAGGTGTAGACCTAATGTATTTTTGAACTGCCGGTCCTACATGATTAAAATGATACCTTGTAATTATTTTTTGCGTAGCATGGCTGGTGTATGGCAGCAGCAGATCACCTTAGGTATCCCTTTGGAATACGTGAAGTGGATTCTGCGAAGTCAGAACAGATATCATTTATACTATCCTTTGCGTACAATTAATCAAATTCTTTTTAATTTATCACCATCGACATAAATAGCCCGCGATCCACCAAAAATGTGTATGGCAGGAGAAGGAAGAACCAGGTGGGAAGAGTAAGTGATAAGGCAAGATATGGGATACATAGATAGAAAGATAGCCGTCCTTATTTTGGGGCGAGATTGAGACTATGTAGTTTCTTCAACCACCTAACCCTTCGTCACATATTTACGTTATTAAACTTACAGATAAATTACACAAATTCTTAAAATATACCAAATTTACACATAATATCTTAGGACTTAAATACATCAGCAAAATACATTAGTTGTCTAGTTAATAATAACTAGAGGGAGAGGATTAGGTAACGCAGAGGATGAGAGAGGAAGGGAAATGGAAAAATATTCAGTAAAAACTATGAAATAACGTGCAGATTTGTATTCATGCTGAAGGGAGATTTAATTCAAAACAAGAGTTAATTAATCTAATAAATCAGTTTTTTTATGTTAAAAATGAAATAAAAATGAACCACAGCCATTTATATGACAGGCTTTCACCATAAAAAGACAGGTCATGCCGAAATGAAAAGTAAGAAGGGGAAATTCTGATATTAAATGGACGTGCAAACTCAAGTTCTCCGTCCCTAAAGTCACAGGCAGGGTATGTGACACACCGCTGTATGTAGCGGACGGCGTGAGGCGTCACCCTCCTCCTACAGAGAGAGAGAGAAAGAGAAGAATGGAAGGAGAAGGTTGAAACCAACAAGGAAGGGCAGGCAATACTGTACCGATAACTGAATTCATTAAATGGCAGTCCCACTGCGGTCATACGAGCTGGGATTTACCAGCGAAACACACCGGATTAGTAAAGTGCCTGAATTTGAGTTAAACTTATTATTCCTTTGACGCCGTGGGTATAAAATGGGGTTTTTGCTATCTCTATTCCTACAGTGGCTTGTCCGTGGGAATAAGATACCGTTGAACCTGATAGTTCTGATATTCTGATCTTACCTTTCATTTGGCGGTTAAATTCCTAGCATATTTTTATATGAATTAGGTCATAGTCCTTTAAATCTGTGAGTAGTTTGCTCTGGCATACTTTGTCGAAAGCTTGCTCTGAGAGCGAAAATATTGACAAGCAGGCTTCTTCCTTTCGGAAACTTTACTCACTTCATATATTAACTTTGTTTGATAGCCATGCCTCAATGTCGAACTAAGAAGAATAATACGAAAACAGACCTTAATATGGATGTGAGGGAGGCACTTGATAGTTGCAGTTAATATAATTATATTCGTAAAAACTCTGATATGGAGCCTAGCTATGTACGGCGCGGAAACGTGGTCACTGAAGCAGGAGGATAGACGTAGATTGGAGGATTTTGAAATGTGGGTGTGGAGAAGAATGGAGAAGGTGAAATGGACCGAAAGGAAAACAAATGAGGAAGTACTAGAGATGGTGGGTGAGGAGAGGGGTTTTTTGAGAGAAATCCTATGAGGCAGGAAAAATGGATGAAAGGCGTATTGAGCGGTAGTGTAATGTTGAAGAAGGTAATAGAGGGGAGAATGTTGGGCAAGCGAGGAAAGGGCAGGAACAGGATAGGGATGTTGGACGGGATGAAGGGGGGAAAGAAGTACACCGAGATGAAGAGGGATCTGATATAGATTAGTTTGCTAGGTGGGGAGTCACAAAATGTTTATTTGATAGTTGTGTCCATCCAAAGACCTACCTTAAACGGTAGATTACCTAATAATAATAATTATAAATTTCCATAGCAGAATGCTACATTTACATCTGCATCTATACAAATATTCTGCCATTCACCAGAAAAGGTATGTGATGGAGATGCAAGCACCATATGGAAATGCAAGCAATAAGGGAATGGGAGGTCGTTTAAGGGGTGAAGGTAAGGCGGAAAAGCAACTTCTTAAAATCTTTGAAAGGAATTATGGAATTTAAGGTATCGCACTTCATTAATTTTTCAGGAATGTTGGAAATTAATGATCAAACGCTTTATTAAAATTAAACGAGACGAATATGATTTGGAGAAATTTGGAGCCGGTAACTGAGCAGGTAAGGTTCCATTGGGGTAGGGGCCCAAATTCTGGCTCTGATCATCACTCCTCAAATTCTTCAAGAGTATTTTCATTGAGACATTATTATTTCCTCCATTTTTTTGTCTATATCTTTTTTGAATTTCCTTATGTTGTATTCTTTTTACAGAATTGTAATTAGCCCACAAATATTGGGGAGAGATTCCATTCCCCCTGTGACACACCATCCTGGTGGCTTACAGGATGTAATATAGATATATTTCGTGGAAACCTACTGGACAGCCCAACTGCAAGTGTCGTGGTTAGTCACCGATTGGAAAGGAATGAAAATTTTAACCATGAAACATGTCACTGGCAATATTTTTGCGTAGCTGTTTTTCTGAAATCGTATAATTATAATGGAGTTCAAATATATACCCGAAAGCATTCGCTGGGGTTACTTTAAACAGCCGTGAAGCGTTTTAACGGTAGAACTGCTGCTAAGTGTTTCTCTGAGTATCAATTTCCTTGTAAAAACAACGTGTTTTTGAAATTTTTTTTGAGAAATTCTTCGCGTTCCCAAAAAATCTTTTCCAGTTGATCCATTTACTTAACCTTCAATGATTCTCCAACCAGTAATCAATTTGAAATTCGTGACTACACCCAATTCAGGCCTATAACTCTCCGAAGAAGTACTTTTTTTCCTATAAAAGTCTTGGAAAATGTCGATCGCGATTTTTTCCACGTGCTGGAATGAACATTATGAAATTTTTAAATAAAATTTCTTCAAGAAGCTTCATTTCCTGAGCTTAAATCAATATAAATGTGCTGAGTCATGTATTTATTTCACGGCTTTCACGAATGGATACACATTGAATGCTCATCTAATGTATTTAGAGTAAACTAATTGAAAATTTTCAATTTAACAACTTTACTTTTCCACCTAAAATTTTATTCCCACTACCCAGATTTTTTTACAGTACAACATCATCAGGTTTCTGTATAACATCATCTGGTCACATTTTAACGAAACCTGGGTCGTGAGAATAAAATTTTATGTGGAAAAGCAAAGTTGTTTAATTGAAAAACGTCAGTATGAAGATTTTCCACCAAGTTACGTTTGTATGTGTTTGAGCCTGTTTTATTTATTTAGTAAACTAATTGTTTGCTGGAGAAGATTTCTGATTAGTACTTAGAAAATTTTCAAACACGGGACTTAGAAATAAGGCAGCAATCGGAAACAGCAGATTTAGATTGAAAATAGCTGTTTAAAGCATGACTATCTCTCAAATATCTTAGTCAAAATAATACTTACTGCCGACATGATGTATTTTCCGTGGCAAGATGAAGCCCGCGGATATTATTGAAACCGAATTTAATATTTGTTTTTGCTACCAGATTTTAATCTTGTGGGGATCCCATGACAAATCGTCAATGATAGTTACAACTAGGTATTTACAGCATCCAACACCTCTGGATCAACTCTAGTAAGTTCGTACGTAAAACCATATCCCTATCCCCGCCTATACATAGGGGTTTAATGTGAGCTACTCTACAGTCGCGAGGCATATTCGATTATTTGAATGGTGGGTTCGACTTTTCGGATGAAATGAAGGTGACTGACGGCTGGAGAACTAATATTAGGAAACATTTATTTCCTAGTACGATTCGCGATTATAGCAAAAAAAAAGAAAGCATCGAAACGAAAAAGAGATGACATACACTTCCTTTTATTTGGAGGAGTCTGGTGACCTAACATCACCTCGCAACATACCTCCTGGGAGGCTTGCTGGGTACGATGTGGAGGTATCCTTATGTTGTGTACCCTTCTTTTTACTAAAAGCTCATCTCTTATGGTCACGATCTATATGAATTATTTTACACAAGGTAATGAAATATTAAGATGAGTTTAAATTTTGCCCTTTCATATCTGGTAATGATTCACCTCCTGCCACGCACCCGATGTAGAAGTAGGTGCATGCATCGATGCAAATATTTGCATCAACTACCCCTACTTTAGGAGAAATAATCCCCCACGGGAATGAATGCGTTACATTTCCTCGAATCCGAGGTCGCCGCCTGGTCTTGCTTGAGAGTCGTCGCTACAGGACTGAGTATCTTAGTATTAGTTAGCATACAGCTTTTATTACTTCCTTTATAACGAACATCTTTCAGTTTTCCGACTATCTAGCCAGAAAACGGATTTGAGACAGATTATATAGTATGTTAATGTAATTCACCTAGCGTAACGCACGTCTTCACTTAAATAAAGCCTTATACTTCGATCCATTGAGTAAAATTTGCGTGACAATGAGCGGAGTCTCCCGAAAACCAGGCATAATCATAACCTTGCTGCCCCGGAAGGTTCAGTCAAGTCCCCCCGCAACGCTCATGGTACCTCGTATTAAAATTTTAATTGCTTTCCGGACAACGGAGTTCCCACGTTTGTGCCGACCATCTTAGGTTTCACCTTTCCAGTCCCCTCTTACCCTCGCTCTCTCCTTTCCGCCCCCCCTCGCCCCCCCTCGCACCCCCACTTCCCCGCACCCTATCCCGTCATTACCCCGCCTCCCACCCTCTCCCCCCGCATGCCCTCATCGCCCGCCCTCCTCCAGTACCCCACCCCGCCCCTCGCACCACCGCGCAGCACATCCACCCTGCCCTCCTACCGTCTAAAACAATGGGCACTTGAGCGTCTGGTTTGTGTCCCCCGGAGCCATCCTCCCGCTTTTATGGGTGAAGGGCGAGCAGGGGGGAGATAGGGGGGAGGGCGTCAGGAGGAGGGGCAATGATGGGGGTGGGTGAAGCAGGAGGGCGGACTCCTCGCTTCGTAATTATTAAACATCTTTGGAGCGAGAGATGAGTCATGCCTCTCCTCCCTCCAACCCCCTCCCTGTTCTTCACGCCTCACCCTACCGCTTTCAAATCTCCTCGCCTCCCTCTCCTCCCTCGTATTTTCACCCCTTCCTCCCTCGATCTACTGTCATTTCTCATTCGCCCATCATCCTCCCCTCGATTCCACACTTCCGACAGTGCTGGGAAAAAAATGTGTTGCCGCCGAATAAAGACCCGTGGAATAGGTTCATTCACCTTAATTTTCGCGTGTTTTTTTACTGCGTTTGCTTTTGGAAATTGAAAGTGAGCGCAATTATTTTCCATAATTTTCAGTTGAACACTCAGTATGCAAGAGTTTTAAGTCTAGAAGCCCTCTAGGCACTCGGTTTCCCTCTTCGGATCCAATATTTGCATTTTCTTCTAATATATTAATGGAAGATGGGTGAAATATTTTTCGCCTCAATTTTATTTACCAAAAATTAAATAAATTGTTCGGTTGGATTATTACTGGTTTTCGTATTCAGTATGTTAATATTGTGATTAATTTTTTAATTGTCAAGAGTGCTGCGGTATTTAGCTTATTCTCTCGCAAAGCAATACTTTGGTTTCTATCTAGCCGATTTAGAAGTTAATTCAAGGAATAAAAATATAGTTTTTCATTAAGACCACATTTTTGCAATAACTACCGAGTCCATTGTGGGTCCTGAGTGTCACTGTACTATGAACGCGTCCAATTGACACAACAATCGAAAAGCATCAAATTTCTGAAAGTAATACGGTCCTCTTGTGTAATATGGGCATAATGCCATCTCACGTATTTGTGAATTGTCCGTCCTGCATGATTAGAATGCTACCTGTTAAAATTGACTGCATTACATGTGCAGCTGCTTTTTTTACTGTTTACTATACTTGCTCTCTAAGTGTAGCCAGTGGAAGAGTATCTAACAGTATAATATTCGTAATGTTTATGTAATAGTGCATTATTTGTGTTCAGTCATTCCTCTATCACTTTCCCGTTCGGTGGATTGTGGGGTTGCATGCGTGTACGGATGTGATGAAGTGAAGGTGCAATGTCTGGGGCCTGTCAAAATGCAAGCATAAAATAACTATAATATTATTTTCATCATAAATAAAGACACATGTGCTGCGTTTTCAACAATAAATACTCTATTCATTCAAAAAAAGTTGTTAGCAACAAGAAGAACAATGATTTGGTTGACATGATGACAACGTAGAAGGCCCATTTAAAATTAAAAAAATCCGTCGGATACCCTTATTCTGATTCCTAATCTTTAGTTGGAAAAATTACATATTAAAGCTGTACTATCCTTTTACATCTACATCTAAATAAATACCCCGCGATCCACCAAAGTGTGTGGCAGGGGGTTAAAGCACCCGGTGGGAAGTGTAGGAGATAATGGAGAGGATGGGTTTTAAAACAAGGAAAATGGAAAAAGCATCCTCTAAAATCTCTGAAAAGTTTGATCTCCCTTGCCGTTGATCTCTCTAATTTTCTCGAGATGATCTCCCCTACTGTAGTAAGATTTCGCTGGCAATACATTTTTAACATCATCACTAAAGAGATGGAAAGGACCTCCTCGGACGGAAAAAAGGCCTCATTCAGGAAATTGAGGAGTAACTCAGGGAGACCAGATTCGTTCAAAATTGTTATGTCCAAAAAGGAGCTCCACAGAAATCCTTCTAGAATTAGCTTGGGAATCAATAGAGCAAAGATGCTTTAACGCTATGTTGAATCAATGAAATAGGTTCCGAAATGATATAAATAAATTTAATGTAGAGATGTTTGTTTCAACACGGGATTTTCGTCAATCATTCGTATTCAAACGGACTTTGGTCGTTTGAATTATGAATATAAAATTCATCAAATAGATGATAGAGGTAGAGGCACCTCCCACGCACAATATGGAATATAAATTGTAGGATTAAATCTATCAAGAATTCCACTTTCCACCTGCATCTTCTAGGGAATAAATATTTTCTCTTCAATGCATGAATTTTACCCTGTTGTCATGTTTTGTGGGCAAATCCCTTCTCTCATATCTCACTAGTACTGAAAGACATCTATCGTAGTGCATTTAATATCACCCTATAGACGTATTTGGCTGTACAATCAAGCTCCACTTTTTCACCCCTCTTCCATTTCGAGGGGGTGATTTCACACGCGGTCCGCTGCCCAAGAGAAGGGTACCACATTTTCCACATGCGGCATTAGGTGTGGAGACCTCAAGGACGTAGATGAATAAAGTTTTCCCTTCTTGCTTTTCTGGGCTGTATGACCTGACTCAATGGCGAGGATCTGTCGTATGAATAGTTGATGTTAATGTTTTTCCTTCCGATTTACTGTGTCTGAGCTTTCTTACTATTTTATCGCATGTTCTAGCTGAATGAATAGAAATAACTTGAACTTCAAGACAAAAGGCATATATGATTATAGATAAGAAAATTTTGGCCCACCTTAATATTAAAATTATTTTATATACGTATGTGGGCTTAATTTTATTATTAAGATAAACATGATCAAAGTTTGCGTTAATTAACATTGACTTTAAGATGGTAGATAACTACAAGGAACTCAATTGGTAAAGCATTCATGTGTAGGCTATCATTTATTTTGAAGTTATATATGTGATTCGTCTAATTTTCGTCTAACTAATCGTAAAATCTTAGCTGGAATGAGGTGGTTTTTCAATTATGTTGGTTGATATATAGTGTGTAGATTTGCGTGTATATTTGGATGAAATATGGTCTTTGAGCGGCATTATGGTTCAACATGCGTTCCATGTGTAGGCAATTTGATTTCCAGTGTTCTACTCGTAACTGTACACCTTCATTGAACTGAATGCTGATCAGTTTTCTTGTTTCCTTATTTTTGATATAGTTTGAGGGTGACTTCATCCTATTAACCTTACAAACACTCTCTCTTTCCTTCGTTACCATAATCTCTCATCTATCTTTAAAACCTGAATGAATATTATGGGAACGCTTCTATTACAGTGATCGCAACAATTTAATTTTTTAAAGTATTCTTTAACAAGATATTCAATTTCTCACCATTAATCTTGCTCGCCGATAATAAGTTATTTTGAATTATATTGATAAATAATTGACATAGAAATAAAGGGATTGGGATGAATTCTTGGAGATTCCGTTTCTGTCAACTTCACCCAAGCTGTGTGATTTTTCAGGTATCAGAGAATCCTTGAAAACCAGGTATTAGAAGGCACGGAATTGATCCCCTCCTAAACATGTGTGAACTTCCCACGTAGATAGGCATGGATAAATATTTCTGTTTCCAAGATGCGAAGTACTAAAATATTTAAAAAAACTCAAGGATTTGATATATTGTGCGTGTCTGATGTGAGGTTTTTTGTGCATGATAGCAATACTAATCCATTTGGCGTATTTGAAAGAGGTTTTCACCATAAAAACGCACCTTCGGGTTTATTTATGTGAATTTAGAGAATAAATGAAACAGGAGAATTGACATACTGTTAGTCTTGTTTATTTTTTATATTATCTCCAACGTATCGACTGAGAATATGATTCGAGCTATGATTCTTTGTGTTCCCCGCTGTTCTCGCTGACACAATGCCGCCCGACTCCGCTCCCCCCCCAACGCGCGCGATTAAAGCGAGCCAAGTTCCCGCTTCCGCCCCTGAAGCCAGGCGTTAAGGCGCTAAGGCGTCCCCGATTTGATCTCGTCACAAACCTCAAAGAGTGCACGCGGCAGTCTTGCCTCGTGATCCCGTTACGCAAGGGGTTTTCCGCTCTCTAAAGTGAGAAGTGTCACCCTCCCTGGTCCCTCGCCGCTCCCTCCCCTAGCCGCCCCGGCGCCGCCGACCTCTCTCCGCCCCACCGCCCCTCGCCGCACCCCTCCTCAACGGGGGTGAGCACTACGGCCGCCAACCCACAACAGCTGCCACGGCCTCTCTTTTCCATCCACGGATCTCTATCATTGAAAACAATGAGCAAAGCCCTTCAGATTCTCTGCAAAGTGGCCCATTAGCGAAGTGGGGTTGTTGGTCGGGGACGGAGGGGTTGCCTGGTGGCGCGCGCAATGGCGGGGGGAGGGCAGGCGGGACGGGAGCGTGCGGGTGTGCTATGGGTGGAGAAGGGGAATGTCTATCCCGCCCAGAAACGTGCAAACTCATAATAATCCTTCCACGTGGTCGGAAATAACTCCCCCTATAGCCTTGTACGGAACATTTAGCCGGAAGGAAGACCTCAAACGTCTGTCTACAATGCATCAATTCGCGAGGTTTCTTGAGAGAGAAAGAGCAAACTATGACACTTCAAGTTCTTGTTCAAGTTTTATTGATGGTAATCAACTCATGACGGTGGGTAGACTAAGGATTCAGATCTGAATTTACAGTTCCTGAAATTCATCTACCTCTTTAATAGCGGTAAAAATAAAGTTTTTATTGAAGTTAAGATACGTGTTCAGTAAGTATGCAAATTAATTCAAATAGTATAGATCATGATAATTATAGGTACAGTTACATGCGCCACGGGATCTAAGTAAGATTTACTTCTCTAAGCATACGAGAGGAAAAGATTATTAACATAGAAAGACAATAACTAAAGTTATATGAGATGACAGAAACATACTAGGCTACTTATGAGGAAAAAAGAAAATAACTTTTTTCCCGTTGGATAGAGTTATTCTGATCCCTTATTGTTTGTAGGGAAAATAGTATTTTCCTCCCTTTATCTCTCTAATTCTATTGACTCTATCCTACCGTAGTACGACGGCTAGCTAGTTCTATGATCTCTTTTACGTTAGTACGTGGGGCTGATTCTACATTTTCAAATTCGTCGTTATAAAAACTTGCTTCAAAATCTTCAAAGAGATTTAACATGAAATTTAACAATTTCTCCGATAGGGAATCTTAACCTAGCTCCTCTAATAATATTGACAGGCTACTAAGGTTATCAGTTCTATATGTTAAGGTCACACTAGCGAAAGATAGCGTTGCCCTTTGCCCTTTTCGTTAAATTTCCCAAAACACCTCTGAAAAATTCTATTTTTTTGCTATTTTGTTTACATATTAAGCGTATTTATTTCACCCAAGAGATTTGGTTAACTCTTTGAGTATTTATCCGAGTCCTTGCTTTCATTTTCGGTATTTATGATTCAGTGCGGAATTGAGAGGAGACTATTTACAATCCAAAAATTCATCCCTTGCGCATTCTTTAAAATAAATCCTAAATCCCAAGTTCTTCATCCAAATTGTAATGAATTTAGTTTTTCAATGTTTTATCAACATCGAATATAGCCTCAATTCAATTCGTCAGTTATGTAATCGCATAAAACCATTCACTACATCAAGAATGGCTTATTAACTTTCTTTTGCCAATATTTCATTGCATTGTGCATGTGCATGAAATTAAAATGCAAAGAACTGGTCTTGCTTCTTTATTATTTTTAACCAGTAGGTTTATTTTTCATTAATATGTACATGTACGTGCATCAGCGTGCGTGTCGTTTTTGGGGATTTTAAGTGGATTTATTTTCCCTTTCCATCAGTCCCTAAACATATTTCCTCTCTTTCATCCCTTACCTTTTCCACATGTTGATTGCACCCCCACTCTTACACCTTTTAATGGATCGCGGGGAATTTGTACAGATTGTGAGAAGTTTTTAACGAATCGAGCCGCCATACGCTATAACTTTTCGTTGTCCTGAATGAGAATTATTTCTTTCGGATCCCACGCGCCATACAAATACTCTAAAAGAAACTCACGAGGGTAAGGCAGCAGTTACCTTTGACCTTAGTATTCAACGGAGTCAACTCAAAACTAAATATTTTCCGTCATGAAAACGATATGGAGCGGTATAGAAATTATTTGGTGCTGATTATCGTTATCATGGTCCTTAAAACTTCCCCAAACTTCTCTAAAATTACCATGACCCCTGATCCCATTGGTTGCGAATAAAAATTCGGATATTATCTTTTATTTATTTCCATTACCTCTCAACTTCTCCTCGGATCCTCTCCTCCTGACATATCACTTCGGATTTCGTACATTTCCCCGAAATGGGATCTGCGTTCAATATTGTTTTCACGGCTGAGCAGTTCCTAGGCTAATGGTACACAAATAAAGTAGAGGAAGAAATTGGTCGTCGTGATATAGGCTACTTTAAATTTTTTTAGAAAAGTTACCATTTCTGAGACTAGTGCTAATGATGTCGCGCGAAGTTACCATGGCAACGCGAGAAGATTGAGTGAGGGCGACGGCACGCACCCACGTTCGGGTTATTCTCGTCCCTATTGAGACCTCTGGATGATGTGCGTCACATCATGCTGTTATATATATTTCAGACTAGATTCGAAGAATCTTAAAGAATATTTCCCTCTTCTTACGGACAAAGAGGATTTCAAAGATGCCTTGCATTGAGTGGGCTCTTCGGAGGAAAGCGTTGCGAATGATTATTTGATATGCAACCTCATCTCTCAGCGTGCATTGAAGCGGGAATTTAAATAAACCGCCGTGACTCTTTACGGGTTCATGGGGATTAACCTTGCTGGGTGGTGACCTAACGCCCTCCGCCACACGCCCCCGCGGCGGCCTGCAGGGCATTATGCAGATGTAGATGAACCTTCGCCGACACCTCCAATGTGAATGGATAACAAAGACATAGCCGCTTCACTGCTCAGCCAACAGATAAAAGACGTTACCATTGGTTAACAATGAATCCTATCACTGGTTCGAATCGACGCTTCGCTTAAAGCTAATTCTCTCGGGCTCGACTCATTTGATCCCTAAAAATTATATCTTCATCTCTACAGCACGTTTTATGTCGTGACATGGACCTGCGGCAGATGGCAGACATGGACCTGTGGCAAAGGGGTCAGCAGCAGTTATACTTCTGCCCCACGACTTCCATATACGTCTCCTCTCGGTTCACCAAAAGGGCAAGTGGAATGGGGAACCGGCAACCATTCATGCAAAATACGTGATATATAGTACGTACATTCTATCAACTCCACTTATTACACAAAGAACACAACTAAGGAAGCCAATTAATAAATGTGGACTCACGTGCAAACAAGTCATAAACTGTCAGGGAACATTCTATTAATGAAGAACGGACGATTCGCAATTAAAATATCTAGCTCTACAAATTTATTTCCACAACAACCCGCCATCCGGGCCAACGGCGCGTGGCGGGAACGATAGAACTCCAGCCATAAATTGAGTTGACAATGTAACTCGTACGTATGCTCCTTTAAATGTTTACTGGATGCTAAATTTTTTTTCTGATTGTTTCCCCCTTGTATTCTTGTCGTGAAACATGCGAAGATAATAATAGTTCAAATAGATTTAGTTTTATCATGCGCTCAAGCAAAGTTAATCACACGAACGACTGTACTTGCAACAATATTTAATGACAGGATACTTATATTCAAATCATGCATTAGGGCTATGAAAAACGGCATATTAACTAATAGGATAACATATCGACAGATATATACACTACCAAAGTTAATTATCTCCTACGCAATTGCTGTCGTACCTTTTCTGTTCTCTAAAGATTTGACGACAAAGGGACATGTTAAATCTATCCGTTCCACGATAAATCTCCCTCATTTTACGTTGGCATTCTGATATACTATAGTAAGTCGGAAACGAAAGAAAGTACTTAAATGCCAAGGTATTAAATGACGGAATACTTACAATCAAATAATCCTGTAGGACTGTTAAAAAGATGAGTTTATTAAATAAAAAGAATAACATGTGTGTAGAAACATTCAGAATATCGACAAATATGTACACTACCGGTTCTAATAATCTGCTATACGATTTCTTTTATACATATTTTGGTCTTTAATGGTGCGAGTAAAAAAGACATTTGAAATTTATCCGTTGTACAATGAATCTCCCTGATTTTACGTTGGTGATCTGATCTGCAATAGTAATTCGGGACAATGAATATGTCTTTAAAATCCTCAGATAAGTATCCTGCCTCAAATTCACGAAGTAAATTTAGCCTGTATTTAAGCCTATGGTCAACTAGTGGGTCCCATTCTAATTCTTCTAATGATTTCGTGACACTACTACCTTATTCATAACAGCTTCTCAATAACTCACCTTCTATGCGATACATTCAATCTAGTTCTAAAACTAATCTTGTGTACCTTGTGAGAATCCCATTCTGGATAGGGCCTAAAAACGTAAAATAAGCATTTTACCGATTCTATGTATATTCTGTTGGTTTCTTGTATGACGTAAGAGTTTTAGAGTGAAGTACTCATCCTACAATTATTTATCAAAACAAATTTATTCAAATTAAATTCTAGCTTCCATATCTTACACCTCTTTTGGATTGCATTTAGGTCGTTAGGTTTCCTTTCATGTTCATGTTAGGTTTCCGTTCATGATTCCCTATCTTCATGATTGGATATTTCCCTTTATGTATGACTGCATCTCTTGAGAGGTTAACATGGGACCTCTTCTAATTTTTACAATGCAATAATTTTTTGTCGTAAGCTTAGACTATTTAAGACAAAGTTTTCAAAATTACGCTCTCTGAATGCTGTCTGTAAATATATATCCCTTTGGTCTCTGCACCTTACATTTTCCCAGCGATTCTCAATGCACGACAAGAAAAACTTTGAACCATCTTTCGAGTATTCGAAAATATTTGTATCTTAGTCTGGAATATTTGGAACGCTTTAGAACTTTTGATATAATATTTTAATTTATTTATGCACAATTTACAATTGAAGCATAATCTTAATCATATATGATATACAAAGAATTAAGACAATCAATACAACGCACAATTACAATATTGATCATATACCATAATGATATGGTCTTCAATATACAATAGTAATATACATTAAAAATTTGTATACGGAATACTCATTCTGGTCCTGCTAAACCAGTCAGTTGTGGCTTGACAGTAGGTTCCACGAAAACAAAAATGAAACTCAATGTGTATGCCATTATAAAGCTACATTTTTGTGTTACGTTTGATTTCAAGTCCTAATCCATTCTTTATAATAGCCAGTCTTTAATTCTCCCTTTCATAGCGTTTACTGACAGTAATATTCTTAAATCTTTAGGTACTTCATTAAAAATTAGAGGTAATCTCCAATTTTCATCTACCTTGATTTGTATGAAATATTTTTTCATGTTCTTAATACTGTCCCTTATTAATAATTCCTTTTTATTTAAATCAGGCATTTTATATTTGTCATAAAAACATATTCCTATTATGATGGCATATCTATACAGCCTGTCTATAGGCAGAATTCCTAATTTTTTAAAGATATTTCTTCTATCTAGAATATTTGTATTTTTTGATCTTGCCACGGACATTTCATCAAGTATTTTTTGCTTTTTATTATTCATTGTATTGTTTTATGTAGAACCAGTGCACCCCCATTTGGTTATACCATATCTTAAAATACTATAAACCATTGCGAAATACACTATTTTAATGACATTCAAACTTTAAAAACTAGTAATGTAGTGAACTTGACCTTGTTAGCTTAATTTTACGTGTGATATTTGACATTAGAGGGGAAGGAATAAAAAAAAAGTATGTGAAATATTTTAAGAGTGGACATATTTAATCTAACACGATTAACTGCATTCAGGAGTTTCGAACTAACCCCCAAAAAATATTGAAATAAAGCTCAAAACCCTCTTTTTCTATTTTCACATGGTACCCAGCAGTTCAGCGTTAGGTTGCGTGATGTGATTTAACCTCAAGTGTTTAATATCATAAGGTAGTTTTGTATAATTTTTATTGACAATATACGCATATATATCCATTAATTTTCAACTTAGTAATGGGCAAATGGTAATAATTTTCTACTGAATGTCCAATGGAAAATTGTTACCATTTAGCCTTCATAATATGCATTGGGATAACTGTGGGTACATTCACTAGGGGAATTAAATGAGATAAACGTCTTTACGCATACGAGAGATGATTTTTATAGCAAGAAGGAAAAGAACAAAGGTTAGGTGAGGCAATGGCAATATACTACGCTACGTAGAATGATAAAGGATAAATACTCTTCTTATTTGCGCTCCCGAATACATATATTTTGATCCCTTATTGATCGTGGGAGAAATAACATTTTCAATCGGACTTCTGCCGCACCCACTCACTCTTCCCGCGTTGCTATGGCAACTTCGCGCGGTATCATAAGTATCAATCTCACAGAAGATGGCTTCCTAAAAAATATCATCTGAAATGCTCTATATCACGATGGCGAATTTATTATTCTACTGTGATGTGCGCTATTAACGCAATAGGAAGTGCTCAACCGTAAAAACAATATAAAACGCAGATCCAATTTTGGCGAAATATATGGAATCTGTGATGATATGTCAGGAGGAGGGAAAGAGGGGAGGAGTTGCGAGGATATGGAAAGAAATAAAAGATAATATCCGCACTTTTTTCGGTAACCGATGGGAACAGGCGGTCGCGCCCGAGGCGCCGACATCGTTCACGACAAATGCGGTGTGAAACGAAAGTGATATCTCCACTAAACGTCCGCCTTTCGCAAAGGAGATATATGGCTCGACTTATTAATAAAAACCTAGATGATATTAATTGCCATCGGTTGCTGGTGTGACTCGAGAAATAGAAAATTTTTATTTGATATCCATTTTCAAGGTGGGAAAACTGAATGGTGATTTAGATAAAAATTATACAATTAAAAGAGAAAATAGTAGCCCAAAATAATGAAATATACTCTAGTAAGGGGGGAAAATGGCGCATTAGGTGTCAAAAAAGGAAGTTCAGGGGTTTGAATTTAACGTCTATATATGTTCAAAGAGCACAATGAAATTTTGACAAAAGAAAGCCAATAAGATGTATTTCAATTAACAAAAGATTTATTTGGATTGTAACACCGCTTATTTGAATGAAGACTGTTATGAATGATAAGACAAGGTAAGCGCAACTTTGACTTGCATCATTTAGGCTGCTGTCATCATAGCGTATCAACTGACAAGGGGTCAACAAATCATTCGTTGACGAGCTGGTAAGGCGACTGACTGAACGATGTAAAAATGTTGCGGAAACTTAACCGTAAAGCCTAGTATTTCATGATGTGAAAACATAATAGTTAAGGGTGGAGGTGAAGACTAGATTGTAAGCTGTTTATTATTTGTGTAAGGAGATTAATAAAACAAGTCAAACGGATGGAAAGTAAAAAAAAAGTTTAAAGAATGATATGTGAAGTGAGGCGATTGTGGAAGAACTTAAGGGACGGCAGGACTCGTGGATCCAGAAAATATTGGATGGCGAAGGATAATTGGATGACGAATGTGGTAGCTTAAGGGAGTATATTGGGTAAGGGATGTCAAATGGGGAAAATAATAGGCATTATGGATAAAATTAAGGGGGTTAAATGACTGCGGTAAAAAAAACAAGATATTGCAATAGTTTGCCTGGGTTTTGAGATATTTTGTGTCGTCATGTACTAGGGAAAGTAATGTCTAGACCCATCAAAAAACTTCTCTAAAAATTGGCTGTTAATAATAAAAACGATGACTCGCCGTTGAAGCTTGGCATCAGGAATGTATTATCAGTTAGTGTCACAAGATTGCTGACCTAAAGTACGCATCTAAGCATTGCCGTGATTAATTATAAAATAGACCTTGTTTGGTTACTTCCTTCCAATATCAGTAAATTTTAATTCTCCAAGAACTTCATTAACAAAAGAACCAAAGAGCCATACACATTTATAGTGTGGAGCTTAGTCACATATATGTTGAGGTTTGCTATCGTCTCGTGTGGGCGATGCATCAATTAGTTCCACTGAGAAATCAACCGATGTATTTAGCATTGGTTGAAAGGGACCGTGATTTTTTGCATATTTTTCTACTCAACAATTGTCCAAATTAAGATTCAGCAGATAAAATTTCCGGAGATAGGATACGATGTTTGATATATACTATACTATATCATATATATATATTAAAATATATGTTTATATATATATATATATGTATATATATACTGTAGTTAGTAAATTATATCAATCGTAAAATTTCATCATCGAGTGTTGAGAGTACATCTATTTTAGAGCCCCTGGAGGAGTTTTTACAATCTTCCATAATAATAATGATTTCATATATTTTCTATACGATTTTACTCATCTCCAAAATGAAAAATATTGCGTTGTGAGTAAACTGCGATGAATAGTAAGGTCATGAATTCCAATTTATAAAATTCATGTCGTGCATGGGATTCGATGGAAAAAGTCCTAACTCGGGACGTTGAAAAGGTACAACACAGGGCAGCCCAAGTCGTCACAAACTGTCCTGAATATACAAAAACACCCCTTGGATCTTATAAAATGCGCGAGGGTGGGGTAGGGGTACCAAGTGAATAGGGTGAGGGATGAGAACTTAAAATCCCTGAAAACGACGCGCATGTTGGTACACATGTAGTTAAGACCAAACTTTGTCTTGAACATGTATTTGTTTGTCCACTACATAATATTTACGGCATATTAAAATAGAGGGAACAAAAATAGGCATCAATCACTTATACTACGATAGACTGTTGTGACAAAACGACAGAAATTTAAGTTAAGGTCAGTACTAGAAATATATAAATGCAAATGATTTACATGCCTACAATGCTTTATCACTAACAAGAATCAAGTGTCTCGAGCCTCTCGGCTATCGGGTCTCCTCAATTCGCCGTTGCTCATCGGCTTGGGGGAATCTGCCCTGGAGGCGTTCAGACATAATCCCGAGGATGGCAGAGCTGTAAAATCGGCCGTTCGAGCGAGTACGTGAACCAAATGTACGAACCTGCAGTTCCTCTTGCAATGAGCAGGATTACTATCGCAACGACTGACCATCAGTTTGGTAAAACTAAACTGTCTCACGACGGTCTGTTGCATCGTTATATGCATCAATCATTTAACGTGAATGATATTGTATTAGGCGGAAAGATTTATAAGGGACTCGAAAGTAACCTATAAAATTTCCCCGTTAAATAATGAAGTACCGAAATGGTAAGAAAGCATCTGTTTTAGTGTTTGGCCGATGAATAAAAAAAAGAAAGCGGCTGCATAGTTTTATCTTTTCAAAGCAAAGGAGAAGGTATTATTATGAGAATTGTAAGTTCGTTATCCAATTAAATCATCTACATACTATTGGGACTCATAAGTTTTCAAACAAGAGCAGTAAATGCTAAGATTTCCGTACGTACTAATTGATGGCCGCAATTGAAATTTAACAATGTATAATGGATCGTTTGCTGACAAATATTTTTCCAAACAATTTCAGCGGGTCCATCAAAATAATAACTCGCATATTTAAAAAAAAACTAGCGTCGGAAATTTCGCGGTTTTCAAAATGCATGTATTAGAAGTTCCTAAGTAATCAGAAATGTCTCAGTTACTGGGAAACAGTTTGCGTAACGACTGTTTAAAAGCGGAGATATGGGTGAACTGAGTAATTAAAAACCTATTTTCTTCACATGCATATTATGGAAGATCATGAAACATAAAATTATTGGTTCGATAATGAGGTACATCGATGATATGGCGAGCATATCAAACAGCAATTTTACGTATCTTTCGCAAATGGATCCTCACAAAACGCTGCAAGTATAAACGATACTTATGAAGGTGAATTGATTGAAAAATTATCGATCGCGAGTAGCTTCAGGGAGCTAATTTTATAAAAATTTGTCATGGTATACTTGGAAGACCATCAAGGGAAGGTTGAGGATCTATGCTGAGAACCTCTCATGGAGAGAAGGCTAATTTAAAGATTAAATTTCTTGCATTAACTGGAAGCAGGCCTCTTTAGCTATGATGGTGGAGATGTATTAGTAGCCCCATCGAAATATGGGAGGAGAGTTCATAACAATAAATATGGAGAGTACGCTGAAAGTGGTCCTCAGTGAGTTTTAAGATGTATTTGTTCTCACGAAAGAAAAGGAATCAGAACACTGTACCAGACCGCCTGAGGGGGAGGAAAGAAGTTTTATTTTTGTATTTTTATTTAGCCTAGCGTGTTGCCATCATCTCATCTAGCTTTAGTTATTGTCCTTCTCTGTCACTAACGGGCCCACACGTATGCTTAGGGAAATAAATCTTTTCTAGACCCCGTAGTGCATCTATCTGTAGCTATCATGATCATTTATTATTTGACTTGTTCTACGAATACATATTGTAACTAAAATGTAATACATAAATAATATCTACTTTCTATTGCAAAAACCTCTTTCTTCTTGGGCTGACGATTCTTCCTCGGTCAAGCTCTCCGAGGTACGGAGGAAGGGGCTGCAGATACAAAAGTTTCATGATTCGATAACGACAGGTACCTTCTGGAGTCCGGGACTTGGTTTACCTTCATACGTTTTAGTCCACTCCGTAGCCTCAACAGAGCCCTTATGCTCTGAAATACTACCCTCAAATCTTTGGATCAGTGGGGTGGTATCTTTCCTTCACGGATGGACCGAATCGCGGGCAGTTCCTTGATTGATCAGCTGCTATTTGCAGTTGGGCGAGGCCATGAGTTCCACATGGAACGGCGTGCCCCTTACGTATGTATGTGTTGAGTGCCAGCGGAGATTTAATTATGTTAAAGGTTATTACTTTTATCCATAAAATACACATTTTTCTAATAAGAACTATTCTGCTGTTAATTTATTTGACAAATAATCAGTATATTAACACATACCATTGCGTATTGACGTACGGAAGCGCATTTTAATGTGTGGAGGAAATGTTTAAATGAAACACCACATGATATCACATCATGCTCAATAATAATACTTCATTCGCTTGAATTGTTTATCCCACCTCTTAACTCCCTTTTTCCTTAAACCCCATCATGTACTGAATACGAATAATTTCATTTTTCCAAGGAATACAAATATTTGGGGTTAAAGAAGAGCGCAATGTAAATGCCTCTATAATCCAAAGCTGTTAGGGATTTAATTAATAATAAATTGGATTTTCATGTGACGTTTCGCAAAACTGAAACTCATTCGGTCACAAAATTGACAATCTACTGGTTTTTCATGAAAAACTCACATCTTTTATGCGTAAACAAAAGATCTCTTTGCCTAATATGTAATTTGCATTATTTAATAATTTTTTTCTAAATTCGTCATCAGAAAGTTGCACCCGAATTATCATGAGTGTTGCTCTTAACATAAACAAACGCAAAGCGTGTGCTGAAGTTGATATCATTATGTTTAGCCTCTCTGAGGGAGAGAATATGAAGGATTAACAATATCAGTGGTAAAAATGGGAACGTATTTAGTTGAGATTGCTATCGGCGTATTATATTTATTTCCTAAGTATATTTTATACACATGATTATGCAGTAAGAGGCATACGTCTGATTTCGTGAACATTCATCGTATCTCCTCCAATCAGCTAAAAGTCTGTCATTATTCATTCGTTGTAGCAGGCACTCACCGGTCGCATACTTTGTGATCGAGTGGCCTCTACCTCTTTATCTAAGTGCTAGGCATTGAGGTTTGCATATGTTTCCGCGCACAGTACACCAATCGAGGGCGAATTTGAAGTGGAAGGGGCCTTTGGTTTGGATTGCGTCTCCCCCTCTCATGCGGCGAGGCCAAGTCGTCACCATTGCATCATTTCAACGTGTGTGCGAATCACGGTGGACCAGCCAACCGTGTGGTCCCGTGACACGTCGGGAACACATCCCCGCGCCGCCGCCGAGACGCACTCCTCTGACGTGGGGCCTCTCACTTGATCAAGCGTGTCGTGGACTGCGCCTCGTGATTAGTGAGCGCCGGTAACATCTCAGGCGACCCAGGGGACACCTCGACTTCCCCTCGAACCCCTGTCGAGAATACCCTCGTCCATATGAAACGTGAAATCATCCTTCAGCTATTTGCCTTGGTTCATTTTTTTATATGAACGAAAAATTCAATTACAAGTAAATTGAAAAATAGAATTTGATGCATTGGTAAAACGTAACAATTAGAGCATGACGTACATGTATATAGGAACATCACGCCTTTGGGGCGACTTACGCGGTATGCGTAGATACATGTAGATACGCATAGATCATGCTTCTCTATCACGCCAAACGATAGAATGATAAATCTTTCTGTTTTTAACGAAAGCTGGTGAATAACTTTGACAGAAAAATTACAAAACCACGCTTTATTTCGAGAACTTTCATCAAATATGTTACCTTTCACTTTTCTATGAATTAATTCGAGGCTAAATGCTTTATTCAAAGAACTGCGGGAGGTTCTGCGACAGCATCTCAACTGTAAACGGATTGATCCGCCAAAGCGCTCGGCCGGATATCCAAGTATCAGTGTTTGAATCTCGGTTAAAGTGAATGATTTTTTCTGCATTATAATGCTTTATTTCGGTAATTTTATCCATCGGATGATTCGCTACATACTGAGTCTTGAGTTATTTATAACAAATAACTGAGCATAATTCAGCGCAGGTCCTACATATACATAAATACCCTGCGGGCCACCAAAACAAATATGTAGCAGGGGATGTAGGAGGAAAGGGTAAGGGATGAGGGGGTTAGGGTTTTTCAAATAGGTGGGGGGAACCCGTAACAAATATATATGTGTGTGTATATATATATATATATATATATATACATACACACATGTATACCATTTTTGTCACTTTAGTGAAAATCCCACGGACGTGCACATTAAAGTAAATGGACTAGTCGACACAAACACAGAAACAGAAACACATAAAAGAGGGACTCACTGGGTCTCAAATTTTCGGTGGTGCGATCACCTTTCTCAAGAGGAGTTAGGAACAGAACTGTTCCTAACTCCTTTTGTGTCTGTGTTTGTGTCGACTAGTCCATTTACATTATATATATTATACGGGTCCTGTATCTATGTACATATATGTATATATATAAAATATATGTATAGTATATAAATACATACTATATATGTATACATATAAAATATTTATAGTATATATATGCATACATGTATATCTATATAAAATATATATAGAGTATATTTTCATTCATCTTTTGTATTATATATATATATATATATATATATATATATATATATATACATATATATATTTTAGATAATCTACCGGTTAAGGTAGGTTTTTGGATGGACACAACTATCAAATAAACATTTTGTAACTCCAAAGAAACACAATTTAGCAACCTAATCTACATCAGGTCCCTCTTCATCTCTGTGTACTTCCTTCCTCCTTTTATCCCGTCCAACATCCCTATCCTGTTCCTGCCTTTTCCTCGCTTGCCCAACATCCTCCCCTCTACTACCTTCTTCAACATACCACTACTGCTCAATACGCCTTTCATCCATTTTTCCTGCCTCGTAAGGATTACTCTCAACAAACCCCTCTCTTCACCCACCATCTCCAGTACTTCCTCATCTGTTTTCCTTTCGGTCCATTTCACCTTCTCCATTCTTCTCCATATCCACATTTGAAAAGCCTCCAATCTACGTCTATCCTCCTGCTTCAACTACCACGTTTCCGCATCGTACATAGCTACGCTCCATATCAGAGTTTTTACGAGTCTTTTCTTAACCTCCCTCCTCCACGTCCCCGTCATCAACTCCCTCCTCCTTGAGAAAGCCTCCTTGCCTAGCGCAATTCTTCTCCTTACATCCCTACCACTTTGACTGTATTGGTCAAAAACACTTCCGAGATATGTAAGCTGTTCTAGCTGCTCCATTTTTTCCCCTTCTACTTTAATGTTTAGCTTAGTCTTTTTCTTTCTGGAATATCGCATAACCTCTGTTATATTAATATTGATTCTCGTCCCATATCTATTGCACTGAACCTCCAATTCACTCAACAATGTTTGCAACCCCTTGGCTGACTGAACAACTAATGCTTGGGTATCAGCAAACCTAACTGATTTTACGAACTCCTTTCCCACATTCACTACCACCTCCAGCTCTTCCCATGCCTTCCTTATCATGTGTTTCACATATACGTTGAACAGCAGCGGTGACAATGGGCAACCCTGCCTTACCCCTCTTCCTAACACTGCCCATCCGGACTCTCCGTTCCCCACTCGCACCTGAGCAGTCTGAGACATGCACAGGTTGCCGATCAGTCTCCTGTCCCTCCAATTCATTCCTCCTTTCTGCAATACAAGCATTTATTTTTCCCAATTGACTCTATCAATTGCTTTTTCGAAATCTACAAAACAGGCAAAAGCATCCTGATGGTATTCTATATTCCTCTCGATTAATGATCTCATTACTGCAATGGCATCACGTGTACCTCTTCCTTTTCTAAACCCACACTGATCATCCCCTAAGTAATCAGTTGCCTTACTCTCTATCCTTTTGCTAATGATCCTGAGAATAACGTTAGCTCCGTGGGATGTTAAACTTATTGTTCTGTAATCTTCACATGATGTGGCTTTTACCTTTTTTGGAATAGGAACTAACTCTGATCTCACAAAATCTTCCGGCCAGATTCCTTCCTTATAGATACTACGCATCAGTCCATATAGTCTCCTTCCGAAATTTTCCTAAACATTTCAACAGTTCCACAGGAATGTTGTCTACCCCCACGGCCTTATTTTCTTTCATCTCCTTTAATGCCCTCTCGATTTCATTGTCGAGTATGTCTGGATCTAAGCTATCTTTTTCTACGTCATTTTCCTTTTCTATGTCTAACCTCGTCGGCCTATGTTCTCTACCATACAGTATTTCGAGATTCCTTCCATCTCTCTTGGATTTTTTCTGGTTCAACTATTATCTTACCCCATTTATCTTTAACTGTTAGCACAGATCTTGCCTTCTTACTTCCCGATAATAACTTAACCTTTTTGCATAGCGCACCAATTTCACCCTTCTTCTGTAAACTTTCCATATCCTCGCATTGCGTTTTCCACCATTCTTCTTTTGCTTTATTTGTGGCCCTTCTCAATTTATTGTTTAACTCTCTGTACTTCCTTTTGCCTATCTCTGTGTTTACATTTTTCCGTCTTCTTCTCTCCTCCATCTTTGCAATCATCTCATCCGTTACCAATGGTTTCCTTATCCTTTTCCTGTTAACGGTTCCTGCAGTGTCTTTTGTGGCTTGCGATATCCCTTGTGGGATATATTCCCATTTTTCTTCGATAGTACCCAGTTCTTTACCGTCATCCATCATTTTCTCTACAGCCTGCTGACACTCCTTCCTCGTTAATCCATTTACTGCTTTTAAATTCCATTTCCTAACCTGCCGCCCTTGCCTTATCTTCTTGAAACGAACATTACATTTCATAACAACTAAATTGTGGTCAGAGTCCGCATCTGCTCCTGGGAAACTGTGCGAATTTATCACACTGTTCCTAAACCTTTGCCTAACCATAATATAATCTAACTGATACCTTTCTTAGTCAACTTGCATTTTGAGTACGCTTCGTCCTACCCCTTTATTTAATATTACGGCAACCTCTCGTTGGTTCTCGTTCCCACCGCTGTATATTATTCTATAATTATCACTCCAGTAATCCCCGCTATCCTTCCATCTCACCTCGCAGAGACCTAAAACATCTATATTACCTCTTTCCATCTCTCGCTTAATATTTTCTAATTTGCCTCTCCTTAACATTGTCCTGACGTTCCAGGTTCCTATTCTAACTACTTTCGTCTTTTTCTGCGTCTTCTGTTCTGCTGCTGTTATTTCTCCACCGCAAGGATTTCGAGGGATGACGACCGCGGAAGCCTTGCCTCCGCCGCTGCCGGGCATGAGACAATGCCCCTCGGGCCGAGTCCCGCCACTGCTAGGACTCATATTATCTATAGTGCTCATCATTAAATTCTTGGGAATGATAATTGAGGTGGTTTCCTGTTGCCTTCCTCAATAGTGTTTTTAACGTGACACCATCCTTAATGGCCGCCCCACGGGTCAGACGCCTTTGCAGCCGCCTCACTGAGGAACAGACGCTGCGTGGACTACCTTTCGTCTGGCTTCTAACCTTCGACCAATGGGTGACCCTACCAGGAGCAATTATTATTACTCCCGTCAGCACAGCTCTAGCCGTCATCGGAACGCACAAGTCCTTCCACCACGACAAGGTTCTAGTCCATGGGATAGTATATCTATATACTCGTGTATATAGATATATATGTATATGTGTATATATATATGAATAAATAAATAAATAAATAAATAAATAAATAAATATATATATATATATATATATATATATATATATATATATATATATAAACACAGTAATCAACCCGAAGGTCGGTTTAGTAGGTGATAGTAGAGCTCACCCATGTACCAAGCCCGACGGCGTGTGAATATTCACACATCAGGGTAGGGGGGCCAGCTCCTTTCCCTGTGCCGGTTATATATATATATATATATATATATATATATATATTTCCACACACAGTCTCTAACCTGTACGTAAATACTTAATGTGTTGAACTGACTCCTGGGGGATTTCGACTTTCTGGTCCCATCGTTCTAGGAGAAAATGACAACTCCAATAATTGTATAATCCAGTCGTTATTTAACTGTACACATTCAGTATTTGTTTGTACGAAGATAGGTTTGCTGTTTCTCTAGAAACAGTCTTTTGCCCTTCTAGCCCTGTAATAACGGCTGGCAATGACAGTTTACTTTGAAAAAATTCTTTCTTTCCCTTGGTCCTTTTAATCATGCTATTTGTACGAGGTATGTTCATAAATTAACGGGAATTTTTAAATTTCGCGGATTGGTTGAGTCCGATTGTTAAATTTTTTATTATGTTAATACATAAAAAATATCCAAATATATGAATGAATTCATGAATCGTCAGATCCCGTCATTCGATCATAAAATTTTAGAGAGAAAACTCAATTGGATCATCAGATATTTAAGTAAAAGTTTCAAAGCGAGTATATAGGTGACGGTAATGATTTTATATGGAGCAGAGAATTTCGAAAGAAAAATCTAATATTTAAAAAAACTTACCCTAAAAAATTTACTCTTACGTAGAAGAACTGCTTCGGACTTAATATTGAACCCTCAATAATGCGTAAATAATGGTTCTTTAATTATAAAACTACCAAATGCCTTACGTGTGCAGTGATACTGAGCAAAGAAAAACAACAAAAACAACTATTGTTATAAAAAAAAATTTATTGAAAAAAATTGGTCTGTGCTCTTCAAATGATAAGCTGACCATTATTGAGCATCATTTTAATGCAACCATTTCAGAGAGTAAAAATCATTCGCCTTGGCCGGGATTCGAACCCGGATCCCTCGATATCCGGCCGAGTGCTTTAACCAATTAAGCTACCGAGACGTCCTCGGTCTCGGTAGCTTAATTGCTCGGTACTCTTCTCTCTCCCAGTGGACACCGGAATCTTATTCCCTAGCGGTTGCCTCACATCAGTGCCACATCTCTGAACTAGAAACAGGCTATTTTCCATTGATTTTTATTTAGCCACAACGACCATGCTCTGGTAGCCTTTCAAAACTCCAGTGTTCGATTATATTGCAGTAATACAGAGACACGTGCTGAAAGAACATTCTTCAGTGGCAGATATTAATATTTAAGTCGCAGTATTCATATAAAAAAATATTATATAATGACATTTGAAAAAAACATGCTAAAATTATTAAAGCACCTTCGTATTACATTTGTTCACTTTATATTATGCAAGTAGTTTGACTGACTTAAAGGAGATGCTCATATAAACCCTTGCTGTTTGAATAATTTCGAAAATTTCCAACAAAATAATATTATTAATGGTATATTATGCTAAGTGTAAATTGAAAGCTTTGGCGATTTTTGCATGGTTGTATTTTAGTAACATTTTGCCTGGTCGCGGTAGTCCAGGGGTAAGCGCGTTGGACTGCTGACCGGAGGACCCGTTTCATTGCCGGACAAGCCTCTCTGGGCACTCTGAGCTCCACCCAATGTATATGGTTTTTTTGGCACTAGATCTTCCTGGGAAACCATAACCGACACATGGATAGGCACTTACTCTGATTTGTGAATTTCACTCACCGTCGGGCTTAGTAATGGGTGAACTCTACCATTACTTACCAAACCGACCTTCGGGTTGATAACTGTGTTCATTGCTAGTAACATTTTGAAGTGATTTTTCTGGCATGTGTGTTACATAAAAACAACCAAATCTCTTCAGAATGATTGCTTGTCATTAAAAGTAGAAATAAGGTGTCCATTCCAAAGGATTAAAATTGAAAGAGTAACAGTTGAACTTGTAGAACTTTCAGAGACAGACATTATTTCGTGCACCATGGCAGAATATGCGCGCATATACCAGGGATAAAAATATTAACAACCACTAGCTATAAAAGATATTTGAGGACATTTTTCATGTCTTTTTATGGATAAGGAACAAAGGAAGAGGCACGTGGAGGAAAAATATAAGCAAAGAAAAAGAACACCAGGACAGATATGTCAAATATGATAATGAAACTTTAACATATTAATTAATTCCGTAAGAGAACAGAAAAAGGATGAAAATTCCAGAGAGAAAATAAATTTGGATGGTATAATCTAACAATTAAAGGAAGTATACGAAATTATTGAAGTGACAATTGTTTTTAACCCGGAAAAAAATTATTGGTTAGTGGTACGATTAAATAAATACATTTATTTATACGATAATAATTTATTAGTAGCACAATTTATGATAAACGCCAGGGCATTTTTATCTAAATTCCGAAAGAAAAGAAAGAAGTGTTAAAGTTAAAGGGCAGAAAGTCGACTATGAACCTAACTTCACGCAAAGATCATATGATGCTACCAAAGCAGAAGGTACAAAATTAGAGAAAATGTGATCAAAACTTCTTTGCTCAAAAATGTCACGAAACTCATTGGATCAATTCTACAAAGATACAACATGAATATAAACAAGAAGAAGACTAAAATACTAATAGGTGGAAGAGAGAAGCAGTATACATTAGTCAGACTGAAAGGGTAAAAAAATAGAGCAAGTGGATTCCTTCACCTGTCTCGTAAGTACCATCACATGGGACGGAAGAAGTACTACAGGCACAAGCAAAGAGTAGCTCAAACAAAGAGAGTATTCACAATGAAAATACAACTGATGTGTTTAAAGAAGGTAGAACTACAGACGAGGAAACAGTACGTAAAAACGTTCGCACGGAGCGTAGCACTCTATGGATCAGCTGAAAATGGATCTATGGATCAGCCGAAAAATACCAGATGCCTTGGAAACTTGGTGCATGAGCAGGATTCTTAAGATCAAATGGACGGATAAAATTAGAAATAGAGAAATGTACAGACGAATAGACGAAGAATGGACCTTATGAAACACCGTCGAGGAAAGAAAAACTAGACGGATTGGCCACACCCTGAGGCACAATGGTTTCGTGAAGAATATAATGGAAGGAAAAATAGAGCGGAAAGTCCAGAGAGGATAAATGCATGGGAAAAATAAAGGAGAAATTACATTGCAAAAAATACCTGGAAGTAAGCTAATTATTACCAGACAGGGTACGATGGAGGCCTGCAGTCAACCAATCTTAGGATTGAACGACCAATGATGATGATTATGATTATAAAGATCACGTGAGAATAATGAATAGGATATATTCGTAGATTTTTGCAATAACGAAAAACAAAGAATAACTTTTTCTATATTTCTATGTGAAATTGTGGCTCATATTAGAGCTTTTTTACATGCCTTATACCTTTAATGAGGATGAGGGACATAATAAAGGCTTTTTAGGGTTTATGATTAATTTCAAGAAACTGTAACCGTAACTTTAACGGAGTCACCCGCTATGTGTGCATTATAATGCAACCATTTCAGAGAGTAAAAATCATTCGCCTTGACCGGGATTCGAACCCGGATCCCTCGATATCCGGCCGAGTGCTTTAACCAATTAAGCTACCGAGACGTCCTCTTACACTCTGAAATTTCGGGGGCTTTAAAGGAACAAGATGTTATGACGAAATACCGTACATACAATGTCACAGGCATTCGTATTCGTGCGCGCCGCGCCACAGTCCACGATGTTAATGTTTTTTGTTATCAACAGCTCATCGTCTTCAGGGCTTCTGAATTCAGAAGCCCTGAAGACGATGACCGAGTCGGGAATCGAAACGCCGGCAGCCATGGAGACATTGACCCGGTGGAAGACCCGAGAAGATTTCACCCAACTCATACGCCGGGAAAGCACCAGATATTTCACTTATTTTGAACATTTCTTTTGTGAATAATTTTTAACTTACTTTTTTATTAGGGGAAATTATGGTAGCTACTATATATTATTATAATTTGCAATAGCCTCTAAGTTATAATAGTTTAAGCAAGATTTTTTCTTTTTTTACTAAAGATTTAATGATTCTATAGATAATACTGTTTATTTTGGTCGTATTAAATTTGATAGAGATGAAATTCAAGATACAGACGCCTAAAATTTCCGTCATTAAGACTATTGTCATTTGTTTTTTATTATCTAGCGATAAAACGTTTATACTCTGGGGGATGTGATTATGCGCATGTAGTTTATGGATAGAAATAGCTTCGGCAGGGATGGATAAATTGAGCACTAGATAGCGGAAGGCTTGGTGCAGTAGCTTATGGCTTGACTGAATGCGTATCACGCTCAACCGAACGTATCTCGGAACGTTGATAGAGCCTGTGAAATTAGATTTGAGCATCCTATGGAAGCATAGCTTTCACGTTCCAGTGGTGCTAATGGGCTAAATAGGATCATGAGATTTGTTACGTGTTACCCACTATATGAGATATGTTGCAGGTGCGAATTGTTGAGAATTCTCCCTGTTCTAAAAAAATTTTTCAATTTTTTTAGAAAACGATTTTTTAAACTAGTTAGAATCTAAATTTCTTTTCTACGATACCTAAGCAATAAAATGTTTTTTTTTTCAATTCTGCCAAACGGTTATATAGAGATGTTTCGCGATTCTCACACTTTGATATCTTATTTGCGTGAAGGGCAAATGATATCAATTAACTCACCATATTTATTTAAAAATTAAGTACGTGAAATCAAACCCTTTCGTGTGCAAAATAAAGAAAAAACAGAACTGCGTATATACTGGAATCACAAAAACAATGCATAAACTCAAGTTCCATGACTGTAAAAATGATTGAAAATGAAGTGAACAATTTCTATGGATCCGGACGTTTGCATTGTAGGTTAACATTATTCATAGGACGAACATTCTCGCAATTAATTAACTTAAGTATTTTTGCAAAAGAAACTCGTACACGGGGATCGCTTGGCATGGAATTGACATCTCACACAATACAAATAAACAAATACCTTAATTGATTGAGAAAAATATTCCTTGCCAGCGAGAAAGCCTCACGGATTAATGTCGGAACATAAGTTGGCATGAAAAATAATTAGCGGCCATAAAGTTTCAGAAAACATAATTTGAAACTTGACTTTGAGTACAAAAGCGGAAAAAATTGTTACCCGTTATAAGTCATGTGCTAAGGTGTCACTTCTATACTCAAGGATTAATGATTTGAATCATGATTTCTTTCATAAGAATAATATGAAAGCTACCCTTTAAGAAACTGGTTATTGTTTACCAACCTGTAGTAAAACGAAAGGGCAAAGAAAATTAGAGATTTTATTTTACTTGAATTAGGTATCAATTTCAACCTGTGAAAAGTATTTTGGATCCATCGGAGAAAATATCACGGGAATAAGTAAAGGTCTAAGAAAATCCGTCAGGTTCTAAAACATTAATAACGAGGAGAGAAAAGTAGAATTTGTCAGTTTATAATTTCATTATGTCTGGGATAGGAAATACTTAAGTGGATGCCGTATTTAGGATTCCGAGAAAGTCTTCGACAAGGTCTCTCATGAGAAATTGACGCAGGAACCAAGATATTATGGCATTGTCAAGAAGCGATGAACTGGATTTAGGACTTCTTATTGGACCGTAAACATAAATTAGTCATCGACGAGTTTGGCTCATTAAAGAAAGACGTAGCTTCAGATATTCCGCTGGTAATATTATAGAGACCCTTATCTTTTTTTTACACGGCAAGGGTGTAAAATCCTGCGTTAACAGTAATTTAAAATTAAATTTAAGAAACAGGGGTTCATTGAGAAGAAGGGATACTGGCAGGGAGCGTGCTATTCTTTAAAAAGTAATGGCGGATGTTGGAGTGGCGTGAATAATTGAGTTTGGGAATAAATGACAGAAAGAAAAAAACTAATGTTTTGGAATAAAGGAAAATATAAGACGAAATCATATAATATACGTAAATAGAGACAAGTAAACCTTTTTTAGACCGGTGAAATACTTGACTGTTGTTTTAACGTTATCATTTAAATGGGGGACAGACATTAGAAGAATATGCGGTTTAGCCTCAAACCAAGTAGGTTTGAGGATAAACACACGCAATATTGTAGGAAAATGCCATGAATAAGGAAGAGGGACTAGTTACTTCGCTTGATTTAGAATACGCACCATATACCTGGAATCAATGAGAGAAAATGACCAGCAAGAAATAAGACAACGTCCAGAATAAATCCTCTAAGTTTGATACATAAAATTGTTACTAGAAGCGAGTAAATATCACAGGCATGCTGGAAATATTATGCTGTGAGCCAATTGATTCTTGAAAAGAGCAGGCATAACTTAGTCTTTAATAAAAGTACTGAGTTTTCTTCTGTGACAGAGGGAATTATCATAAAATAAATTAACTTTGTATGAGTTAGACACCAACACGGAAATAATCAATTAATTGAATACTAAAAGGTTATGAATTGGACAAACACAAATAGTATTGTGTTATGTACGGTAACAATAAAACATTTTGCTCATGTATGTATCCTCGTACATTCATAGACATTGTCAGATTATGCGTAGATAAATTCGTGCGAACACAATGTAAATGGAAAGTATGGCAACAGTTTTTACTGGAAGAAACTCCTTCACTGAATGAAAGGGGTTTTAAAGCAGTCATGAATGACGAAATGACTTAGACTTTGACAATAATATTTTTGAAATACATTTTATAATTTACTGTAGAATTTTTCCCCACCACATAATGGCTATATATTAGTTTTTGTAACTTGTAATTTTGCTTTTGTAATATTATTTCTAAATATGACATATGTACACTTGTCCTCAGCTGAACCACCAAGTGTGGTAAATGGCCTTCTTGTATACCAGAGTTTCATATTTACTAAATCATTCAGATACCATTTACACCTAGCTAACATTATTTCTGGCTAATTTCCTTTTACACATTACAGGTTTGTAGTGGTTATAGAATTACAAAAATAAAGGGAGGTATTTACAGAAACTATCCTCTGCGCTCCGTAGTATTAAGTAGCCTGATATGAATACATTGCCTAATAAAGGAAAAATGTCATTCACCTGTATTTCCTAATCAGATAAGATTATTAATCTAATCCTAGTAATTTTATCACCTCATTTATAATTATAATCAGTTTTACCAATATTAGTCCACTACACATCTACATAATACCCCGCAAACCGTGGGCATGTGGCGGGGGGTGTTAGGTCACCATCCGTAAAAGAGAATAAAAGCACATCCTAAACCAAAAATAATGCAATTCTACACCTATAGAGGTGTACATGTTCATGCAAAATCCTTTTTAACATACACGCATGTAAGTACACATGCCATCAACAGTCATGCAATTGTATATACAGTTATGACGGTAGTGAAAGTCTATTAAATAACGTGCAAATATGTGTACATGCTTGAGGAAGACCTAATTTAAAACAAGGGTTGTTTTACTTAATGAATCAATTATTTGTTATACGAAAAAAAGGAATAAAAATTAAACACAATCACTAATACGAAAGACCTCATCATAGCGAGACTGGTCATGCAGAATTGAAAAGAAAAAAGGGGAAATTCTGCGATTATATGGGCATGCAAATTCATAGTCTTCCCCCCGAAAGTCTCATAATGTGTCTCAGAATGTTGCACATCGCTGTAGGCAGCGAAAGGGTTGAGTCGTCCCCCCCCCCCTATCGGAAAAGACAAGGAATGGAAGTAGAAGATTGAAAAGAACAAGGAAGGGTAGGCAATACTGTACCGAGCACTGCAGCCATTAAATTGCAGTCCAATGCGAGAATGAAACTGGCAAAAAAAGCATTATTGATATTGATAATGAGGTTTACCCATTATAATCCACTGTACATCTATATAATTCCCAGAAAGCCGCCGGAAATGCGTGTGCTTTGGCTTTTTAGGTCAGCACCCGTAAAAGACAATAAAACCTAATGCAGCACCAAAATATTTGTCTCCATTCTTCCCCACACCCATATTTCAAAAGCCTCCAATCTACGTCTATCCTCCTGCTTCAGCGACCACGTGTCCGCGCCGTACTACGCTCCATACCAGTGTTTTTACGAGTCTTTTCTTAAACTCCCTATTCAACGTCCCCGTCATCAACTCTCTAACTAGTGACGTATCTATTCATTCAAAAATCTTTTTGACTTGTGCGTATGGAAATACATATGCCATTAACTAACGCACAAATGTACCTCAGAATGCAGTAAAAATGTATCCAATAACGTACAAATTGGAATAGAAAAATAAGATGGGGAAATTCCACTGCCACATGGACATGAAACTCATCGTTTACCACCCCAAGGACACAGGTAGGGGATATGACACATGTGAATGAGAGGAAGGATGGAAGGAGAAGCTTGAAAACAAACAAGACTGTAAAAGCAATACTGTAACGGGCACAACATTCTTTAATGTCAGTCTCAAGCGCCATGCGGGAAAGGGTTTTTACAACAAAACACTCGTGGTTAGTGAGCGTATATGTACCTGTATTTCAGGAGAAATAATTATTTCCTATACGCTGTGAGTGGCAAATGGAATTCTTACTATCTATAAGCCTACAGTTCTATCCTGTATTGTCCTTGGGAAGATGGAGACCTTGAGTTTGCTGGGTTTTGGCATCTAGCTCCCGAACTTAATAGCCATGATCACATTGTAAGTTGAAGTGCGAATAAAGAATTTGCGACACCTCGCCACTGAAACATGCGGCTCCGAATTTATTTAGTAAATTCAAGCAATCATAGAAACTTTTTCTTCTTATGATTCCCAAGCCAATACGTAATGTATTTCTGTGACGCTCTTCGTTTTAATGTAACAGTTTTTTTTAACGAAACGGCTGCCCTGCATTGAACCTCATCAATTTCCCGATTGTGCCCTTTTTCAGTCAGATCCCACACACTGCATGTATACTCTAAATAGGGCCTTACGAGACAATGGCAACAACTTTCCTCGACTTTAAAGTCGCACCTACCAAAATGCCTGTGGTAAATTTCAATAATTTATTTGCTTGCTCGCAAATTTTACGAATTTGAGTGCCCAAAATTAAGTTGTTAGTTAATGTAACACCTAGGCATATAAGTAACTCCAGGAACTTTGTAGAGAATAACCGTTGAGTAATTTAGTGTACATTGATATATTTGTTCGTCGAGTGAATGAAGTGTTGGTTTTATGCTTAGTTTAAGAAAATTTGTAGTTTTACCCTTAATCCTTTAAAACTTTTGTAGTCCTCCAGAATAAGACATTCAAGTCTTAGTCTGGAAGGCTATAAAATAAGCATAAGTTAATGTTGGGTCGATTAGATCGCTTTAAGGTCTACCAAACTCTTTCTCTAATATTATCTTCAAATACAGTCTGCTTTCAAAATTTCTTCTCATTTCCAAAAAAACCCTTCCTCTAGATCTATTACCTCCTTCCTGTCTGTGAACTGTGAAATAAATGAGATATCTTTCTTGGTCGTTCATATCATCATCCAGCTAACTCTTTGTGCCTAAAACTATATAAGCTCAATGACTCTGGATTATATGCTTGAAGTCGACTCTTATTTTTGAGGCTTCTGCGGCAAAATACAAGGATTGATGTGTTATTATTATTTTTAATGGTACATGTAATTATGTCTTAATGATTAATTTTACTGATTGCTACATCTGTTTCCACGTGTTGGTGTAGTTTTCCCGTTGATATTTTTATAGCATTAATTAGCATAAGCACAATTAAATCCACTACTCAACCTAATTGGAAACATTTTGGTATCTCTTCTCGAAATGCTAAGCTGTGGCGACTATTAGTGAACCACTAATTGGCCTACGCATTGATATACACTCTATCCTAAAAATGACCTACATTAGTCGAGTATTCTATTCGCTACCTTACTCGCCGTATCTGCATATTAATGGACCCCAAATCTGTTTAGGGAAGTCCTATATGATAGGAGAGTTGACCTTAGGTCAACGAAGGAGGCTCCTAGGTCCGAACAGAATCGAAAAAGCAGAACCTGAGACCCAGGACCTTCCCTCGGAAAAATAGTGTAAACATGTAACCTAGCTTTTCACTTCCGACACGCTTCCCCTTGGAGCTCAGTTCCTTAAGGGAACGGTGGGCTTAATCGGTTCCACGGTTCGTTACGTCATTGGTGCCGACATGGACCACGACCTGGTGCCTTCGTGTCCCCGACCACCGTGCCGCCTCGATCATCTTCGTCACCTGAGGAACTCCTTCGTCTGGTATGACCTGATGGACTACGTTGACCGACGCCCACGTGACGCGCCCTTTCCCTCAATCGGACCATCACTGGGCAAACATTGGAACTACCTATTATAACAATGCCCTCCCTCCCCGTTCGCTGACGTCTTCCCTAAGCCTCGAAGTAGGAGTAGGATCTGTAGATTCACTAATACTCTCACCCGACAGCACCTGGTACCTATGTGGGACAGGGTTTGGAACTGCCTCCACAGAGTCCAATTCCCAGCACAGCGTTATATTCCCTTTACCTCGAGATACGACTTTCCAATCGCCCGATTTACCTAGAGGCGACCCTCCATCATTGGGAGGTACGAAAGAAGGTAGACCGTTGATCGCCCAGCCACTTTATGGAATCAGGCTGTAGCCTTATTGGTACGGCGGGTTTTCGAATTCCCGCCCCGAGCTCCGTACCTTTTGAGAGAAGCCACTCAGCCGACGATCTTTGATCGGAGCTCCCGCATCGTTATCGCTCATTTACCAGTGTTTTTGAGCCTGGCAACAGGGGAGCTCGCTCGTGAAATCGTCCTTGTTTAAACAATCAGACCCAAAAAAGCTAATCTGAATACAATATGTAAATATTTTCTACAATGCGGAACTATAATTAAATCACCCGAACATGCCAAAAAGTTGAAGGATTCTGCATTTTCGGGTTTTCACCGCGTTGTTGTTTAAAGCCGACAACAGTTTCGCCAAAGTTGTATTCGCCGTCTTCAGGTCGAAGATGTCAAAAAGTTGTAATGGACTCCAAAGATCACAGAGCTACTCAGTGTAAAATAGAGGAATATAAAAAAGAAAGAGAGCACTCACCTATACCCAATTTCAGGAGCAGGAGACCAACAACTACAAGCCACTAAGATTACCCGCAGCCACTAAATATTACCACAAAAATATTCAAAAATAGCAACAAATAAGAGAAAAACTAGATAAACTAAACTGCTTCACAAGATTTTAGTCAACAATACATTACACTTTACTTAGGAAGAAACAAGCGCAGAATGTGCCGTGTTGAAAGTTTCAGGCACACAGGTAGTCTGAAGCAGGGTCAAAGTGGTTCTCAGGAGCGAGCTGCAAACACGTCCGCTCTCGTGAAGGGTAAACAGGAGAATGAATGTCTATGTCTATACAGGAATGAATGTGCATTAGAGTGTTTGTAAATGTGATAACTTGTATTAAAGAGAATGAATAAACTAGTAATTCTGTACGTACGGCTGATATCCCCGTCATACGTCCTTGCGACGACTTGCTTTGTGTTTTGTTGATGTACCCGTAAATGGAAACATCCTGTCAATTTAATTCTCCAAATTTATGTGGCTTTGGCTGACCGGAGCCTCGAATCCGGTTGTCATTTCGTGACACTTCCATACAGCTTACTTGGGCATTTGTGGAGAATTTCTTGATGCTAATTACATCATATCTCTGGGTAAAAGTAATATATACTATATTTACACAATAACCCACAAACCTCTACAAGTGCGTGAGGCGGGAGGTGTTAAGTCAACACCCTTAAACTAGAATAAAACCACTTGCAAAACCAAATGATTTTACCCCTGCACAAATATTAGTTTGATCATGCACAGGAAAAATATTAATCAGTCGAGAGAAAGCACTTACATGCAATAATATTCAATGAAAGATCCGTATACTCACATCATTCTGTGGAATTTATAAAAAGATACGTCTTTCAAATAAAACAAAAATAACATGCCTGAGAGTACATGCAGGATATTGATGCATTATATACACTTCAAATTCTAATTATCGCCTACGCGTCATATTATTTAAATCTATAATATTTTGAGGAAAAAACGACATTTTAAATCTCTCCATTCTACAATAAATCTCCCTGATTTTACGTTGGTGATCTGATATACAATATTTAGTGGGGGCAGTTATATTTCCTTAACATATTCAGATAAGTAATCTGCCTCAAATTTACGTAGTAATTTTACCCTGTATTTAAGCCTACGGTCAACTAGTGGCTTCCACCCTAATTCTTCCAACAGTGTTGTGACTCTACTACCTTGTTCATAACAAGTAGATACAATGGATAAAATAACTGACGCTATGCCCAAGCAGCGCGATAGTTACTGCCAATATCTGTTTATTTTAAATAACTCAGGTTCAAGAGGACTTCATACAGCATTTCATAAGATTTTCGTGCGGATCAGAATCGGAAATGGGGTCCTGTGCATGGAGTTTTCGTCAGGACAATAACACATAATGCTTCAGCCCAATAATTTTACGGAATCCTAATTACTCTCGCGAAAACCCCACGATCCTTTCGCGGGAACGAGCGCATTGAACCAACCAACGAGCGGCCTAGCCATCAGCGCGTGTGGGCTCGGCAACGAGGACCGCGCTCCCCTTTAAGTCCCCCTTCTAATACCCCCGTGCCGACCACGCGGTCCATCTCCGTCGCGCCGGTGCTCGCTGCACTCGCTGCTTATTTCCTTCCCCGCCACCACCACTCGGTCCCACCTTGTCGAAAATCACCATTTGAATCCCTTCTTTTCTTTCCGTTGAGTGCAAACCCTCACCCCTCCTCCTCACTTCTCTCCCTCCACCTCTTTCTCGCTCTCTCGCCCTCCTTGCCACATCTCCCGCACCCATTTCATGGTGGGTGGGGTGGTTTCACCCTCCTTTCACCCCTAATGCCGCCGCAGTCCCCATTGGTCGCCGATTCTCCATCCGTCCGTCGTCCACATGGCCACTCCACCACTCACCATGTGACCCTCCACTCCCTCCGGCGCCCTCCCCCGCCACTTCTTCACCACTACAAGCACTTCTGGAGACCTCTTCCCAGAGCCGACTCCCCCTCTTTCTCCGGGCACCCCCCTCCTACCAGACGTCCTACCGACCTCCCCCCCCCCGCTTAACCTTTATCAACCCTCTGCCGCTCTGATGCCGACCCACCGCCCACCCTCTCGTGGCGACGGCTCACCCTCCTCTCGGACTCAAGCTCGCCACCACCGCGCCCAGCATGACTTTCTCAAAGCTTGGGTGAATGCTTTAAATACTATTTTTTGGGCGCAGTCCGAGTGGACCTAGTTTTGGGAGCAGAAATTGATTCTACGTATCATTGACGAGCTCGTGGGTATTCGGGATTTCGATGGTAGTCGTCATTATGCGTGAAGCATCGTGATTTTCACGCATGGCTTAAAATAGCGTTGCTTAAAGTAGGGAGAGTTACATTTTATTCTAAAGAGTGCAATCTTTCTACCAAAAGGAAAAGCATGTTCCTGGGAGCAGTAATTTTAAATTCCTCGATTTAGATTTAGGAACTAATGCGATTCCCACTCAAAAAATATCGCGAGCAATTCATGCGAACGAAGAGGTAGAAATCGTGAAAAAATATTGGAAAATATGTTTACCTGATGGCGATATTCAATAATTTTATGGGTGATGTGAAAATAGTCCAGCTTCTAGGTGGACTATTCATTCAGTCCAGCAAATAGGTGTAAGGTTTGCAACTGAATTACGTCCGGTCTTTCGACGATAATAGTTCTCAACTTATTTCATTTCCAGCGGGTATAAATCCTCTTGTAAAACAACATTTCCCTTGTGGGTTGAACAAATGCAATTCATGAATCATGAACTAGGCTTCATTTTCCTCTAAATAGCTTATGATTTTTTCGGCTAAACAGCCGAGATCTATTGCCTAAAATCCTCTTAGTTCTTCCTGAGGACTTCTATTCTGAGAATGGACTATTTCAGATAGCCGCACTTTTAGGAAGTAGTTTAAAGCACTTTAAATCTCTGACGTTCATAATTTCGAAAATCCACGTTCTATTCTTTTAGAGATGTTTGCCGTTTCCGTATAGAGCAGGTCTGCGAAATAACTGCAAGAAAAGTAATTTTGTTGAAAATTCATATTAAATTGCTTTTTTATAGCAAACATCTTAGTAGACACAATAATGAGTTTCTCTGTAGCTCTATTAAGGTTTAAAAATTCATCTTTCTATTGCATGGCAGAGAGAGATGATGCAATAAGTTATTTTGATGATCTCTATGTGAGCTTTGCATAAGAAAAAAATGCTGAAACTAATCAATGATTTGAAGGTATTAAATGTCAAAGGTTATAGAATGAGTGAGCAGAATTTCCGGGAACCAAGAGCATCGGGCTTGTTAGCCATCCGAGAAGTTTTCTCTCCGCTCCAAATATCGTTGAAGTGGATGACCTAATATGATGTTGGAAGTTTCCAAGATAGAAAGAAGTCATGGAGTAGCTTGCATATTAGTCTCAATTGCCTATTCGGAAGAGATGCTACTATTTGACCCATAAACTCGCAGCAGTATTCATATAGTCTCACGTTAACTCCGTACCTTATAAAAAATGCAATATATATTGTCATTACCTGGGAGATACTTTTTATTTTTTGAAAGAGAGATGGAGAGAAATGGTTTGTAACCACTATTTCTGATGAATTTGAAATACGTTAAGTATGAAATAGCAATTTATAAGGAAAAATGTACGTGATGAGAATTTAGTAGACTGTGACTGTTGGGATAAGGTAATTAAACTTTTATTTTTTGATAAACACATTTTTTATTGTCTAGCATCAAGTAAGGACGACGGATTGCGAGTATAAATGTAGCCGTATTTCAATCTTATGAATACGATGCCCGTTTGGTGGAAGAGTTCTGTATTGCACTGATATTTCATTATTTAGTGATTACGAAAGAAAATATCATGGGCTTGGATAAATCTTGTCCGTTGCGTTCCTTAACGAGCACTCATTCTTATAATCTGGCTTTGTAACTAATTGAAGTGTATTTTCCTACCGTTATGCGTTGAACTCTGTGAACTCTCTAGAGCTAGAGAGAATCAAATAGTAAACAGTCGAAGGCAAATTGGGTGAAGCAACTGAGCAAGGTAGAAATTTACAGAAATTTCAAATTAGAAAAAATGAAGAATTAACCTAAAATAAGGGAATGAAACTTGTATCATGAGAGTTGGAAGTGAATGAAATAGTAGGAATTACTAAATAGCGAAGAGAACATTGAAAGAAGTAATTATTTGGACGCATAATTTACGAGGAAGGAATCAGATCAGAAGATTTAATTACACTAATCATGATCCTCATTGTAATTTATTGATGGAAAATATTTACAGAACCATGGTTTAATGTTAAACGACCTGGGTTTGAATTCGCCAGTATCCTCATCAGGTGATCAAATTAGTTTTGTAAATATCTTTTAACAATAAATTGTGATGGGATGCCGCTTGGAGTCAATGGAGAGAACTGTATCAATATTTCATCCCCATTTCGAGCAAAGGTAGTGGATAAACTAATAAAGTGGTATTACCTGAGGACTATGTGCCGATAACTTTAATTTTAATTGCCACAAAGAACTGAAAAACATTATTATAACAAGTGCGAAAATAATCTATGTTGACATCAGTTAAGATTGGCCAGAGGAAATCATGTCATTATATTCAAGAATTTTTCTCGGGTTTCCCTCCGTGTCAGGTTGATGAAGTGCACTGACGTATCGAAGGCTGACTCTGCCATGGTCTTCTAGGTGAAGTGCCATCGTCTTCACCCTGAAGACGATGGCAGAGTCAGCCTTCGAAACGTCGGTGCACTTCATCAACCTGACCCGGTGGGAAACCCGAGAAAAATGCTTGAATACCATACGCCGGGAAAACCTGAGATCCTTCATGTCATTTTAGTAATGAGGGAATAAATAAAAATGGAATAAAGACTATAATCATAAATTATTTTAATATTTTTTGCATTTCGCTAAGGCATTCTGTAAGGGGCAAAAGAGGTAAAAAAAACTGATTTGCATATTGTAGAATGAGGGACAAAAAGACTGGAGGGATATGTGACTAATTAAAAAATTGTATATTAATCAAACACCACTACTAATAGGATTGCGGAAAAAATCGGGATGGAATTATTAGACCCGAACTTAGGCAAGTGTGCCCTTTATCGCCAATATTTTGTACGAAAATTCTGCCGAAATTTTGAGATATTGCACGCGACCGTAGCAATGAGATTAACAATGTACGGAAATAATTGGATAAACAATGAGATATGGAACGGTAAGCCAGTGCAGAGAAAGTCATTCACATATTTGAAGAATATTTTGGAGAACGTGAGCATTTTAGGTGGGTATATTTATTGGAAAAAAATTACATTAGCGTAAGAAATACAAACAATGACTGAATTAACTGCAGATGCAGCAAATAAACATCGTAATTTTAACTACAACTAAAACCTTTAATATGGATCAACGCCCTCTGTTCAACTCTCAAGGGATAGGCTTAGTTTTGGAACTAGATCGAATGCAACGTACAGCAGGTAGGTTTCTGAAAAGTTGTTATGAGCAAGGTAGCAGTGTCACCACACTATTAGACGAATTAGAATTGGAACCACTAGTTGAACGTAGGCTTAAATACAGGTTAAATTTACTGCGTAAAATTTAGGCAAGTTGCTTATCTAAGGATGTTAAGGGCATCTAACGGGTCCCGACTTACTATGGTAGATGAAATCACCAACATAAAATGGAGAAGGGTATATAATAGAACGGATAGATTTAAAATGTCGTTTTTTCCTCGTACCATTAGAGGTAACAATATAATATAACAGTAATCGGGTAAGAGATACTTAAAAATAGTGGTGTATATATTTGTCGATACCTTGAATGCTTCTTCCTAAATCGTTTTTTAATTTAATAGACCCATCTTTTTAACAGTTCTACAGCATGATTTGAATATGCGTGCCTGTTATTGAATATTATTGCAGGTAAGTACTTTCTTCCATATGATTAAGGTTTGCCGAGTGGGTGAAAAAACTAATATATTTGTAGAGGAAACATGATTTGATTTTCATGTTGTTATACTCAATTTTACGGGTGGTAACCTAACACTCCTTGCCACTCACCCCCGCGGCGGCTTGCGGGGTATTATAAAATAAGAAAATGTATAGATTTAAAATATCGTTTCTCTCTTTGTACCATTAGAAATCAAATTAAACGTCACAGGATTCGTGTGGGAGATAACTTGAGATACCAATGTATATATTTTGTCCATGGCGTTGCGATAGACTTTGGGGTTAAGCGTTGGACCACTCACTGTAGTGCCCGGGTTCGATTTCCGGGTAAACCTATCTGGGTACCATCAGCTCCACCCAAGCTGTGTGATTTTTTGGCCACACAATCTTCCTGGGAAACCATAACCCTACCCCAGTACGAAAACTTGTACTTTCATGCAACAATCGAATTTGGGATCCAACTGGAAACAAATTGATTAAAGAATTAAAGGAGGGTAGGAGAAAGGATGATAGATTGGTGTGAAAGAATCCGACGACAAAGGAGGAATAACACAAAGCGTCACACATTTACAACAAGATCAGGAATGGGATCTTTCATTTTATTTCTAGCCCTCAAACTGAGCGGACGAGTTTTACTCAACCGAGCATCTACATACCCACTATTTATTGTTTTTTGATCTAGTGAAGTACAGTGCTAACGCATATATTGTGGTATTGCTTAGTGAATGTAGTAATTGTTTTGCTTGTAGTTAGTTATTTGCTACGTGCGGATGTAGGAGGTATTCTTATTAGTATGTATTTGTTTGTGTCACGCTATTCTGATTGACTATTGGTGAGTGCTCTTTTCCCTTTTCCCTTCTTATTTTTATGAGCAGCAGATCTTGATACAAGATTATTTTTATCCCGTAGACTTAAGAGTCAATCCCAACCTTCTAACATATTTAGTTTATATAGTTTATTTTGTGGCTATTTGCTTTTTGTATTTGGTGCTAGAAGCTAATCTTAGTAGCTTGTGGCGGTTTGGTCCTTCTAATAAGATTGGTTTATGGTGAGGGATCATTTTTCTCTAAGTAACAGATATTCCAGGAATGTTTTGTTTCGCTTAGGCTTAGAATGCTTTCCCTAGGTGTAACAAATTCGGGTATTTTAATTTGGGGTAACCCCTTTTAGAAAGTTTCAACGTAGTGCATTCAGTTTAGCTATCGTTGGGAACTTCTTTCTTAAATATAATGACTTCATCTAGGTCTCCTGTTGCTTTGCTCGAAGAAGCTAGTGAATTCGCAGCTCTATGGGCTCGTATCATCATGTGGGAAAGAATGGTGCGGGAGCTTCAGTCGAAGATCGACGGCAGGAGGGCTCCCATCAGGAGAGATCCTGCTCGGAGTGGGAATCCGAAAGCCTTCCATGCCAAAAAGGACGCACGGGTTCGCCCGAATACTACACGTACCTGGGCGATTAGAGACCTACCACGTATCCCTTCTCCCTAGGGAAGGAGGGTCTCACATCCGTAGGTCGGACATTTGGAGGTTCGTATCTCGGGGCAAGGTGAAGGTAATGCTCCAGATAGGGTTGGACTCTGCGGAGGCAGTTCCCATCCCCGTTTCCAATAGGTAATTGGTGCTGTCGGTTAACATCACTAGGGTACCTGTAGCCCCTACTGTGAGGGCGCTGCCTAGAGAGAGACATCAGCGTGCGGGAAGGGGGGGAACCACTATATTAGGCAGTTTTAGTGTCCGGTGTATGATGTCTCCGCTGCTCCGCACATTCTAACGGGCGGGAGATGTTGGATTCTTGTCCACCTGGCGTATACCAGGCGGCGCGATACCCCAGGCGACGCTGGTGGTGAAGGCGGCCGTAATTTCTACAGGCTGCTTTAAGCTACGTTTTGCGGCTCGCGGGGACAAACGATGCCTCGGAACGTGGATCAGTAGAAGTCCTCAGCCCCTTTAAGGAGATGCACTCAGAGGTGAAGTGGTTCGAGGAGGAGTTCAAGTTCCCAATAAATGTTGGCATTATGCCACGCATTGACCGCAGCAGTCTTAACTGGATCCGAATAGAAGGAATAAACCAAAGATTGTTGCTATTTTGTCAGTAAATGGACGCGGACTTTGTAATCTAATTCATGGCCTCTCACCGTGCCGGATACCCCTTAATCGCTCGGGGATCCATTATACTGCCGAAACGCCGTAGGTTACGCGAACATGATTTGAGGGTTTAGCATAGTTGGTGGGCAAGAGTGCAGGTAATATACTGGGAAAAATTAAATAAGATCCAGAGCTTTTCGTCATTTTAGATCATGCAATGGTTTTCAGATCCAAAAAAATAATAGAACGGTTAAACACTTGCGTTAAAACAATTATTGACCCAGGCAGAATAAAAAAATTAGTTCCTTGGAAAATGGTCAAGATTCATGTGAGTGAATATAATACTTGGGCCTCTGTTAACAATGATTCCTAGTAAAACTGTTTTTGGGCATACAGAAAACCATATAAAAAGGTGATCGTGCAAATAAAATTTTATAACATTATATTGCCCTAGCCTTAGAAAAAATCGAAAAATTAACATATTTTTGTTACAAAGGCAGACATAGTAGTTGAAACGGAAAGTTGGCGAAAAATAGCAAACAGTGAGGTTTTCCAAACGTTTTCACGATTTACAGATGGAACGGGCCTAATTAATTGGGTGGGGGAATATTCATTATTTAAATTCACATATCAGTAGTCAAAGATATGAATACGATGCAAATGATTTAGAGAGCGTTTGGTGCAACATAAAGGAGTAAAACGGAAGAAGTCTCTCAGTGTGCCCATTTTATTGACCCCCAGATTCAATTTTAGATGTTGCACACAAACTCGACAGCCAAATATCCACTCTCAGGAACAAACATAGAAATAGTATGATTATAATCGCAGGTGATAATAATCTACTGTCAATTGAATGGAATTCGCACTGCGTAGGAAAATTTGCCAAAAACAGAGATTCATGCCAAGAAGTCCTCCATGTATTCGTAAAACACTCTTTAGAACAAATTGTTCAATCACCAGTATGGGTCACGGCAAACTAGGTGTGTTCAGAAAATAACGGGAATTTTTAAATTTCGCGGTTTTTGAGAGTACGATTGGCAAATTATTTTTCATTATTTTGGTGTACATTCCTCTTAAGTAAGATAAAATGTTCAGCTATATTCATTGTTTACTTTATCTGTTGCACCTGCTAAGGTAAGACGTGTTTTTATGAGCTCGGCGATTTTCGCCGTCATACTTGATATCTTCACTACCTCTAAACCAAAATCATTACAAATATTGAAATAATGGAGGGAATCAGTAAAACATAAAGCTATTCTTGTATGCTTATAAACTCAGTTCGTGAAAATTAACAAATAAAAGCGTAAAATGTATTTATTCAACAAGGCAAATTTCAACGGACTAAGAGAATATTGAAAAAAGAATGATCAGAATACAAAGTAAAAAAAACCATACAACGGATGCCGAGAAAACTTGTAAATATTATATTTTTTAAATATTTTAAGTGAAGGAATGAAGACGTGCATTCCATTTAAACTTAAATGCGACAGAAAGGAACCTAGATGATTCAACGGAGATTTCAAATCGGCATTACGAAGGCAAAAAAGGTTAAAATCAGATTTTAAAAATTGTTCAAAAATTAAGATAAAATTCATTTAAATACATCCAAACAGAAATTAACAGCATGCCGAGGAAAAATGAAAACTATCCTGCGCAAAGCACATTACTCATTCAAAATTAAAAGCCTATGCGAATAGCTTGAAGAAAATCCAAAATTATTCGTGTCCTAAATTAGAGAAATGTAGGGTAGAGGTCCAAATGCACATTTTTTAACGAAAAAAACGGCAAACTTATTACAGGAACCATGAAAATAGCTAATATTTTATATAAGTTTTTCTGAATTAAAAAATTGTTTTAATGTCTACAATGAAGATCGGTTACAAACATACCCAACGAGTCTTCACAACCACCCGAAGAGCACATTAACCCTAAAGCCGTCGTAAGGACGTGTGGCAGGGGTTTTCAGGTCACCAGCCATTCCCTCTATTTCCTCATTCAAAATGCTTGGTAGGTTGGTTGATTTGTGTGAATCTGATAGGTATTTTGGGCGTTTGATGTAACGGAGGGACATTTAGGAGAAAGGTAGCTTGTGGAATTTAAGTTCCTTATGATAGGGTAAAGGTTCTTTGGATGATCTCAGAGACTAAAATTGGGTGGTATAAATTGAAATGGCTAGTGGGTTTCTGCGATGGAAAAAGGTTTGTGAGTGTAAGAATGTCTTCGGAAATTTTTGTTTAGGTGGGTTTGAGTGTAAACTCGTTGGAGGAGGGAAAGATGTAGGATTGAAAGGAATTCATCCAGGGAATCGGGGCGATTGAAATTTCTGTGCCCTCAAATTGGGAGGGAGCTATGGAGAGATTCGGAAGGAGGAAATGGTTTAGGTGCAGGAAATAGAAGATGTAGCGTTGAGGTTGAAGATTAAAATTTTATGGGATTTTGTACAATTTGCCCAAAGGAGGAAAATATGGACATTATATCTCAGCCATAATAGAGATTTCAGAGGTTGTTAACGAAGGAATTATTCTTCTACGAAACCAATATTAATGCTGATGTACGACGGATTGAACCTACTTCACTTGGCAAATCCCTTAATGTGTGTATAGAATTTACTATTAAAGGAAAAGGAATTATGGATGGAGATTAAACAAAAAAGATTAGGAAGTAATTAAGTGATGGGAATGTGCAGCTTAGAAGATTAGGAGAGGTAGTGCCGGAAGGGGGAGAGATATTCTGAGTGAGGAATGGCGGAGTAGAGGGATATAAAATCAATAGTGGCCATGATAATTTGAGTTACTGGAGAGAGGAAGGTTGATTGGAGTCTTTCAAGGAAATAATATGAATCTTTTATGAATGAATGTGGCAAGTGGGCGATCGAATAAAGGTAGTCGTCTTAAAACGCAGACATTAATTAACATCTACACAATAGCCCACAAGCCACCGTCAGGGTGTGTAGTGAGGTGTTAGGTTACCACCCGTAAATTAGAATAAAAACACATGCATAACCAAATCAAGTCACCTCTAAAAACATATTAATTTTCTTATGCACTCGACAAACCTTAATCACACGAAAGAAAGGACTTACGCGCAAAAATATTTAATAACAGGATACGTAGATTCAAATCATGCTGTAGAACTGTTAAAAAGATGGGTCTATTAAATAAAAAGAAGAAAATGCCAGAAAAAACATGCAAGATATCAACAATTTTGTATGCTACCAATTCTAATTAACTCCTACGGGATTTCTGTCATGTCTCTTGTAATTTCTAATGTTTCGCGGAAAAAAAACGATATTTTAAATATGTCAGTTCTACAATAAATATCCCTGATTTTACGTTACTGATCTAATGTACCATAGTGAATGTGGGCCTGTAATATGACCTAGGCATCCTCATAGAAGTAAGTAAATTGCCTGAAATTTACGCAGTAAATGTAACCTTTATTCGAGCCTACGGTTAACTGGTGGTTCCCAAACTAATTCTTTTAGTAATGTGGTGACACTGCTCCATTGTTTTGAACAGCTTTTCACAAACCTGGTTGCTCTACTTTGCACTCGATCTAGTTCCATAAGTATACTTCATGAGGATCCCATACACTTATAGCATGCCCAAGGTGGGGTCTGGCCAACGTGAAATAAGAAATATACTTGATCCTTGCATTACAATTCCCTAGTATTCATTTTTTAAATCCTATCTTTTTATTAGCTATTCCGCATATTTCATGAATGTGTTTTCCCCAGGACATATCCGTAGTTATCGTTATACCGAAATATTTTACCAATTCTAGGTGCGCTATGTTGGCCCCGCATAGAGTATGTGTTATCTGGTGAAATGATTTTCCTCCAAAAATTTATCGAAACAAATTTTTTCAAATTAAATTCTAGCTCCCATTTCTCGAACCACTTTTGAATTGCATTTAGGTCGTTAGATAATATCTTCATGGCTGGATAATTCCCTATATTTCACGGCATCGTCAGTAAATTGACTGGAAACCTGAGACCCGTTGTCATTAATGTATAGAAGGAACAAAAGCGGACCAATAACACTTCCCTGTGGGGCACCCGATGTTACGCTTACAGTGTCCGATGATATTCCGTTTATTACGATTCTTTGCTCGCGGCCTGTTAAAATTTAATTCATCCAATCTATTACACTTTATCAATCAATTTAGCTTTCCAACTCTTGGAGAAACTTTTTTTGAGGAACTTTGTAGAATTACTTTTTAAACTCTATAAATGTAGGCATATATATGTGTATATAATATAATTTAAAAATTATATTAATGCCTGGCGAGATTTGTTTCTTGGTAAGAATTTGCCTGTTTTATAGTAATGCATTATTTCATTGTGTCTAGTGTTTTACTCGTCCTTTTATGACATCCTCGTTTTTGTATACAATGCTCTTTGGTGTTTTAATGATTTTCTTACTTCTATGCTTTACCATCTTGGTTCTCTTCTTTCAAATTTTTATTAACTAGGTGTGCATTTTTCTATAACAGCCTGTGTGACGCCGAGAAAAGCACTCCGCAAGTTCACACTGCCTCTGTTGCTTCTACTATCCTTAAATGTACCATAAGACTGCTGTAGCTCAAGTCACAATCCTTCTTAATCAGCACGGTTAAGTAAAATTTTCTTTTGGGTTTATGATTTTCCATGGTCATCAAGTTAATTTTAATTAGCACTATTCTGTAATCACTAAGTCCATCAAATGTGGCTGTATTTAGGACGAATTCGGATACATTTTTGGATACTAGATGAAGTATATTCTGTCCTCTAGTTGCTTTTAGTAAACATTAATGCTGCCCGGAGTTGCAGGGAGGTAAAAAGGGATAACCAAGATTTTCAGCTTTGTGTTTATTACAATATGTGATCTGTACCTTCGGAAGGATATAGAAATAATCAGTGCTTGGGTAAGGAGGGAAAAGAAAGGTCTTTGTTGAAGAGAGTTTTTTGGCTAGTCGTATGATGAATATTTAATTTTTTCCTCCTGAAGTGTGGGTTTTGGATCATCTACTTAAGCAGCATAACAATAATCATATGAGTGAAATTACACTGACCAAGAAAGGAGCAGAACATCAGCTCCATAGTATCAGAGCCAACAAAATACCAGCCCCGGAAGAAATACCTCCAAGAATATTGAAGAAATTACCTAAAGATATTACACCGTATTTAGATTAGGTTTTTCTAATATCGATAGAAGATGGCTCAGTACTTCGCAAATGGAAGCTAGCCCAAATAATTCCCATCCATAAAGGCGGCGATAAACATAAACCAACAAATTACCAACCCACTTCTTTAACATTGACATCTTGTAAAATATTAGAAAACAGTATTGTCTGTAACATTATAAGATTTCTTGATAGAAGAAATATACTAAGCAGCAACCAGCACAGATGTAGGAAGAGCAGATCTCAAGAAACAAAATTAGGTCTTTTTGTGCACGATATACTTGGATCGGCAGGGAGCAACATTCAAGTGATACAGAATTTCTGGATTTCAGGAAAGCCTTCGATAAAGTCCCACGCAATGAATTGTTACGCAAACTTATATGCTATGTTATCAATGAGAAAATTACTAATTGGATTGGAGACTTCTTGCCAAATCGCAAAGAAATATTAGTCGTTGGTGGGTTATACTCAACGGATGTTGATGTAACTTCTGGCGTTCCCGAGGGATGTGTAATAACTCCGGTGCTCTTCTTAATATACATTGATGACTCAAACTCACACCTTAGTAGTAATCTCAGATTATTTGCTAACAACGATTAAATTACGAGCAACTCTCAAGAGATTTAGGCACAATATCGGATTGGTGTAAGGAATGGAGATAAGTAATAAACATTGGCAAATGCACAGCTTTGAAGTTGGCGAACAAAAGAATTGGTGAAAAGGATATAAATTATGAAATAGGGGTTCAGTGCTAACCATGACCGATCAAGTTAAATATTTGGGGTTGTTTGTAACACCACAGTATTCATGGGGTGCACATATCAGGAAAAGTTACGGATCCAATTTAAATAAACTCGGCTTCATCAAACGGGTGATGGGTAACTCTAATGAGAAATTAAAGGAGCTGTATCATTTCACCCTAGTTAGGCGTATTTTAGAATATGTCGCTAGTATTTGGCATCCTTCGGAGAGCATTTGCCAAAAAGAATTAGGTAAAGTCCAGAGAAAATTCGCCAGAATCGTAAAAAAAACTTTACGATAAGAAGACAAGTGCGGCAGGCTTTTTAGGGGAATCAAGCTGGGAGCCATTTCAGATGCAAAGAGAACAAGCCATAGTTTCACTTTTCAAAAAGTCAAAAAAAACGAGTTGAACATTGACCCTAAAGGAATTATAATGGCCCCACACTACTAAGGTGGATCGGACCACAAATATAACATAAGGGAGACAGCTTCCAGTACAGATAGATACGAATACTCGTTCTGTCCTTGGGCTATCAGGAATCGTAACAGTAAGAAACCAATGTCAGTATAGAAATATTAAAGCCATTACATTTACAAGTCAAGGCATGATAATATGTTTCGCGGATATAGGGTACATTCGTAGGTACGTGTGTATTTTAGTTGATAGTATATTTATTTGCTTGCATGTATGTTGTAAGGTTTTTCCATAAATATATACCCCTTAGTGGATGTAGATTGGCATTGATTTATAGTTTTGCCTGGAGTTTTATTCTCTTTTACCTGTGGTGACCTACCCATCGCCACACGCCCTCGCGGTATTTTGCGAAGTATTATGTAGGTGTTTAGTTATCGTGGACATGAGTCAAAAAGAGAGAAAACAAGGCCAAGTCCAACGAATTTTTGAAAGGTGTGAGAGAGGAAACGTATAGAAAAAGGAGTGAGGGTAGGGATATTTTAAAGTGGGAACTTATGTTACTCCCTTTAGATATAGAACGCGTCTCTGTAAATAGAAAAGCGACCATACTCATAGGAGGGGCAAATTAGCTCACGGCAGAAAAAAAGACAAAGAAATTTTTTCTAATGTTTCAGCATCTCCGAGCTTTCAGCATCTCGTTTTTAAGGGAGAGTGAATTTTTGGGGGAGAGCTGGATTTCATTAAATGGCAATTACATAGCTGCATTTATGATTATGATGATGCCTGCATTGAACGGTTTTGATATAACATTTAGTGTTAATTAATTAATTAAAATTAATATCACTAGAGCTTATTTATAGATTCATTCTACTTACTTCTTGACACTAACATATATGTTTGCTCAAAATTTGCAGTGCAAATACCCACATTCTTTCTTCCCTTTCACTTTAAAAAATAAAAAAAATAACAAATTCACCTTTCAATAATTGCTACTTAGGCCTGTGAGTTACACATATAGAGGATTTCAAGTAATATTGGGTCGTACCTTGGATTAGGTATTAGTGTAGACGCTGTTCATGAAAATTACCGGTAGATATAGACCAACGTAAAAAAAATACTATCATTACTGTTTCGTTGTCTCTTTAACAAGTGAGCTGCCGGAATCATTGTTTTGAACGAAGTAATATGTGTATTGTGGGTTGCTGTAGTCCAGGGGTTGAACATTTGGACTGCTAACCGGAGGACTCTTTTCATTCCCAAGCAAGCCTCTCTGCGCACTCTCAGCTCCACCCAAGCTATGTCATTTTTCGGGTACTAGATCTTCCTGGGAGACCATACAAAACCGGCATACCAACATAACCGGCACCGGGAAAAGCTCTTCACCCTGATACGTGAATTTCACCCGCCGTCGGACTTAGTACTGAGTGAACTCTACCGTCACCTATCAAAACGACCTTCGGGTTAATTACTGTGTTAATGGTGTTTAATAGCTGTATTGTTTCCGGCGATAAATGAGATAATCTAATAAATCGGAGCTCTTATATCAATCCTTTGCTTCGATTGGTATATTCGTTTTCAAGATTGCTTTTTTCGGGTATTTAGTATATAGAGATTCTGTGGTGATAGAATATTATTAGTTCCTGCAGAAATGAGACCTGAATCTACGGCCATGTTATATATTCTGATAAACAAGTCAACCGTCATGGAGGGAGGAAGAAATGGACAGGGTGAACAACAAATTGGCGGAAACAATTGCGTGTTTCCCTGGAAGGAAAAATTGAAAGATATGAAAGATTGAATTGAGGCAATGGGCGAAGCCACCAATGCAATTCAGGTACTGGAATATAGCTTAGCATTTAGAAGTTGACCACTGGGGGGAAATTAATAGTCTTTGGTTGGATACATGGTTTTAACATAACGGAAATTTAGATTGACCACTGTATAGGATGTAGACTATGCAAACTCTGTGGGAAATGTCCGTGGACTCGTTGGAGATACTGATAGTAATACTATATTATACGATATTTATTTTAACGGTTAGTTATGTGTAGAGAACAGTTTCCGGTAACTGCTGCGGTTTCAGATCATAGTTTATACTGATAAAGTGAAATATACAATTTATGAGGATAAGGAAAGAGAACAATGAAAAACTGATACATTGGCCAGAACGGAAAGGCGCGAGTACCATTTGGCAATAGAAAAGTAAATATGGGTGAGGAAGGAGATGGTAGCACAAAGAATGGGGAAATATTTCAAAGCGGATATTAGAAGCCGCACACGAAAATATAGGAACTGCTAATTGGAAAAGAACAAGGAAATCAGACTGTACACAAAAAATCTATCTCATCTACGCAACACCTAGCAGGCCGTCGCAAGGACGTGAAGAAGGAGGTGGTAGGTCACCAGCCATTCTACATATATTCCTTCTATTTTCCCCAATCATGCATTATGCCTACATATATTACGAGTATTACGTGGTTAGCAGAATTTCCTATACCTACACAATGAGAAGAAGAAAATACATTAAAAGAAGGCAGGTACACATTCAATTCAGACAGTTATTACCGGTTAATCTTCTACATGTTCTGGGTTGATAATTCAAAAATAAATTAGTCTTTATACACATTCTCCTATACTCCACCTGGCACAAGGACAGACGGAGGGGGGCCTTAGGACGCCAGATTTCGGGAGTGTTTTTTGGGAGTTTAGTATTGTATATTCCTATTTTCGACAGCGCGTACCTATTATTTTCTAAAATTTCCCCCGCTTTTATTGCTATCCGAGCTTTCTTAAAGCGACTTAATATTTATCGATATTGATATCTACTGCCTTGAAAAGTAGAAGTCCCGGAATTTATTGAACAATGGGTTATGTAGATGTACATTTTTGTCATTATTTTTATAGATAATCCACCCTTTAAGGCAGGTTCTGGATGGATGCAATTATCAAATAATTCACTTGTTTCTCCCAACAAAAAACACGACCAAAAATTCTACTCTACAACAAGCCCCTCTTTATCTTCGTGGACGTCCCTCTTACGTTCACTATGTCGAATATATCTATCGTATTCCTGCACCTTTCTCGCTTACCTAACACTCTTCCCTCTATCACAGTCTTCAAAATTCCATTCCCATTCCATTTGCTCTGTATTCCTTTTTCCTTTCTCCTTATGATTTATGTCGATGTTGATGTCGACGAAAGGCAGTCCGCGCTGACGCAGCCCTCACTGAGGAGCAGATACTAATCGGGCTGCTTTTTGTCAAAGTCAAAATCAACAAAAATACCCCGCGATCCACCGAAATGGTGTGTGGCAGGGGGTTCAAGCACCAGGCTGGAAGGGCATATGATAAGGGAAGATATGGGAGAGGGAGGTAAAATATTCAGTAAAACTGTCAACTAACGTGCAAACTTTTATGCAAACTGAAAAAAACACAATTCAAAACAAGGGTTACGACAGGCCTTCATCATAACAAGACAGGTCATGCAGAATCGAAAAGTGAGAAGGAAAAATTCTACTATTACATGGACATATCAGATGATGAGTTCGTCATCTGGCTCCTATCCTTCGTTCTAACCAGCATGATTGCCCCGACTAGGAAGAATTAAGATTACTTCCGTCAGCAAAGCCCTAGTGGTCATCGGGATGCACAAACCCTCCCACTACGTCAAAGTGGTAGTCCAAAGGAGTGTCTTATAATTTATTGTGCCAGTATATATTTTTATGAATTTAGGATTTGGTATAATGTACATGTGCTACAATTTGCTTTTATTTGAATAAAACATTGCTTCAGTGACAAACACTCCATTTGAAACATATTCACTTTTACTATGGCCACGCTTTTAGGTAACATGCGACGCTGATTGATTTGTTTTAATCTGAACAAATCATCATTCAGGTCCTATTCAATACTATAGAACGTTTATCGAGAATCTATAATTCCCTATAGTACTGCAAGTACATGGTTTAAATGTTATAAAAACGTGAAATTATTAATTGAACACAAAGGCGGATCCGTAGCACCAGTTACTTCTCTTAAGGAATTAATACCGTGGTGCCCAATATCAGAGAAGTTCGTCAAATGGAACTAATGATGTTATTTATAAGAACAAAAATAGAATTAGGGATAATATTAGAAATAATGAAACTTTCATTAAGTTCCATCTTCACAGTAGCTGATAAATTGTACATGAGATGTGGTTTCGCAGGGGGAGTTCCGTGAAACCCTCAGTCTAATTGCGTTTCTTTCAAAAAAATTCTTAGTTAAGTGTATTCCACATCCCTCCCATTCATTTGCATCTACATAATACCACGCAAGCTGCCACAGGGGCGAGTGGCGTTGGGTGTGAGGCCACCAACACCTAATGTTCGAACCCAGCTGATTCTGTTGTGCAAAGTGAGGAAATATCTTTGTGGTGTTTTTCCTCTTCAGAAATGGGCGAACACAAACTGAACGTACTTCAAAATGCTACTACGCCTCTCACTAATTCATTAATTGAGTCAAATCAATGGAATTCATATTATATATGCATTAGATAGTATGGTAAAAATATTATAAGAAATAAATTTGTTGCATAATTAATACGAGATAAAAAAAATTTATAATTCCTCTTTATTGAACGGCTCTAGGATAAATCCCGACGATGCTACTTAAATGGTTGAAATTTATCGGAGAATCCGAGTTTTAAATCTGGTCTTAACGGAAAATACCTGAATTTGACACTATCAATACTATATCGGTGAAATATTTTCCTGAGAAACTAATCGGAAAAATTGGAAAAATGTACGCCACATGCGCTCTAATTGCTTGATGGCGGAGTAATATTAATTCCGCTTTCATGTGCTCTGAAAAATTTTCATTGTTCCCGTGGCTCATTCCATTTTGGAAATGAATATCCGATTGAATCCGGGATGCTTGCCGAGAGGCCTGGTATCTAATCAATTAGCAATTTAACCGGAATATTTCAAATCGTATTAACTTCCGCTAATGTGAAAGCATGCCACATGTATCGAAGAAATAAAAAGCCAATTATACGTCCTATGAAGACTAAATTGACAGTGCTCCGTTATTGTTCGTAGGGATTGTATGATCGAAGCGAGGTCGAGAGAGTCTGCGGTTATGAATGGCGTACAATGAAGCTGAAATTTTTTAAAATAAAAAAAACTAATGACCAACTATAAATATAACTAATATATTTCTTCCTCTTTTGTTTGTTATCGTTATGTTAAATCTTGAATGAGAATTAAATGAAACTAAATTTGTTCATATACTTTTCAAGAATACTTAAAAAAATTAATTGTTTTTCATTTCGTGTAATTTTGTGGGGGAATAAGTTTGTTTTGGTTGATTTGAGAATACAGATCATTATTAGTGGATTAAAAATTTAATGATGTGCCTATCGCTCAAAATTATAGAGAGATTAGCCATATTTAAATACATGATCTATGCCTTCAAATAAATACTATTATATACAAATGTTATATTTATTCAAATATATACTACCATATAAAAATATTTACTATAAATATTCAAAGAAATATTATATATATCTATATTCATAAAAAGCAAATAAAGTTTTATTAAAAACGTTTTTGGTGAGAGTGACTACAAGGTAATGGAACATTGTTACCATGATCTTGTAAGGCCTCAGAATATGCATGTAGTGTTTGGGATCTGTCTGAAAAAGGCCTCATTCAGTAAATTGATAAGGTTCAAAACGGTATGGTCCCAGAAGATGTGATAAAATGGAAATGGCTCACATTCTCAAAATTCAATACTAAAACGTTTTGTAAGACAGAGTGGATGGATGTCCCTGAAAAATAACGCGGCATATTAAAATCCATAAGGCCTCCATTTTTTCTTGCTTCTTCCTCTTATTCAACATTTCTCACACTGAAACCCAGTGAATGGTAACTGCCTCCTTTTACTCCCTAGTTTCGATTCCTTTAAATACTTGGATGTGACAACGACTCACGATCTGTCCCGGGGAAAGCAAATACAAGAAATACTATATGCGGTCGTGCTAATAAAAAACTGGGGTTTGTGAAAAGAGTGCTAGGTAAATGCAACGAAAAAGTGAATGAACGATGTTTCCTTGCCTTAATCAGCGGAGGGGGGCTAGATTTGTCAAACACTGTAATGACCAACGCAGCAGCGTAACTAATTTGCTAGGAAATTTAGGTTGGGATTTTCTTACACAGCGCCGTTTAAAATATAGATTAGAGTTATTGAAAACATTTAAAGATGGGACCTATTCCGATGATATCAAGAATATAATACGAACCTCAACGTATTACGGTCGGAGCGATCACGAATATAAGATAAGGGAGACAGATTGCTAGACTGACAGGTTTAAAATGTACTTTTTTCAAAGAACGGCAAAAGACCAGAATACTTGTTATCGAAATCCCCCAGGAGTCAGTTCGACACAAAAAGTATTTACGTACAGGCTAGGGACTGCGCGTGCATATATATGTTAAAATATATTTTTTCCTACACTTTCCCCCACCTTCCCTCACCTATTTGAATACCCCCAACCCCCTCATCCCTTACCTTCGCCTCCTGATGCTACAGCCCCTGACACACACCTTTTTGGTGGCTCGCAAAGTATTAATTAAGGTGTAGATGTACTAGTGTCAAACAAACCTTAAATGTGGCTTGAAATTCTAAAAAGACCTCATACTTCCTCTTTTGTTCTGTCCCTCTTTTAGCATAGTAAAGTGCAACACCACATATTTCATCAGAATGGACACTCAGGTTTGTCGTACAGAATCATTCGCACTCATTGAACATCCCATTGCAATACACACCGTTTCCCACAATCATTCCATCGATAACTGCTTTACCGAATCAGCGATTGTAGCCCTCCCAGATCAGCAGGCAGTATTGAAGTGAAAACCCTAAGGTTTGCACATGTTTTCTGCAAAATGCTAAGTGTGTAAATTCAAAGGACCGCAGGGAGGTGTTTTACGTTCCCAAATCTACTTCTTTGGCATTAAAAGCATAACCTCCCACGTTAGCAGCAATCTTGGATTATTCGTAGGGAACAGATATTTATAGGTAAATGAGGGCACAGGCAAATAGGAACTACTTTGTAACGAGTTATATTAGATATCGGAGTGGTATCGTGAATGATGCTTAGAATTAAATATCTAAAAGTGCAATGCACTTTGAACTTTTTTGAAACAAAGAAGGAGTGCAAACATCAGAACTTTTATGAGTTACTCTTAATGAATCTGGATTTAATGAGAAAGTTTTAGGAATATTCCATTGAAAAGTAAGAAAAAGATGTAACTTTGCTTTATTTCAGCCGCATTTGGAATACACGGCAAGTATCTGGGACTCATGGGAGAAAAATTTTATGATATTTTTTTAAAATTTTGGAACGTTTCTGAGAGTATACTGTAGACCTGTTTATAAGTATTACGACAAGCGGGCCAGAATTACTGGTATGCTGGTTTCTTTAGACCGGATGTTTCTTTATTCCCGAAGAGTGGAGGAAAGACAGACTTGTAACAAAGAAAAGGGCATCTATATTTTCTTATGGATGGAAAATTTATACCACCAGGTAATATAATTATATTAGACCACTAGGGTGAAATAAGAGAGTTGAACACTGTCAAAAGCTGATTCAAGTAATCGCTCTATCCTCGCACGATTCGTAAAAAGACATGATCACTCACAAGAGACGACAAAAGTAAATAAATTTGAATAAAGGATTTGATGAATTAGTCAAGCGCAGCCATAATTTAGTGTTAAAGATGTATGAGTATTTGTGCCCAAAAGTAGTATATATGCTCAAATGTATTAAAGTGTCTGCATGGACATCTGCATATATTGCTGGCGCTGTAATACCCCGATTCAAACGCCATTTAGGTAGCTTACGGCGTGCTACGCGGATGTAAATTTAAATCATTTGGCATCCTAAAATGTTAAATGACTCCTCACAATAGACACATGTAAAAATTTATAAAAACAACAGCACTGTTTTCATAATTAAAACTCAACCAGTCTAAACTTAGCCACACGTCCTTATGGGGACATGTGTGGTAATATTTAGGGAGGGATATGTGCACGAGAGTTTGGGTTTTTGTAAAATTTCTTTTAAAACCATGTTGTTTAGATGTAGAAAACCATACCTTCTTCTATTCTATTTACAAATATTTTGTTCTAAGTTTTAATAAACTAATGTCGTCGCCAAAGGGCGTTCTTTTTCGTAGATATACATATGTGTGTATGTATATATATATACACATATTCAACTTGAAAATCCCTCTATACGGCGCACAAATATTTTCCTTTCGGTCCATTTCACCTTCTCCATTCTTCTCCACACCCACATTTCAAAAGCCTCCAATCTACGTCTATCATCCTGCTTCAGTACCACGTTTCCGCGCCGTACATAGCTACGCTCCATATCAGAGTTTTTACGAGTCTTGTCTTAACATCCCTACTCAACGTCCCCGTCATCAACTCCCTCCTCCTTGAGAAAGCCTCCTTGCCTAGCGCAATTCTTCTCCTTACGTCCCTACCACTTTGACCGTGTTGGTCCAAAACACTTCCGAGATATGTAAACTGTTCTACCTGCTCTATTCTTTCCCCGCCTATTTTAATATTTAGCTTAGTCTTTTTCTTTCTGGAAAATCGCATAACCTTTGTTTTATTAATATTGATTCTCATCCCATATTTATCGCACTGAACCTCCAATTCACTCAACAATGCTTGCAACCCCTTGGCTGACTGAGCAACTAATGCTTGGTCATCAGCAAACCTAACCGATTTTACGAATTCCCCTCCGACTTTCATTCCTACCTCCAGTTCTTCCCATGCCTCTTTAATCATCTCCTCTACATATACGTTGAACAGTACCGGTGACAATGGGCAACCCTGCCTTACACCTCTTCCTAACACTGCCCATCCGGACTCTCCGTTCCCCACTCGCACCTGAGCAGTCTGAGACATATACAGGTTGGGGATCAGTCTCCTGTCCCTCCAATCCATTCCTATTTTCTGCAATACACGCATTAATTTTTCCCAATTCACTCTATCAAACGCTTTTTCGAAATCTACAAAACAGGCAAAAACGTCCTGATTGTATTCTATATTCCTCTCGACTAGTGCTCTCATTACTGCAATGGCATCACGCGTACCTCTTCCTTTCCTGAACCCAAACTGATCATCCCCTAAGTAATCATTTGCCTTACTCTCTATCCTTTTGTTGATGATCCTGAGAATAACTTTAGCTGCGTGGGATATCAAACTTATTGTTCTGTAATCCTCACATGACGAAGCCTTTGCCTTTTTTGGAATAGGAACTAACACCGATCACAAAATCTTCGGGCCAGATTCCTTCCTCATAGATACTACGAATCAGTCCATATATGGCCTTCTTCCCACCTTTCCCTAACCATTTCAACATTTCTACAGGAATATTGTCCACCCCCACAGCCTTATTTGCTTTCATCTCCTTTAATGGCCTTTCTATTTCATCGTCGAGTATGCCTGGACCTAAGCTATCTTCTTCTACGTCATGTTCCTTTTCTATGTCTAACCTTGTCGGCCTAAGTTCTTTACCATACAGTGTTTCTATATATTCCTTCCATCTCTCTTGGATTTTTCCTGGTTCAACTATTATCTTACCCTATTTATCTTTAACTGTTAGCACAGATCTTGCCTTCTTAGTTCCCGATAATAACTTAACCTTGCTGTATAGAGCACCAATATATATATATATATATATATATATATATATATATATATATATATATATATATATATATATATATATATATATATATATATATATATATATATATATATATATTTATATATACATATATATATACATACATACATACACTCATGTATACACATCCTCGCGATGTCCCTAACCTGTACGTTAATATTTATTATAACTAAGTCGTGGGGAATTTCGGCCTCAAGCATTCTGGTCCCTTATCGTTCTTGGAAAAAATGATATTTTAAACCTGTCAGTCTTGCAGTCTATCTCTCTAGTCTTATATTTGTGATCCCTTCGACCGTAATACGTTGGGGTTCGTATTATATTCTTGATGTCATCGGAAAAGGGCTCATCTTTAAATGTTTTTCATAAGTTTAATCTATATTGGAAACGCCGCTGTGTAAGAGAATCCCAACCTAAATTGTCTAGCAAAGTGGATACGCTGCTGAGGTGGTCATAACAATGTTTGACAAATCTAGCCCCCCTCTGCTGAACTCGATCTAATTTCGAAAAGGTATGTTGTCCACCCCCACGGCCTTATTTGCTTTCATCTCCTTTAATGCCCTTTCTATTTCATCATCGAGTAAGCCTGGACCTAAGCTATCTTTTTCTATTATAAAATGTATTTCAAAAAAATTATTGTCAAAGTCTAAGTCATCTCGTCATTAATGACTGTTTTAAAACCCCTTTATTCAGTGAAGGAGTTTCTTCAAGTAAAAACTGTTGCCATAATTTCTATTTACATTATGTTCGGACGAATTTATCTACGCATAATCTGACAATGTCTATGAATGTACGAGGATATACTACCTTGATCAAAAAGTTCCCGGAATAACCACCGTGTGGCGCTCCCATCGTTCCGATTTGAGTTCTGTTTTTTTGTTAAATTGGTACATCTGTTGTTGATATTCCCTTTAAAATATACTCCTTCATTAGAGGAAATACTCCTTCATTAGAGGAAGGGAAATAAGGTAGGTCTTTGATCACCCCTTTGTCAGTTGATAGTATATGTATTTACATACGTGAAATTTGTAAGGATTGTTTCATGAATGTCTACGCCATATGGGTGTAGGTTTGCATGTATGTGTTGATTAAGCCTGCGGTTTATGCAGTTCTCCTTAACGGGTAGTGACCTAGCATCCCCCGCCACACGCCCTTGCGGCGGATTGGGGGGTATTGTCTAGATTTAAATGTACATAAGTCTACCCACAAAGAAAGGCCACAAGCTGTTATACTTTAATGTTCCATCCGACACATGGCGTACTAACTCAAATTTTCTCCGCAAAGCACCTCAAATAGAGATCTGGATACTACTAAAATATAGTATATCTAAGAAAGTGAAATTGGAAATTGAATCTGGTCCCTCTAAATGGTAAGCTAGTGCGTTAGTCATCGCACCATCCCGAACTCCACAGCGTATTCTGAAATGGCGACAGCGAATCTAAATAAAGCCATCATAATTTAACAATCGAGTTTACGCAAACAGTAAACCTGAATACTCTGTGCTAAAATTCCCAAAAAGGGTTAACTCAAATTAAATCACCGACATCATTTAAAGTTTTAGATTGTACCTGAAACCTACATGGAAAATATAATGTAAATTTACACAATACACCTCACGTCGTCGTAAAGACGTGTGACAAGGGGGGAGGGTTCCGAACACATGTAACATCCCCACATATAGTATACATGAGCAAAATATTTATTTTTACTCTATATAATACAATAATATTTGTGTTTGTCCAATTCATAACCTTTTAGTATTCAATTAATTTATTATTTCCGTGTTGGCGTCTAACTCAAATAAGGATAATTTATTTTATGATAATTCCCTCCGTCACGGAAGAAAACTCAGTACTTTTATTAAAGACTAAGTTATGCCTGCTCTTTTCAAGAATCAATTGGCTCACAGCATAATATTTCCAGCATGCCTGTGATATTTACTCGCTTCTAGTAACAATTTTATATATCAAACTTAGAGGATTTATTCTGGACGTTGTCTTATTTCTTGCTGGTCATTTTCTCTCATTGATTCCAGGTATATGGTGCGTATTCTAAATCAAGCGAAGCAACTAGTCCTTCTCCCTTATTCATGGCATTTTCCTACAATATTGCGTGTGTTTATCCTCAAACCTACTTGGTTTGAGGCTAAACCGCATATTCTTCTAATGTCTGTCCCCCATTTAAATGATAACGTTAAAACAACAGTCAAGTATTTCACCGGTCTTAAAAAGGTTTACTTGTCTCTATTTACGTATATTATATGATTTCGTCTTATATTTTCCTTTATTCCAAAACATTAGTTTTTTTCTTTCTGTCATTCATTTCCAAACTCAATTATTCACGCCACTCCAACATCCGCCAATACTTTTTAAAGAATAGCACGCTCCCTGCCAGTATCCCTTCTTCTCAATGAACCCCTGTTTCTTAAATTTAATTTTAAATTACTGTTAACGGAGGGTTTTACACCCTTGCCGTGTAAAAAGAAGATAAGGGTCTCTATAATAATACCAGCGGAATATCTGAAGCTACGTCTTTCTTTAATGAGCCAAACCCGTCGATGACTAATTTCTGTTTACGGTCCAATAAGAAGTCCTAAATCCAGTTCATCGCTTCTTGACAATGCCATAATATCTTGGTTCCTGCGTCAATTTCTCATGAGAGACCTTGTCGAAGACTTTCTCGGAATCCTAAATACGGCATCCACTTAAGTATTTCCTATCCCAGACATAATGAAATTATAAACTGACAAATAGACTGACACCGATCTAACAAAATCTTCCGGCCAGATTCCTTCTTCATAGTCACTACGAATCAGTCCATATAGGACCTTCCGCAGGGCCCTCTTCCAGCATTTTCCAAAACATTTCAACATTTCTACAGGAATATTGTCCACCCCCACAGCCTTATTTGCTTTCATCTCCTTTAACGCCCTTTCTATTTCATCGTCGAGTATGCCTGGACCTAAGCTATCTTCTTGTACGTCATGTTCCTTTTCTATGTCTAACCTTGTCGGCCTAAGTTCTTTACCATACAGTGTTTCTATATATTCCTTCCATCTCTCTTGGATTTTTCCTGGTTCAACTATTATCTTACCCCATTTATCTTTAACTGTTAGCACAGATCTTGCCTTCTTACTTCCCGATAATAACTTAACCTTGCTGTATAGAGCACCAATTTCACCCTTCTTCTGTAAACTTTCCATATCCTCGCATTGCGTTTTCCACCATTCTTCTTTTGCTTTATTTGTGGCCCTTCTCAATTTATTGTTTAACTCTTTGTACTTCATTTTGCCTAACTCTGTGTTTACATTTTTCCATCTTCTTCTCTCATCCATCTTTGCAATCATCTCATCCGTTACCCATGGTTTCCTTATCCTTTTCCCCTTAACGGTTCCTATAGTGCCTTTAGCGGCTTCCAATATCCCTTTCTTGATACATTCCCATTTTTCCTCGATAGTACTCAGTTCTTTACCGTCATCCATCATTTTCTCTACAGCCTGCTGATACTCCTTCCTCGTTAATCCATTGACTGCTTCTAAATTCCATTTCCTAACCCGCCGCCCTTTCCTTATCTTCTTGAAACGGACGTTACATTTCATAACAACTGAATTGTGGTCAGAGTCCGCATCCGCTCCTTGGTAACTGTGCGAATTTATCACACTGTTTTTTAAACCTGTGCCTAACGATAATATAATCTAACTGATACCTTTCTGAGTCACCTGGCATTTATATATATATATATATATATATATATATATATATATATATATATATATAATTTCTTTGAAGTAACACGGAAGTGTTGAATAAATAACTTAGACAGTAACACACAGCTCGAGAACACATAAAAAGAACACTCACAATACTACCACACCAAACGCTCCCTCCCTTAGTCCCTCTCTATCCGCGGGCACCGCATCTGCAACCATCCCGAATCCCTCAAGAAATACCTCAACAACCTTCACCATTCTCTCCTCCAACGGGGATACCCAGATTTTCTCCTTCACAAAAAAATCCTAAAACAATCCTGACTGACATAACTGACAATGGAACATTATGTATTGTAAGAAATTATCCAAGATAGCACAGTCATTCTGAAAAATAAAATTACGGATAAAGTATGTCCGGCTTCAGGGGAAACCGGCATCACCTACCAAAGTTCTGGTCATGGCTAACACAACCTGGTCGCGGCTCGATCCCGGGCGACGAGTTCTTCGCCGCTTCTCGGGATGCCTCGCCCGACGGGTCGACGAGCGAGGCCATGGCATTCGCCGCATTCCTCCCCCCGACCTCCTCCAGAGGAAGATCCAGCCGTGGTCCCCACAAAGTACGTGAAATTTGGTAGGGTTCAATGGGGGCCCTTCGAGAGAGCACCGAAGGGGCCCGCCACGAGGCAGGAGGTGGCCTCGGGGAGCGTCGGGGTGGAGGACTGGCAGTCATGCCGAAGCGATGTGGTGGGAACAATCAGCGGTGATAGTTCCATGTGGTTTGTCTCTAGAGGAAAGCTGGGAAGATCGTCGACACCTTGGCTGCCCTCAATTGAGTAGGACGATGGGTTATTTTTGATTTTTGACTTCGGGAAATTCGTTTGTGTGTCGACTTCCGGGGTCGGTAACGCTTCCTTTATTGTCAATGCTAAAGGGGTGGAAGAGCGATGTGTTGGGGACGGGAAACAATCGTAATCCGATGCATCCTCCTCGCCTGTCACCAGAGTTTATCTGGGTGTTGGAAGCACGAGATGCCGGGATTGCGATGCGAGGGCGTCGATGACGTGGACTGGGGAAGCCGGGGACGAAAAGTGATCCCATCTCGTTTGACTAGGTCACGCAGACCTTGGCCGGAAATTCTTTGAGACTAGGCGAGGTGTTAGTGACGTGACCTGGTGAAATTGGTATTCAAGAGCAGGAGCTAGGGGTCGTCTGTCCTCTTTTTTTCAGATCCCTTTCTTTCATTGACGATTTTTGCTTCTGCTGACATTTCCCTAAAAGTGGAGGGGGAGGCGGGGGACCGACGGGAGTAGACGGGGTAACACGCTTGATGAGTAGCAGCGCCCGCACCCTCTCCTCCATAGCCACCTCAGGCTGGTCAATCACCACGGAAGAGTTTGGGTTGGAAACCATCGTCATTTCCTCCGTATAGCTCTTCCCTCCCTAGTTCAGAGGTCAGGTCTTGCGCTCGTGGCCATCTTGGATGCAGCGGGCGCAAGTGCAGTGCTGACCCTCATAGATGATGATGGCCCGGTTGTCGGTGATGTGGAGGTACGAGGGGATATTTCTCTCGATCGCCATCCGCACCACCCTGGTGCCCGTAAGTCCATCCGCCATCTTGTCTCCCTCACAAATGTTCTCCCACGAACGATGGCATTTGCAAAAACGTTGGAGCTTTGGAATAAATAATATATATATATATATATATATATATATATATATATATATATATATATATATATATATATATATATATGTGTGTGTATATTATATATTGACCTATATACCTTATATTGACTGCCTCTCGAAAAATATTATCTATCTTTTGTCGTGCAAACAATGCACTTCATTCTACATAGGCTAATGAATTACCCCCTTATCCATCCGAATGAACAATCACCGCTACTCCTGTAATTCTGCTTCACTCTCTTCTCTTCCTATCCCTTTACACGCATTTTCACACAACCTATCATTCGACGAATGCTTTTCCCTAACAATTCTAGAACCCCTGCCCGATTGAGCCGCCAACATTGAGGTGAGAACTCGCGAATCCGCGTACATCCTATATTTCCGATCCTTTAAAATTCCCACCCTTAACCACCATCTTTAATTCCCTTCCCAGCTGTCCCTAAACCTTCCGCCCCTCTTCTTCCCTCCCCAGACACTCTCCCCTCAAGACCTCTCAGTCTGACCTGAAGAAGGCCTCGGAGTAGGCCGAAAGCTCAAATAATCTACAATGTGAGTGTTCTTTTACGTGTTATCTGTTTTATTCTGTGTTCGGTTGTGCCGTCCAAAAGTTTTCTATATATATATATATATATATATATATATATATATATATATATATATATATATATATATATATATATATATATATAGAAAACTTTTGGACGGCACAACCGAACACAGAATAAAACAGATAACACGTAAAAGAACACTCACATTGTAGATTATTCATTGTATATTTAGATATACATTTTGTAGATTATACATTGTATATATACATATATAAACATAAACACAGTGATCAACCCGAAGGTCGGTTTGATAGGTGATGGTAGAGTTCACCCAGTACTAAGCCCATGCTCTCTCTCACTATATATATACATACACACACATATATATCTATCTATATATATATGCATATATATATAATTATATATATATTTATTAATTTATTTACGTGTGTATGCATGTGCTTGTGTGTTTGTTCGCGCGCGCTTGTATATGATGGCATAGGGCTTAATGGTGTTTGTAATTTTCTTCTATATCGTCTGCATAGTTTGAGTTCTCTAATCTTCATAACATATTTTATGTGGCGAATTGCATTTTCAAATCTTCATGGTCTGAAATACTAAGTTAGGAGGTGTGTTTTTGGTCCTAACGGTATTAATAATGGGACGTTAAAAACAAATGGATTTATTGCAAATAATACTACTAGTATACTTGTATAATCTGCAAGAAGAATTTACCTAGTTTTCAAATATCAAAACAATAAATTTCTATTTAAAGATCGGTGAGGTGGCATGAAATATATTCTGAAATTGCAATATGAATTTGATACTTTGATACATTTTTTGTTCTTAAAAACTTATGTTGAAAAGGTTGAACCATAAGTCAACACTTATATAACATTTTTAATTTTTAGAAATCGCCGAACCGATTAGAAATATTTGCAAATCACTTCATCTTTTTTCTCTTTTATTAACTGTCCATATGTATTTTGAATCAGGATTTTGGCCACCATGAATATTATTCTTCCGTAGAATATATATTCTTTGGAATATTTGAGCATTTTACTTGCCAAACCTCGTATTTTAGTGATCTTCAGAGGAAAATAGCCATTATTATTATTTGGTAGTCTACCGGTTAAGGTAGGTTTTTGGATGGACACAACTATGAATAAATATTTTTGTAACCCCAAACAAAACCCAATCCAGCAACCTACTCTACATCAGGTCCCTCTTCATCCCGGTGTACTTCTCTCCTCCCTTCATCCCGTCCAACGTCCCTATCCTGTTCCTGCCCTTTCCTCGTTTGCGTAACATTCTCCCCTCTATTACCTCCTTCAAGATTCCACTACCGCTCAATACGCCTTTCATCCATTTTTCCTGCCTCCATAGGATTTCTCTCAACAAACCCCTCTCCTCACCCACCATCTCCAGTACTTCCTCAATTGTTTTCCTTTCGGTCCATTTCACTTTCTCCATCCTTCTCCACACCCACATTTCAAAATCCTCCAATCTACGTCTATCCTCCTCCTTTAAAAATAGCCATTGCGAAACATCATAAAATTCTCCTGTCAAAAAGGAGGAACGTGATTCATTTCTCGTTTGATCCTAGATACGGTAAACATTTCCTTCGATAAATGAAACACTGAAAACTTGTAAGCCTTACCGCCACGATACGCAGCGCACACCACCTTTCTGCCTCCTGAACCGAGTGAACTTCGTATCTGCGTTGTTCCCAGGGGTACTCCATTCGCGTTCATTCCCTCTGAGATTCCGAATTTAAACTTTAGGGCCAGTTAATGGTAGACGGAACCTCCGAGAGGTGAGCGGATTTCACTTGCTTGCCCTGCCAGCTCCCGCATCCGTCCGGTGTCGAATTATTCATTCGGGAGTGGCGCTTCCTCCCGCGATTGGTGCTCGGAGGGAATCGGCTCGGCGAAAAGAATGAAGCGTTCGTGGCGCACGGACGCCCAGCGTCAATGCGATTTGATTACTTTAAAAATATAGCGCTAAATCCATCCGCCATCTTCATCGGCTCTGGAGTCAAGGGAGGTTGGCAATCGATATCGGATTCGAGTCCGATGGATCCTAGTGGGAGAATTTAATATTTATTAGGTATTGATCCGGATGTCCTGAATGTTTGTGTGTGGGTGCTGGCTGGTTTGCGATGGGTCATACGAGGAATCTTTAGATCATGGAAATCGGCTTTTTGGAGTGAATATCGATCAGATGAGCATTCACAGCAAGGCGACATTCACTTACGCTACCATAGCCTACGAATAGAGCAAGAGAAGATGACGTGAATTTGCCTTTCTAACAATGCCACTGGTTTGGATTGGTAATCCTGTCCATATATATAAATCAGTGGCGAATGCTTGATTATTAGGAAATTATGTCTGCTAGGTAATCAGTCATTTATCCTGGTTGTTTCATGCAGACGTTGAAGGTACACAGATTCCAGTGAATGGTGATTTTGTAAAAGGATTCCTAATGGAACAGATTTTTACACAGCTAAGGACGGCGCAAGTATTTCTCGACGTTCGAGTTTACACGCTCGTTAAAACCTTTCACACCCATTGAATAATCTTCGTCACTTTCCATTATAAAGATCACAAAGAATATTCACAGAAATATGGACACGTTTTGAGATAAGATTTTCTTTTCATTCTGGGAATTAATATTTATTTGCTTTTGGACAACTCTGGTGACCCTGTTTGCAAAAAGAAATCTAGGAATGACCTGTTTGGTTTGAAATTGACTTTAAAAAGTGGTTAATGACCAGAATTAAAAGTCGCCTATGTTTCAAAGAGGGCTCACAACCATGTGGAAGAGGTATGCATTTAAGTCCTGAATATAGGCCATGGCATTATCGTTGATGTTTTACTGTGGCAATTTGCGTGTTGGAAATAATCAAATACATTGATGATAAAAGAAAATCGCATATAAGAATTTGTTTCTTCACCTAAAATTGCAGAATGTTACATATATAACAATTCAGTTGCATTTCACGGGATCATTCATTCTTGAATGTATGATGCCTGTAGGATATTTGGCTGTGAATGTCGGGAGACGTCATAACGATCTACATGTACACAAATCCCCACAAGCCACCGCAAGGGCGTGTGTCGGGGGGAATTAGGTTACCAACCATGCATGCACAATCCCAATCATATTACCTCTACACAAATAAATGTATGATCATCCACTCATAAATGTTAATCAGACGAAAGAAAGTATCTATATTAAAAAATAATCAATAAAAGAACGTGTATAGCAAAATCATGCTGTAGAACTGTTGAAAATATTGGGTCTATTAAATAAAAAATGGCATGCAGGTTATCGAAAAATATATACACACTATCAATTCTAATTGTCTCCTACGCAGTTGCTGTAATATCTATTTTGTTCTCAAAGGGTTCGCAAAAAAACGACGTTGTTAACAATGAAATGCTCTACGATTTTACATCACATGGACTAGGACCTACCATAAACGGTAAGTCAAAGAAATTTGTCTCTAACTACTAGAATCTTGTTCATTTCCACTCTTAAGGGTTTAAGTGTCTTTAGCTACATGGAAATCCATATCCAGGGAAATTTCTCTTATAAAACCGATTTATTGAGCATCTCTTCTAAAAAGTGAACAATTTCGGGAGCGAACCTCAGCCATGGTAATGCTAATTTTAAATAGGCCTAATGTATTCCTGACTGATTGTGTCTAGTTTGTGAGCAGTGACGATTTAAAATAAATCATTTGGGTTGTGTCTGTAATTATATTTCATGAGATGCATATATATCAGGACAATATGAGGATCTGCTTTAAAGAAATTCGACTTCATTAAACGAGTGGTGGAGAAATGTAGTAAGCTAGGAAGAGAGAGAGGTGTTATTTTGCTCTAGTTAACCTAGACCTCAATTGGATTATACTACCAGTATTTGGAATCCATGGGGAAAAATTAGGCAAAGAGAATTAGATAAATTCCAGATAAAATCCGCCAGATTCGTGAACATTTGTTCCAATGAGAATAATTAGGGTAATTATGCTGGGAGTCACTTGAGATGTGAGGAAAAGAAGCGAACATTTAGAAATGTTCACAGGAAACAAGTTTAACACTGATAGTAAAAAAATATTATGGCCCCACACTGTTAAGGCAGTTCAGACCGCAAAGATAAGATAAGGGAGATAGATTCCAGTACAAATAAATGCTCATTCATTCCCCGGACAGGCAGAAATCATTTTATCCAGAAAAAAAGTCACTATTGAAATATTAAAGTCAATTTAAACATCAGGACGAGGTCTGGGTGAACCAGCTCCCTAACACCATCTCTTGGCCAAACGATTGGGACATTTGGGTGCATAAACCCCCGCAGATTTCAGTGTAATTTACCTTTCCTCAATAGCCCAAGTGGTTAAAGCATCAACTTGAAGCAAGTCAAAATATCCGTGTTTCTAGTCCTGGTCGAGGAAATATTTTCGCGCTTGTAATCTTCTCGATTCCGCCTTCCCCGGCACGTCTGTGTTTGTCTTGTTTGTTACCTCATTTAATGCTTTCCTTTATCGTATGATCAGCAATGATATGAAGAATGGGGGTTAGAAATACCAGATTCTACGAAAAAATATACCGTCATGCCATTTTTAATCAGTAGAAAATAAAACCAAAATATACGTATTCACACTCGGGGGTATTCGAATGAGCGTCGTGGATGAAGTAAAATACTTTAGAGTAACCATTGCATCGGATCTTTCTTGGGGAAAACATATACGCACGATTTGTGGAGTGGTGCTAAACAAACTGGCATTAGTCAAATCTATAGTCGGAAGATGGAGCGAAGAAAATGAGAGGTACACGTGCTATTTTTCTTAATTAGGGCTTCACATTGATTATGCGGCGAGGGTTTGAGGTCCATTTCATAAACCTTGATTACAGAATTGAATAGGGTAAAAACAAAGGCCGATATGTTCGCGAAAAATTCGTACGAATGTAGAAAAGTGTGTCTCACTTAATAAACAATCTGAGACGGGGACCATTGGATGTACGAACCTTTGGTTCTTTTGGCTAAATAATGTTTCGTCAAATATTTTCCCCCGTTCTGTTTGAAAGTTCTTCTTACACCGATAGTAAATAAATTGGTTATTTTGAAACCAACTATTCCATCGTTGTTCGCGGCGTTCTTGTTTTGTCCTGGTAGAAATCCATGGCTCTCTACCGTTTGAGGTTAAATATTATTTATATTTCTCTGTAGTTGCAGTTCCACCGTTGTTCGTTTTCTGTATGAGTAAATGATCAGTTTTTCCAAAATAGTCGATTAAGTTTTGCAGTTTCCTTTTTTTGATAGAATAAGCCTTTCGTCTGGGTTTTACAATTATATTCATTAATGTTCAATGTTAAAATTTATTTTGGTAACAGTGGCTTTGTGACCACTTAGTTTTTCGGTTTTATCTAAATGTATAATAATTTCCGGGTTGATAACCGAACAAAAATCTTTCATAACTCTTGCCTTTTTTAATTCTCATTATTTTGTATATTGATTGGTTGGTGAGCGTATTACCTTTTGCACTACATGCATCTTGGTTTTTCAATGCGGTAACATAATGGTGTTTTTCTCACCCTCTAGGGAAAGGGTGAGAATCATTAAATTAAATTAACGGTCCTACATGATCTGTTACTAAATAAAGTACGACAGATGAACATTGACCCAAGAGTTAAGTCCTGGTTAAAAGAGTTTCTCAGGGAGAGAACCCAAAGGGTCAGGGTAGGAGAAGAATATTCTCAAGAATCAATAGTGACGATGGGCGTCCCCAAGGTAGTGTACTGGGCCCGATACTGTTCCTATCCTATATCAATGACATAGGTAAGGAAGCAGAATGTAACATTCGTCTCTTTGCAGATGACTGTATAATATATAGAAAAATAAAAGACAACAGGGATAGTGATATATTACAGGATGATCTAAACAGAGTCTCGGAATGGATTACTAATAATAAGATGGGTGTAAACACAAAAAAGTGTAAACTAATAACATTTAGTAGGAAAAGGAGAAGGGAAAATAGAGATTATAACTTGCTAGGTGAAAATCTAGTAAGAGTTGAGAAATGTAAATATTTAGGTGTCTATCTCACAGCTAACTTAGAATGGGGACATCATATAGATAAGGTGGCAGGTAAGGCTTTTAAAACTCTACACTGGGTCATGAGGAACCTTAAGGGGAGCAAAAAATCCACTAAAGAATTAGCATACACTTCAGTTGTAAGACCAATAATGGAGTACGCAATAACAGTATGGGACCCTATGGTAAAGGTGCATATAAATAAGCTTGAGAAAGTACAGAGAAAGGCAGCTAGGTACGCTCTAGGAAGACAAAACAGGACAGATAGTGTGACAAAATGTTAGAGACACTAGGATGGACACCGCTCCGACTCAGAAGGAAGCTGAACAGGCTATGTGGGATGTTCAAGATAGTAAATAAAGAGAAGGGGTGGGAGGAGCTCTCAGAAAGATTGGACAAACCAAATTACATTGGGCGGAAGGACCATCAGTTCAAAATAAAACATAGAGGGCACAAAACAAACATTAAAAAAACTTCTTCCTCAATCGTGGAATAAAAGAATGGAATGAGTTACCTGAGGATATCTTTAAGTCCTTACCTTATTCATTAAATAAATTTAAAACGAGGTGTATGCTCTCCTTAAAAACGTGTGAGTGAGAAATGTACGTGATAAAACCGTATGTACTTGTGCTATGAATAATGTGTTAACGGGACGCGATTTTGAACGGTACATGAAATTGAAGAGTACGTGATTACGGACGAAGTGTGGCGATGGATGGTGCGTAGTATGTACTCGTGTGGTGTACACCTAATCCTTGTGTGATGGTAAAGGAGAGGTCGGTAATCTTAAAAGTGTCATTGAATATACGAGCATTTTGTCTCATATCTGTTCTTCTTGTGTGTGTATGTATGTGCATTGTAAGAGTGACCAATGATCACACTGGACCGTTGCCACCAGGAAAATTGCCTAATTGCAACGAAGTATGTAAATAAATAAATAAAAAAAATCACACACACACAAATAACAATGCAATTTAGCACTCTTGCACCTGAAATGCGATACAAGGTAATCTAAGACGTGTACGAGTGTAGCGTCGAAAGGGAATTAACTTATCCTGTTATATGAGATTAAGTGCATATTTTTCTGGTTGAATATCTTTGTAATAGGCCAAATGTTCTCAATCTCATCGTCAAATTTAGTCGAAGTCCTTAAGTTGTTTTTCCCAGCAACAGATGCTCCTCGTCCGTTCCGGATCCTCCTGTCTTGACTGCAAATACTGTAAAATAAATTGAAATTTTCACTATCCTTTAAAATCCTCGGTTAACCAGCTTTTTATTCTCTTAACTAGTTCAGCACATAAACTTTGGAATTTTCCTGAAGTAAAAACACTAATATATCTTTCCTCTTATATTTATATTTAAATCAGTTGAAGAACCCGTTGCCTGGAAATCAGAGGAACCTTGTCCGAGTCTCGAACACCAGTGAACATTTCTCGCGCATTTCCGAACAATCAGTGCGTGACTACCGTAAAGTTACCTTCGGCGTATTAATCCTAAGTTAATTTGAACTGGCGGAACGAAGGGCACTGTACTGACCAATTTATATTCACGAAGTAGGTGGCCGTGTCTACCATGGTTCCGCGGATCCATTCGTGAAGGAACCGTCGAGGATGGTCTTGTTCCTCCGAGTTCACGTGTGTTAGCGGTGACCAACCTGTGCGGCCAACTTGCTGCATGGAGTCACACGACGCGTCCATTTTCCTCGCCGGAGTCATTTTTCACTCTCCACGCCACTCTCGACTCCGCACCCCTTCCTCGGCATCCAACCCTCCCTCCGCACACACCTCCTCCCCCTCGCCACCTTTCCGTCGCAGCAACGGTCCCATTAGCTTTGTAAAGGGACTCAAGAGAGCGAGTAGCAAAAGGGTGACCACGAGTCAAGGGAAAGACCTCACCCTCACTCTCTTCTCATGGTCTATCTTTTCCCACCGACGTTAAAAGCTTCGCGGTAGCCTAGTTGGAGCCCGACCAACCTTCGCGGCTGACTCCTTTGAGGTACCTGCCACGGTGTGTGGAGAGTGACTGCGAGAGGGTGGGGGTGTGGTATGTGGTTGGCAGGGGGTGAGGCGGCGGGAAGTGCGGTGGGTGGTCACGGGGGGATCGGGTGGACGTTGGCAGACAGGGTGCTTTCACTATTCGTCCTCTCCCCCACACGCGACGACTCACCGCGGAATGGCAGGGGGGACTGGGGGAAAGGGGAGGTGGTTGGTTGGGAGAGGTTTTGTTCATTCCGCTGTTTGCGGATATTCTTTCGTGCCGGGGTCCACGCAGATTCTTTGACAACTCTTCCCCACTCCTGAGAGCCTCGTTATCGGGCAGCCGCACGCTTAGGCACGCGCCCCTCGCAGCCCCTCCTCGCCCCTCTCATATGCTTCGCCCACCGTACCCCCCTCCGCCTCACGCCCCCTCCCCTCGGCATTAATTCAGGGCTTGCACTCAATGCGGACGCTAAACTAAGCTCCTTGTCTTCAAATGCATGTCAGGCTGACCTTATGCCTTTAAATTCTTCCATTCTCTTTCTCTCTCTTCCCCATGCGCCGTGTCCCCCCACAAAACTCTCCTCGCCACCCTCCATTCCGTTTCCTTCACTCCTTCTTCCTCCCCTACCTTTCGGTGCCTTTTTCCTTTTCCACACTTGTGCTCACGACGGGATGGCCATACATTTCTTCCCGCACACTTGCACGCGTCCAGTCCTCACATCAGCCCAACGGCCGGGAACCGCTTGCGGGCCCTCCGGCCCCTGCTCGATTAGATCTCAAGTGGCGATCACTCACTGAACAATGGCTGTCTATAACACCGTCATCTCTAAACGGGGATATTGAGCCACTGTTAATTTTGTGAAAACCCACGGGATGAAATAATTTTATGTAACTCATATTACCAAAACGATGATGATGGAGTGTTGTAACATTTTGAACACAATTTAATTATTGAAACAAAAGAAAGATGAACAAATAGTTTATCCTCCTTCCTTTGTAGTTAGTATCAATTCAAATCGCTATCCATTTAACTTTATTCTAGCGGATCCTAAAGCTATGCTATCTGCTAATCTCTTCATTATTTGATTGTTTCCTGATGATATTACATCGAGAACATTCATTCTGGTCTCATTTGTCATACACCTCTCTGGAGCAGATATCTTTAGCGAGTGTATTAAAAATTTAAATAAGCCAAAGTTTGGATGGATCACAAATATAAGATTAGATATAGCGAATGTAGAATCGACCGATAAAAGATATCACTTTATCACAGAAAGGCGAGAGATATGAATACGTAAAAACAACCTTCCCATGGATATTAGTATTTTATATCATTTTATGAAACCTGTTATATTATGACTATTGCACCTAACGCTTACTTGCTCCTCTTTTTGTCATTAGCCGCTCTTCTTATATGTGATAGGGAGGGTATCACACTTATTAGACTATGTACTCTAATTAAAATTTGCTTCACTATTGGAATCAACCTACTTGTTTATTTGTAACTAAAAATCGAGGAACTGAATTTTTGATGTTATATACCTGGTGTTGAAAAACACCCTGCACCGCATGCCTTAATAGTGGCGTGCAGGGTTTACATTTTAAGCAGAAGGGCATAATTAACTCGGTTAGATATGCCATATTTTTCGACGAAATCGACGACGAAAATGTAATGGCATCTACATGAACAGAATACCCCGCAATCCACCGCAAAGGCATGTGGCGGGGGATATTAGGTCACCAGCCATGAATGCACAATCCCAATCATTTTACCTCAACAAAAATTTTAGTTTGATCGTACCCTCGAAAAATGTTAATCACACGAATGAAATCACATGTATGAAAAATCACGCACATGAAAGCACTTACATGCAACAATATTCAATAAAAGGATACGTTTACTCAGAAAATGCTGTAGAACTTTTAAAAAGATACGCTCTTCAAATACAACAAAGATGCATGCGGGATGTCGAAAAATTATATACACTGCCAAATTTAATTATCTCTTACGCGCAATATCTATTTTGATCTACAGGGTTCGTCCGGAAAATAAGTGTACTGATTTTTTCCTGCCGCTCCAGGCGCGCCCAGCACCGCTCTGATGGGCTGCGATTGGAATTGGGGGTATGTTGGCAAGCGACGCTGAAAAAGGCAGTCGGCTCTAAGTTGTGATGTAGTGAGGAACTCTGTTAACGCGAACCTCCACGCTCGATCCACGTCACGGAACGCGATGCCGAAGTTTTTGGAGCAGCGTTATTCCATCAAATTTGCGGTAAAGCTTGGGAAATCGTCTACCAAAACTGTCGGTATGATTAACCAGGCTTACGGGGAGTCAGCTATGTCCAGAAACATGATCTTTCGGTGGCACAAGATGTTCGTGGAGGGCAGAGAAGAGGTCGACGACGAACCACGGCCTGGACACCCATCAACGACACTCACCGACGAAAATGAGCGAAAAGTTCGCGATGTACTGAACTCTGATCGTCGTCTTAGTGTTCGGATGATAGCAGAGCAGTGTAATGTGCCAAAAACAATAGTGCACGAGATTATTAGGGACCAATTACAGATGCGAAAAATTTGTGCAAAGTTGGTGCCGAAAGTGCTCAGTGATGATCAGACTCAATCGTTTGGAAATCGCGACACAACTTGCGGATCACTGCAAAAATAATCCACATTTTTTAGAGAACGTTGTTTCGGGTGACGAGACGTGGGTCTTTGAGTAAGACTCGGAGTCGAAGAGACAAAGTGCGGAGTGGCACACCCCAACATCACCCCGTCAAAAAAAAGCTCGCATGAGGAAATCTCGGATAAAGGCGATGCTCATTGCCTTTTTTCACAAAACGGGAGTCGTCCACTACGAATTTGTACCTGAACGACAAACTGTAAATGCTGCATTTTACGTCCAAGTTTTCGACAGGCTTTGAAAACGAGTCGCCCGCGTCCGGCCAGCGATCATAAACATCTGGCGGCTGCATCACGACAATGAGCCGTCTCACACCACGCTTGTCGTGTCGGACTTCTTAGCCAAGCACGGCGTGGCAACGCTGCCGCACCCGCCCTACAGCCCGGACTTGGCACCACCGGACTTCTTTCTGTTCCCGAAGATAAAGAGGAGTTTGAAAGGAACGCGATACGGGACTTTGGACGCCGTCAAAGAGGCCGTGACGACGTGTCTTCAAGAGGTTCCCTATGATGCCTTCGCGGGAGCGTTCCAGGAATGGGAACGCCGTTGGAACAAGTGTATCGACTCACAAGGGTCCTATTTTGAGGAATATTAGCTTAAGATATGTAAAAGTTTAATAATTTTTTTTTCCTGAACTCAGTACACTTATTTTCCGGACGAACCCTGTATAATGGTATGAGGAAAAAACGACATTTTAAATTTCTCAATTCTACAATAAATATCCTTAATTTGACGCTTGTGACCTGATCTGCCATGCAAAGTCAGGGCCTGTAATATGTCTTTAATAAAACCATAAACACAGTAATCAACCCAAAGGTCGGTTTAGTAGGTGATTGGTTAACCCAGTACTAAGCCTGACGCGGTGTGAATATTCACACATCAGGGTAGGGGGGCTAGTTCCTTTCCCTGTGCCGGTAATGGTTTCCCAGGAAGATCTGGTACCCGAAAAATCAACTAGTTTGGGTGGAGCTGCGGGTTCCTAGAGTGCCTTGCCCGGGAATCTAACCCGGGACCCTTCGGTCAGTAGTCTAACGCTCTACGCACTGGACTACCGCGACCCACGTGTCTTTAATATCGTCATATAAATAACCTATCTCAAATAATATGCAGTAACTTTAATCTGTATTTAAGCATACGGTCAACTGGTTGCTTCCAGCCTAATTCTTCCAATAGCCGCATGACATTGGCACCTTAATCAAATTACTTTTAACAAACCAAGCAAACCGGTGAACTCAATCGGGGGTACTTCAGGGGAGTGTGATCTGGCCTTTCCTTTTCTTGATAATTTTTAAGATTTGAACGGTAGAGTAAAAAGTAAGATTATGATGTTTGCGGAGGACACGGTAATAACTGGGGAAATATCTCGGGGTAATATTCGTTTAATACTAACAAAGGATGTAGATTGCATTTAAAAATGGTGTACAATATGGGGATTGTCATTAAACCATTATAAATGTTCGATGGTAAATGTCTTTTAATGGTCGGGATATGTTAACAAACTAGCTGAAGTATACCTAGAAGTAGTTGCTACAGTAAAATACCAAGGTGTTGCAATAATTAAAAACTTAACTATGGGCTCCCATATAAGTAAAATCTGCGGGGAAGTAAATAAAAAAAATGGTAAATATAGTGTTTAATAGTTGCACTGCAAGAAGGAGTGACTGCAAGGTCAAGAAATAATGTAACCACGCTATTGTACGATTACATTTAGAATATACATTTTTATCCTGGGATCATACTGAAAAATACTTTGTTTGGGAATTTCAGAAGGTTCACTGCAAGGCAGCCCATTTTGTGAAATGCTGTCACGAAAATACGAAATGCGTCACAGAAATGCTTACGGAGTTGGTTTGGGAATTATCGGTAGGAAGACGAGTCAATGCCACGAATAGGTTAAACTTACCAAATAAATTCAAAGCCGTATGTTTCAGGTCGAGGAGGTCGCCGAGATCTCGCAAAATATTCGCACACTAACATACAGTAAGGCACCCGAAACTGGTAGGACTGATTTTTTCACAAGAATTTTATTGACGATAAACTTACATCGACTTAATAATCTTCACAGTATGCTTCTTGAGCTGCTACACACTTAGCATAACGTTGCTACCATTCACCGTACGCCCGCTGGAAGTTTTCTTTGAGGATGCCGTTGATGACCCTCGTCGAAGCCTCTTGAACGGCCTTCATCGAGTCAAAACGTCGTCCCTTTAGCTGTCTTTTCATCAGGGGGAAGAAGAAGAAGTCCGGTGGTGCCAGATCGGGAGAAAAGGGCGGGTGCGGCAACGTGGAAACGCCGTATTTGGCCAGGAGCTGTCTGACGATGAGCGCGCCATGGCACGAATTTTCGGCACCATCTTGGCGCACACCTTGCGCATGGCCAAATCCTGTGAAATAATGCGTTGGACGTTGGATGCCGACAGACCCAACTGGTCTGCAATTTCTTCACTGGTTAAGCTTCGATCTGTGTTCAGCAGTGTCCTCACTCTGTCCACATTCTTGTCGGTTCTTGCCGACGACGACCGTCCGGAGCGATGGCCGTCTTCAACGAGCTCCCTACCCTCTTTAAACAACTTGTGCCACTGTGGAACGGCTCAAGGCAGTCTCCCCCTAAGTCTGCTTGATCATATCGAGGGTCTCAGTTGCCGTCTTCCCGAGTTTCGCACAAAACTTCACGGAATAACGTTGCTCTAAATTCATATTCATTTTGTTTTTCGACGCGGACAAAACCTTGCTTCACTAAAAACGGTGTCCTCACTCAACGATAGCCCGCAGGCGACTGAAGTTGGTGTCGGTCTGTTGCTAAGAGCCCTCTCCACCTTACCCTGCCAGACAGACCCCCCACCACCACTCCATTCGCGCCAGAGAAAATCAGTAATACCACTTTTGGGTGCGACCCTGTACATTGGTCGGTCGGAGCATGAATATATAATTCGGGAAATATATGCCTGAGCTAGCAGACCCAAGGACTCTTTCTTCTTTGATACCATCCCTGCCTATGTATTTGGGGGCGGCGGCTATTAGTTTCACTCTAACTAAATCTAATAGTAAGTCTCTATTCCCGTTAATAATTTTCTCATTGATTCAATATAATTTGAGTTTGTGTAACAATATATTGTGTGGGACTTTATCGAAGGTATTTTTTGAAATCTAGGAATACTGCATGGACTTGTGTGTTTTTTTCTCCCGATCTTTGAATATCGTGAATGGAAAGACCTAATTGTGCTTCGCAAAATCTGTTCTTCCTAAATCCATGCTGGTTGTGGCTTAGTATTTTCCTACTATCAAGAAATCTCACAATGTTACTGACAATAATGTATTCTAATATTTTAAAAGAGATCAATGTCAAAGAAATGGGTCGGTAATTGGTTGGTTTATCCCGATCGCCGCCTTTATAGATGGGAGTTATATGGGCTAGCTTCCAGTTGCGAGCTACTGAGTTGTATTTCTATCGATTTTAGGAAAACAATTTCTAAAAGCGGAGCAATGTCTACGGCTAATTCCTTCAACATTCTAGCAGGTATTTCTTCCGGACCAGGTCCTTTGTTTTCTTTGACACTACGGAGCAGATGTTCTATTTTCTTCTTGGTCAATAATGTATCGCTCATGTGTTCCCCGGGTAGGTATGTGGGATCGTTGGTGCGTTTGTGTCTTTGTTGTAGACGCTTTGGAAAAACCTTTTTAAAATATTTTCCTTTTTCCTTGTTTCTGTAATAATTACTTCATATTAAGTCTTCAATAAGTGTACTTTTGGACGTTTCCCCTGTATTTCTCTAACCTCGGACCAGAATGTCCTCGGATTTTCCTCAAGAGATTCGCTTAACATTTTAGATTTAAAAGAGTATAAAGATGTGCACATGATATTTTTTGCTTTACTATGACATTCTTTAAGTTTCTGGTTTGATATATTCACATAAGCAATGCAGTCACTTTTTAAACTATTTTTAAAATTTGACTGTAGCCTCTTTGCCTTCTTAATGCCGATCTAACTTCCCAGTTACCCGTTCCCCCTCCGAGCACTTGAATCTCTCAGTATGACAATTTATCTTTCTCATTTTGTAGCAATTGTGGGCCTTGCCAATCTAATTAGGGGGGCTAATTATATCTCCAATGCAGGAGGCAAAACCACACGCTTTATATATTTGTAATAAGTTTAATCTAGCCCTGAGTTTTTGTTAATCTTAATCATTCATGAGTGCAATTCGCTGCTGGGCCTAGCAAGCGAATGGCCCCAACTTCCAGAATACGCTCGTACGATTGTGTATAACAGACTACGCATCCTAGCCGTTGTCCAGCACCATGGCTGGGAGACGGCCATTCGAATGACCGAGGCGGCGGGGAACAAGCTCCTCCGGCTGCCACCCAGCGCGGTGCAGCCGCAACCCACCGTGATCGTCCAGACACAGGCAGCACCACCCCGAGCAGCCGGAGGAGCCCGGAGCGCCTTCCGCCCTATAAACCCACCATTACGGCCCTATCGAGGCCGAGGACGCGGCGGCAGACGACCCGCCTCCAACACCAACTAGAAACCCTGCTCCTTCCGGCTCCAGGCCATCCGAGCTGGTTCCTCAGGCGGTATGCGGTACTCAGGCGCCAGATGGAGATCCAACCCAGGAGGATGAGGACCCGCTCACAGACCTCCTCTTCAGGGAGCTCCTGCTCATAGAGGGGTCTGCGGAGCCGGACGGACCAGATATCTTACAGGCAAGTGGGAGTGATACAAGTGTTAGTGATAGTGACCGTTTTAGTGATGACGAACCTCCGGAAAGTGCAAATGACACAGTGACTAGTGACTCTCCCTCAGAATTCGAAGGAGAAGATGTCCCGTCAAATTTTATCATTCATATAGATCAAGTCACCAATCCGGAGAAGCTCCAACCTCGGGCCGCTTCCCCCGCACCCGAGCAGCCACAAATCCAGGACCATGAGGCAGACGAATACGTAGAAATCCCGATATTTCCTACGGCCTCTCCATACCCTTATCAAAACGCATCGGTGAGACGGCTTTTCGCAGAAGGAGCTAACCTCGCAAAGCCCACAGCGGCGCCATACGTTTTCAAACCGACTCGGGTCACTCCCGAGATATTGCATTGGGTTAATAAATTGGTCCAAAGAGGTATTCTGGCAATGGCCAGGCCTTCCTGCGCTTTTCCCCTGATCGCGATTCCAAAGGCATCAGGAGGTACCAGAATCATTCAAGATCTGTCTGATTGGACAAAGTTTTACAACAGACCTAAATTCACGCTCAAGGACGCCGCCAAGGCACTTGAAACTATTCCAGAAAGCTCCTTCCTAATTAAACTCGACCTCACGGATGCGTTCTGGCAAGTTCCCATGCATCCCTTGCATCGCCGTTTCTACGGTATATTCGTGAACAACGAATATTTTCAATGGACTCGTCTGCCCATGGGGCATGCCCTAGCGCCTGCTATCATGCAGAGATGGGCAAGGGCGGTGGCACAAGAAATATACTCCCGATTTCAAGTGCCGATGATCGCCTACCTGGATGACTGGCTGTTCGTCTTCCCACCCAACAGCCCCCAGCCCATACAACCAATATTAGACTCTCACTCTTGAACTGGGCATAGCGGTAAATCTAAACAAAAGTGTCATCCAGCCGACCCAAAAGTTAAAATATTTGGGAGTCGACATCAACACCGTCCAGAGGCAGTTCTCCCTGACCCGGGGAAGCCTGGAAATGGCCCGGTACATCCTCGACGTCATCCCCAGGCTCAGAAGGGAGGACTTCCCAAAGGCCCTAGGATTCATATCTGGGTGCGCGTATATCATCCGTCTCCCATATTTCCTCATGTCTGATTTGGCAAGGCGACAGACGACATGGGCAGAGGAATTATGGGAGGCGGGTGTATGGCATAAGAAGAGGCAGTTCTCAAATTTTAACACCACGATAGAGGTATACGCTGACGCCACCCTGTTCCAAGCAGCCTGGACCATCCCGCAACTGGACGTCACGGAAGTCTGGGCGTTCGACGAGATGCTCCCCATATTGGAGGCTGAAGGGTACGCGGCTCTGATGGCCCTGCATCATGTCATGCAATTAGTACAACCTTTCTGTAATATAACTGTGTATTCCGATAACAATTCTGTTTTGTATTCCATGTTGAAAGGTAGGGGCGTGATTTTCACGAACCCCGACATCAAAAGTTTGTATATAAAGGCAATAAAGGAAATGTCACAGAATGTGACCTGGCAGTACATCTCCACCGCCGATAATCCAGCCGATCGTCCGTCCCGGACCGTCCTTCCTCCCTATGCCAAATCGGCCGCCTATTCGGCGGTCGGATGGATATATAGGAGGGACGAGGCCTGAGACGGCAGTCGGTTGGAAATCGAGGCACGTGGAAGTGGACTGCCAGATCTCTAATAATAGTCTAATCTAATCTAATCTAGATAATAGATTAGAGATGTAATCTAATCTAAAGGCGCTGCAACTTAACGTAACTTACACAACACCCCAGGTTCTGTATTAAATGTGTGATTCTTTGCGATCTTTGGTACAAGTTTTTCACGTACCTTGTGGCCTTTATCTCTACCAAATTTAATTCTGTAATCAATGTTTTTTGAAAAGGACCACAAACGCTCGCCACATACTCAATATGAGGTCTTGCACATTTCCTTCACGTATTCATCGAAAAATCTTCCGACTTTGTTTAACGAATACCACAAATCGTTTGCATACATTTTCCAAAAGAAAGATCCGATGAAATGATGACCCCCAAATGTTTTACTTCACCCACGCCGCTCATCCGAATACCTTTCACTTTATAAGTTGGTAAAGTTTGGTTGTGTTTTCTATTTTTTAAAGAATATAATGACGATATATTTTTCAGCATTCAATTTAAGTCCTCGATTATCCATTTATGAATGTCGTTTAAGAAAATTTTGGTGATTCATAATCTGCGTTTTTCGCTATTTTCCTGTAGATTACAGTGTTGTCGGCAAAAAGTCTTATGTTGCTTTTAAGTTTACTGGTGATATAATTAATATACGTAAGAAATAGTAGCGATCCTATTGCGCTACCCTGTGGGTTGATTATTTTGCCGTTTATTTCATATTATCACAACATGTGAGCCAATTTAGCGTCTGGGACTTGAAAAGCCTACCTGCATGTCTGAGGTTATCCTCTCGCTGGGGAAATTTTTGTGCTTGTTTCTACCTTATTACAGTATGGTGTAAAGTTGACAAAAAATTGTTAAGCAGTTTAGATAAGATTGCGTTATTGTCGTTTTTTTGTTATTTATGAATGGTGCGGGGGTAATATTAGTGATCTTTTTTAGTTGCGTGTAGTTTCCCGTGCCTCAGACTGATTATCGGGTAGGAATATTTTTCTTTTTCCCTTCATTTCCACCGTGTAGCTTCGTAGGCTTCAGTGTCCATTCCAACTTTTTCACTTATTTGTGAGATTTAATATAATGTATCCCCACGTGAAAGAGAGTGAGCATAGAATAGTCAGGTTAGCTTTTTTGGAATTCGTTTGTCAAATTAGGAAGGCTTTACCAAGGTCCCCTGTTTCCATGCTCGAAAACGCTGGTGAATGCGCGCCTATATTAGCTGGAATTGAAACGTTAGAAATAAATCTGCAGAAATCGATCCCATTTGATCAAAAACTGACGGCGGGATTTCTTCACAAAAGGAAAATGGTGAGTGGGGTAGGAATTTGAATCTCCGCCATTCCAATGGGGCTGAATGAGTTTTTCCGCATTCCATATCTTATTTGGTGATTAAAGACCTAACTCGTGCCCAGTATCTCAATGAAGGACCCTCTCACTTTCTTGTGCCAAGGAAAATACAACGCTGCAACGAGGATTTAACTCTGCGGAGGCCCGCAGCCCCCGTCAAACCTCGTTCAAACCCCGACTCAAAAAAATGCCAGGTGCTGTCGGATGGCAGGGCCAGCGTATCTGCTGCCTCTACATTTACTCTGTGGCCGCTGCCTAGGAACAGACAAAAGTGGACGGGAAGGCGGGGAATCGCTATGAAAGGTAGTTCTTACGTACGCCGTGTGGCATTCCCATTGAAGGTCCTAATCCTCCTGGCTCTTTGCGAGGACGGACGTGTTTGAACTCGCTTGTGAGAACCAGTTTCCCTGCCGAAGCCAACTGCCTGCAGTTACACCTGTGCTTCTGCGCTTGCTTTTTTAGTAACGTGTAGTGTATCTTAGATCTCGCGAAGCAGTTCAGTGCAGTTCGTTTTCGCATAGTGTGCAGTTACTCTTGAATTGTGTGGTGATAATCTTAGTGGGCATTTGTAGTGGCATGCAGTTATGTTGTCCTGCTCCTCAGATTTGTTGTTGGTAAGTGCTCTCTTTTTTTCTTTTCTATTGAGTAGCCGCATAAGTGTTAGAGTTTAATACATTTTTAACTGATTTGTTTGATTCATATTTAAAAAAAGCCTTGTAGAAAATTTTAGCATAGTGATTTTAGGTAAGCTTTTTTGAGAAATTGTTCGTTAAACTAGAATGGCTTCACCTAAGTCACTTCATGCTTAAAAACGCTGATAAATGTGCGGCTCCAGGGGTTCGTATCACCACGTTGGATACATTGACGCGTGAGCTCCCATCAAAGACGATGGTCGGTTGGATTTTCTCAAGGGAAATACATCTCGGGTCTACATCTCGGGAAATACATCTAGCACGCCAATATGGCAGCAAGGGTTCGCCAAAATGCTACGCGTAGCTGGGCGATCAAATATCTACCTTTTGCTCTTTCTCCCAATGAAGGAGTGCCGAACCTAATTAGATCGGACGGCTGGAGGGTTGTCTCTTGTGGTAAAAGGTAGATAATGCTGCGACGGGGATTGGACACTGCGGAAACCCTTCCGATCCCCGTCTTCAATAGGTACAAGGTGCTATCGGATGAGAGTACTACCGTATCTGCGGGCCCTGCACGTACTCCGAGGGCGCTATCTAAGGAAAGACGGGAAGAAAATCGAAAGAAAAATGGGAAGGAAGGAAAATGTTATGATTGGTAGTTCTAAGTTCCGCAGTATGATGATCTTGTTGAGGGAAAGGGTGCGCTGCGTGGACGTCGATCAACGAGTGACCACTTTGTGTGCCAGATGGAGGACTTTCTCAAGTGAGGAAGACAATCGGGAGGGCGGTTAGGGTCAATCATTGCTATCGGTTACAAGTGCTTATGTGGACATCAACGACACACAGACCGTGGACCTTGAGGATATAACCCGTTCAGTTTGAGAGCTCAGCTCCTAGGTGAAGTGTGTTCATGGCGTCTAGGGGTTATAGTTCAGTTTAACAGTCTGCAGCATTGTTACGAAGGAGGATTTTGAGTCACTAGTTTGGAGTTGAGTGGAAAGTATAAACCAGAAACTATAGTGATTATCATTCGACATAGAAACCACCTTTGTTGACTTACAGTCAAACTTCTGATCATGCAGGACTCTCCTGAACCGAGCTGGGTTCATTTACACTCCAGATGGAAAAGAAATCGGATAGGATACATGACCTCAGCAGGTCTTTTTAAGAATTGAAGGTAGTTCAATGCGTTGGTCATATTGGATCCGTTATATTTTGGTCGAAATCATTTGCTACTGTTAAGGAAGCAAGCCTGCCTGTCTGCTACCACTTAGTCCTTTTAGAGATTGAGTTAAGTGTAGGGTTGATTGAAGGCATATATTTTTTCATTGGTACAGTTTCTGTTTTATTTTAGGCAGTTGTATTTTGAGTGTGATGGTAGCAGTTAATCCTAGTGGATTGCAGTTGTTTTTGTTCTGCGACTTTTATTGGTTTTTGGTGAATGATCACTTTTTTTACTATCTTTTTCCTCTGAACATCCGGCCTTATTCAAGCACTATTTTTATCACTAAGCCTTCAAATTCTTACCAAAATTGTCAGAGTAGTATAGGCGTAAGGAGAAAAATAACACTAGGGAAAGAGGCTTTCGCAAGGAGGAGGGAGTTGATGACAGGGACGATGGATAAGAATGTTAAGAAAAGGTTCCTTGAAACTTTGATGTGGAGCGTAGTTATGCACGGCTCGGAAATATGGCCAATGATACAGGATGTTACACGTAGATTGGAGGCTTTTGAAATGTAATCGTGGAAAAGGACGGAGAAGACGAAATGGACCGAAGGGAAAAAAAACGAGGAATTCCTGGGTATGGTGGGCGAGGAGAGGGGATTATTGGGAGGAATCGTAAGGACGAAGGAAAAATTAATGAAGGGCGTATTTATTGGAAGTGGGATGTTGAAAACTGTAATAGAGGGGAGAATTATAAGCAAATGGGAAAAGGGAAGGAATAGGATTGAGAATTTTGGATGGGATGAAGGGAGGTAGGATGTAAACAGAGATGAAGAGGGACTTGTTGTAGAGTAGGCTGACTTGTGCTATGTTGTCAGATTATTTGGTGGTATTGTCTTTCCAAAACCTTCCATAACCGGCAGATTTTCCAAGAATGAAAAATATTTAACTTCCTTCTGTCATAAAGTCTTGGCATACATTATAGTTAGTGACGTCATGAAAATCCGCGACACATTCAACCTATTATTCAACAGACAACACGGATTCAGAAAGGAGAGATCATGTGTTAGGCATTTGGGACTTTTTATACACGACATTCTATAATTGGAGGCTAGAAACAAACAATTAGTTAGGTTATTTTTGGATTACAAAAAGTCCTTTGATTAAATCCCACACGCTAAATTGATTAAAAAATTGCAACGGTAGGGAATAAACGACAAGGCTGTATTAGGTGCTTATTTACCGACCGAAAACGAAGACTAATTACAGATGGCTCGAACTCCAATTTTGTGCAAATAACATCCAGGGTTCCACAATGTAGCCTCATAGAACCACTGCTACTTTCTACATGCATTAGAGATATCAAAGGTAAAATGAAAAGTAGCCTGAGGCACTTTGCCAATGACATTGTAATCTACAGGGAAATAGCGAATAACTTATGTCGTGAATCACTTAAAACTAACTTGAACAACATTAAGGAATGGCAAAAGATTGTTGGCTGGAAATAGATAGGAAAAAATGAAGGGAATTAATTAAGAGAATACCAACTAATACATTCATAGGGGTTTGCATCGTGGATGAAATAGGTACCCGGGCTTCAGCATTGCATAGAATTTTTCTTGCAGAAATAATGTAAACACGATTTGTGGAGGGGCGCTAAAAAAGCTGGCATTCGTCAAACGTATAGTCGGAAGGAAGGTTTTGCGACGAATGCGTTAAGGAAACGTGCAATTTATCTTTAGTAAGGCCTCTTATTGAGCATGCGGCGAGCGTTCGGGATCCATTTGAAAAGATATTAATTACAGAATTGAATTGGGTACAGAGAAATGCCGCTAGGTTCGTGAAAAACTCGCACCAAAAAACACAAAGCGTCACATATTTCAAGACAAAAACTGGGGTGGGAACCCTTAGATATACAAAAACTCAGGGCTAAATTTAACTTATTACAAAGATATAAATCGCGTGGTTTTGCATCCGAAATTAGAGATAAAATTTAGGCCCCCTAATTACTTTGGCAGGGTCGACAATAGTCACAAAATTAGAGAGTAAGGCTGTCGAAATGATAGATTCAAGTATTCGTTTTTCCCGTGCACTGTTCGCGACAACAATAAAAGGGGGGAAACCAAAGGAAATAATGGGCACGCGTTGTCGAAAATAGGGGTGTGCAAGATTAAATTCCACCAAAACACTCTCCAAGTCTGGCGTCCTAACGACCCCCGCCGTGTGCCCTTGCCCAAGAATGGGTGTGGGTGAATGAATATAAAATCTATTGTTTTTATGAATTGTCCCTCCGGAATATGTAGAATGCTAACGGATATCTGAATTTCAATTGTATACGTCTTCTTTTAATATATTTTTTTTCTCTTTGTGTAGGCATGGGAACGGTTGCTAACCATGCAATACTCGTAATATATGTGGGGATGTTACATGTGTTCGGCACACACCCCCCCCCTTGTCACACGTCTTTACGACGACGTGAGGTGTATTGTGTAAATTTACATTATATTTTCCATGTAGGTTTCAGGTACAATATAAAACTTTAAATGATGTCGGTGATTTAATTTGAGTTAACCCTTTTTGGGAATTTTAGCACAGAGTATTCAGGTTTACTGTTTGTGTAAACTCGATTGTTAAATTATGATGGCTTTATTTAGATTCGCTGTCGCCATTTCAGAATACGCTGTGGGGTTCGGGATGGTGCGATGACTAACGCACTAGCTTACCATTTAGAGGGACCAGATTCAATTTCCAATTTCACTTTCTTAGATATACTATATTTTAGTAGTATCCAGATCTCTATTTGAGGTGCTTTGCGGAGAAAATTTGAGTTAGTACGCCATGTGTCGGATGGAACATTAAAGTATAACAGCTTGTGGCCTTTCTTTGTGGGTAGACTAATGTACATTTACATCTGGACAATACCCCCCAATCCGCCGCAAGGGCGTGTGGCGGGGGATGCTAGGCCACTACCCGTTAAGGAGAACTGCATAAACCGCAGGCTTAATCAACACATACATGCAAACCTACACCCATATGGCGTAGACATTCATGAAACAATCCTTTCAAATTTCACGTATGTAAATACATATACTATCAACTGACAAACGGGTGATCAAAGACCTACCTTATTTCCCTTCCTCTAATGAAGGAGTATTTCCCCTATTGGACCGTTGGATGGTCATTTCTCGCGGTAAGGGGAATGTAACACTGAGGTGAGGATTGGACTCTTCGGAGGCAGGTCCCACCCCCGTCTCCAACAGGTAACAGATGATATCGAATTACAGCACCACCGCATCTACAGAGCATACCCCTACTAAGAGTGCACTGCCTAGGGTAAGGCATCAGCGTGCGGGAAGGGAAGGACCCATTATACTAGGTAGCTTTAATTCCTGGCGCATAGTGTCTCCGCTGCACCGCAGATTCCAACGGCGGGGAGATGTTGGATTGTTGTCGTCCCGGCGTATACCAGGTGACAAGATAGTCCAGGTGATTCGGGCGGTGAAGGCAGCCGTCAGGAATACAGGCTGTTCAAAGCTACCCATTTTGGCCGATTTGGGGACAAATTAACCGCGCAAATTAACCGCGTAAGGGTCGTCTGCAGCCTAATTGAGGGTATAAAGCAGAGATTGTTTGGATTTTGTCAGAAAATTGAATCGGACTTTGTCGATCTTCGGCCTGTTCTCCCATCGTGTTGGGTACCCTTTAATTGCTTAGGGGTCTATTATAGTGCCAAGGCATCGCGTAGGTTACACGATCATGTTTCGAGGGTTTAACATAAATGTTACGCTAGAGAGTAGTCAAAATTATGTGGAATTCAATGCAAATTTTCGGAATTGTAATGTTAAGTAATTCACTTCTCCATCACTGCGGATTCTCGAAACATATCTTATACTCGTACACGCACTTCGAGGGCATCCATTGTCAGTTCGGTTAGCAGAGATAAAATTATTAACAACCATATAATAGAAAAGGGTAAAAATGGCATTAATACTGGAAGAAATTTGACGTGCACTTCTCCAAAAACGGGTGCTAAATTAGTCAGACGCATAGATGCATCTACGCCTACATCTACTTCGTTCCTTTTAAAGGCGCCACAAGGGTATGTGGAGGGGGTAATATGGTACCACCCGTAATTAAGAGAAAAAAACATGCAAAATTCACAAATTTATACAATCCACAAACAATATATAGTCTGCATTCATGCAAAGACCCTTACAACCCGCACACATGCAAACACTCAAACTGCCAAATAGCATACACATGCACCTAAAAAGTATACCTGATGTCTTTGCAAAGTTTAATTTTGTTCCGACTGGTATATTAAACCTTTTTGATGTTTATAAAATGACTTCGGTTTCTTACTATTGTGATTCATGATTGTTCGGGAAAGAACGAGTATTTGTAACTAACTATCTGTACTGGAATCTATCTCCCTAATTTTATCTTTGTGGTCGGATCTACCTAAGTAGTGTGGTGCCATTATAATTCCTTTAGTACCGTCGTTAAACTGGTTGGTTTTGAATCTTTCTAAAATCCAAGTCCCGTTTGTCCTCTTCGTATTTCTAGTAGCTCCCACCCTTAATCCCCTAAGAGCCCAGTCTCACTTGTGTTCTTATTATAACAACTTTTAATGAATCTGGTGGTTTTCTCTGAACTTCATCTAATTCTTCTCGCCAGATTTTTGCCAATGTTCCGAAATACTTGCGACATATTTTAAATGTGGTCTAACTAGCGTAAAATAACATCTCTCTTTAACTTTCGGATTACATTTCCCCACCACCCGTTTAATGAAGCCCAGATTCTTTAAAGCGAATCCGTAGTTTGCCCTAATATGTGCTCCCCATGAATGGTGTGGTGTTAGAACAACCCCCAAATATTTAACTTGTTTGACCGTTGTTAGTACTGAACCTCCTATTTCGTACTTCATGTCCTGTTTGCCACTTCCTTTGTTCCAAAATTTCAAAACTGTGCAATTGTCTATATTAAGCATAAATACCCTTTCCTTGCACCAGTCCGAGTTTTTGTCTATGCCTCTTTAGAGTAGCTCGAGGTTTATTCGGCGGCTTATTTCCCTGTGTACCGCCGAGTCGTCAGCAAATAATCTGAAATTGCTACCAACATGTGCGCTTTGGTCTTTAATTTATGTTAGGAATAGAAGCGGCCCTACTTCCCTGGGGGGACGCCCGAAGTTTCATCTCTATCCGTTGAGCACAACCCTTTGATGACTACTATTTTTCTGCGATTTGACAAGAAGTTTCTAATCCAATTTATTATTTTTTCATTTATACTAGAGTATTAAAGTTTGTGTGGCAATTTATTGTGTGGAACTTTGTCAAATGTTTGAACTCTTGGAAAACTGCATCGACTGGTGTGTTTTGTTCTCCCGATCTAAGTAAATCGTGAGTGAAGAGACCTAATTGTTTCGCAATATCCGCTCTTCCTAAATCCGTGTTGGTTGTGGCTTAGTATTTTACTGAAATCAAGAAATATCCTAAAGTTACTGGCAATAATATATTCTAATATTTTACAAGAAATCGATTGGGTTAAAGAATTGGGTCAATAATTGGTTTGTTTATCCCTATTGCCGCCTTTATAGATGAGAGTTACATGGGGTAGTTTCCAGTCGTGAACTTTTGAGCCTTCTATCGATTTTATAAAAAAATTATAAAAACGGGACAATGTCTTCAGATAATTTCTTTAATATTCTAGTAGGTATTTCTTCTGGAACAGGTACTTTAGTTGCTTTGATACTACGGAGCAAATGTTCTATTCCCTTCTAAGTCAGTGTTGTATTGCTCATGTTTCCCCGGGTGGGTGTGGAGGATCGTTTGGTGCGTTTGTGTCTTCATTGTAGACGGTCTGGAAAAAAACTTTTTTAAACAATTTCCTCATTCTCGGTCTCTGTTATAATTTCTCCGTTTTCCGTCTTCAAAGAATGTAAAGTTGTGACGTTTCCCCTGTATTTCCCTAACATAGACCAGAATGGCTTTGGATTTTCCTCAAGATATTTGCATGGTATTTTAGATTTATAAGAGTGTAGAAATGTGCACATGATACTTTCATTTTTACTACGATATTCTTTTAGTTTCTGTTTGGATGTATTCTCATTAACTAAATCGTCAGTTTTTTAATTCTTTTTAAAATCTCAGTGTAGGATTCTTTGCTTTCTTAGTGCCTATCTGACGTCCCCGTTGTGTCATCTCGATTCCTTACTGTGGCATTTAATATTGATTTTGATGTACGTCTTCATTTCTTCGCGTATAATAATTATGAAATATTTCCAAGTGTTCACTGTTTCTGTTGTCTGTGTTTATGTCTTGTATTCTGGCAGTTCTTTTTTTATTGTTCTTGTAGTTCATATACAGGTGTTATTAAAAATAAAATTAATCTATTTACCCTTGTACTAAATTGCAGAGGCCTCGAAAATAAAAGAGCGGACCTTAAGCAAAAAATCCTAAAAGTTATTCTGTCGATATGGAATTAGGCATAGACAAGTTGGCTGTATGATGATATAAACGAGCGAGACATTTTCCCCAATAGATTTTTCAGAGTACCAACGCGATAGAGGTACAAAACCCGGATAGAAATTTCTGTGACAATGAAAAGTATTTTTGAAAGCTATGTGTACTTTAAAATATTAACGTAGACAGTATTTTTTGTACCGTACTACGATCTAATCAAACCAAAAATAACATATTATCCTTCTTTAGACCTTCAGACAGATGTTAAAACACTTCATGCATTTGATAACAAATACACCATATTTCACGTAACGGCTATAAAAGAATTAATACAATTGGTGGTGATTTCTACCTACTTGGTATAGATTGGGACAGCAATAGCATTAAAACTCGGACCCATGACCGCAATTTTTGTAATTCATTATTAAAATTAGTGAAGAGAGACTCCCTTCATCAAGCAGTACGCATTTTCACCCGTATAAATATCATATCAGACCAATTTCTTACGAACACCACCAGAGCGTAAGATGGGTTTAGCAAAGGACGAGGGATTGAATTACCATTTATCCGTTAATTTACCTTTCATGGAGAAATTAAAAAAGAATGTTAAACAAAAAGGGAAAATTAAAAATTACCATAAAGTAGCCTTTTGAATATTTTTCCAATCACGTGAAGTCTTTACTGCCCAAGTTCAAAACATGCTTAAATCATTCAAGCATGGACGAAACTTGTACGCATTTATCAATATCATGCAAAGAGACGTCACAGACGTCATCCCTATAAAATATATCGAAGCAAATCGCATTCCTAGGTGGTTCAATAATGGCGTTGGGAAAGCTCTTCGAAACAAATAATGTTGCCCTCTAGAGTTAAGAAGGCAGGCCCGAAGATATCAACATCTACATAATACCTCGCAAGCGGCTGCAAGGGGGTGTGGCGGGGGGGTTTATTCTTTATATATAGTCACTATTCGTAAAAGGGAACAAAGCCACATGTAAAATCAACAGATCCATGCAAACCCATACCTACCGTGAGGTATACACGTACATTCCTACAAAAACCCTTTCTTTTAACACGCATGCAAATACATGGTATGCTATCATCTGACAAACAATTGCACCTTAGGATACAGTAATAAATTTATTCAATAACGTGTAACTAGAATTTGAAAATTAAGATAGTAGAATTCCACTACCACATGGAGATGCAACTTACAATGGTCTCCTTCCCCATAGTATCTGACCCAACGCTGTAGGCACTTATCTGTTCTGCAGTATCTAATACTGAATGATGATAGTGTCTTCTGTCGTAATTTGGTAATATTAAAATTTTTTAAACGCCTTCTGAATACTTATCCATCTCAAATTTACTTAAGAAACTCAGTAAAAAATTAATCTTCGATTTTAGTGAGATATCACAGCATCCACACCATTGTTTATATGTAGATGTAGGCTTATATTTCGACAAGTTTTTTTGCGCGACCATGTTACTCCCAACATGATGACCGATATTAACAAGAGCCTAAAATTTCATACCTCCTCCCTTATCAGCAAACAGTAACTAATTATTCATGACTAATAACTGTGGAGCCTTATTATAATAGTTACACGTACCCAACAGGGTACTTTATGAGCAATTGAAGCGGAAATACTGTTTAACGGGGTTGCGGAAGATTACAAGTTAGAACCGTCCGTTTTGCTTCTGACCAGAGTAAGACCGAGGATTATCCCTGGTTACATTGAATACCAGTTGCTTCATCTCGTCTCTCATCAACTTGTAATGGATTGGAGTCTACATCTACATCTACATAAGTACCCTGTGAGCCACCAAAAAGGTGTGTGGCAGGGGGTGTAGCACCATGAGGGAAGGGTAAGGGTTGAGGGGGTTGGGAGTTAGGTGAGGAAAGGTGGGGGGAACCTGTAGGAAAAAAATATATATATATATATACACACATACATATATATATACATACATACATACACACATGTATACACATCCTCGCGAAGTCCCTAATCTGTACGTTAATACTTATTGTAATGAACTAAGTCCTGGGGAATTTCGACTACGAGCATTCTGGTCCCTTATCGTTCTTGGAAAAAATGACATTTTAAACCTGTCAGTCTTGTAGTCTATCTCTCTAGTCTTATATTCGTGATCCCTTCGACCGTAATACGTTGGGGTTCGTATTATATCCTTGATGTCATCGGAAAAGGGCCCATCTTTAAATGTTTTTAATAAGTTTAATCTATATTGGAAACGCCGCTGTGTAAGAGAATCCCAACCTAAATTGTCTAGCAAAGTGGATACGCTGCTGAGTTGGTCATAACAATGTTTGACAAATCTAGCCCCCCTCCAGTGAATAAGAAACCCCTCACCACACAACTTAAACTCTTTAAAAACGTCCATGAATCATTCTGCCTAGGAATTGAAAGCTACAAAAGATTCTGTGATGAAAAAAGGTTTTCCATAGAGAATGTTTCCACGCTCTTTCTCAAAAAAACGTTTTCGACCTTCAGTGCCTTAGGGGACGCATCTTCAACCCGAGGATTTCACTAAATCTCAGTCTTGCTGTTTAAATTTGCGCGCCTATGATTTCCGATAGGTTCGCCTTTAGCGGAGCAATGCGCCAGGAACACCATTGGAAGTGACTAATGTGATTGAGTTAACTTATAAATTTACATGGCCATCAACACTTTGCTTTCCTCAGGTTGGAAATCTCAGGTGTTTCTACATATTGGTTCGCTCTGGAGAAGGGAAAATATTTCTTGCCAAAAAACTGCCAATAAAATTGATTAAATGTAAAATAAATTTTCTGATAAAACTACAGGAATATTTTTTAATGTATTTATTTTCAGCCTCAGAGTTAGACGATCCCAGAAATGGATGAATTCGGCATCTAACTCGGGATAATAATGACCCCAATAGTATCGATCCTCCTCATCCCTACTCATCTCATTTTATGTGCCTATGGCCACATAAAGGAACATTTGCAATTCATGAATGTCGAAATACAATTGTGTATAATGCATATCAAGGAAAAATATGGCATCCTTCTCAACAAAACACGCTCTAGGCCATCTTTGATAGATACCTTCAACTTTGAACAGACGGGAAATCTTGTCATGAAGCACGCCTTTTCCTCCTTACCCTTAGAGGTTTCACTCCGTGACCGAGAAAGGCTCCCTTTTCCTTCCTGCGTCACCTCCCCTTTCCCTGCCCCCATTCCCACTTGCCTCCCAGGCCATGCCCTACTCTTGAGCCGCGTCCCACCTCATCCCAGTGGACCTCCCAAAGACGTCCCTCCGACTCCACAACACTCTTCCCCTATTCCCATGCGTTTCCATAAACTGAGTTACTTTGATCCACTGGCAAGGGGTCCTCCATCCGGCTACGTCAATTCCTTTCCCTGCCTCCGGCCATCCGTCTCCCCACCACAACTCACCCACACATCTGTAACTCTCCGTCCCCCCACATCCAACGACGTCCACTCGTAGAAGTTAAACGCACTTCCCGGTACACGCGATCTCCTCTCCAGGAACATCACGCTCCAACAGGCCGGCACCACCATCACGGAACACGGCGGTGATCTCTTGAGACCAGGGTAGCTTTTTGCGGATGCCCAGCTGGCAGGATCTACATCCATGCCTAACCGTACCAGCCGCAACGCGGGTGTGCGGAAAGGATATTTCAACTACTGTCCATTTTAAATTTCGAATGTTTCTCTGAATTTACAGCAGAATTAAGACATTCCATTTCGGAATAATTGAAACGATTTTTTCCCATGCTTTCTTCAACTATAGGAATGACCTGTGTGAAAGAAAAAGGTTTTAATACCTTCCTTTAATGCAATTTCCCATAACGATTCACCGAGCCGGTGCCTACCGTTAAAATTTGCAGTTGTAATTATTCCCACGTCATTGGTCGTGAACTAGCACTGGCTATTTGTTATATATACCCAAAAGTTTAATCGTTGGCCCAGAGTCGTAAGTGTAATATTCATGCTTCCAGTGGCATACCACTAAGCTATGCGTATTTCTATAATCATATCACGATTTTCGATTGATCAAAACAATATTTATCAAAACTGGCTTCTGCCCTTCAAAACCTTACACATAAAAAATTAATCCTCCTCCATAGGATGTATGGCGTAAGTAATGAAAAGGGGACTTTTTACTGAATTTTTTCATTCTAAGACGGGGAGCACTTTTGATATTGACTGAGATAATCAACAGGCAATCGGAAATGCGATGCCCGAAATCGATGGAAAAAACAAAAATAAAAACCAAAGCTCATGAATGAAAATATACAAAGCTAGGAAATACCTGTACGATAGCACAATACTTCAAGCTAATAATTACGATGAAATGCAAATAATGTTCGCTTTATTATAGAATTATTGTTGTTATGATTTCTATTAAAACTAAAAAGCTTTATTACACCACAATTAAATGGATATTGATGGGAGTTCTAGTTCACATTATCGAGTGTTTATGCAAAAAGAAGTTACTGGCTACGATTCCCAATATTATGTTTACGAGATTTTGAATGAACCTTTCTTTAACCTAAAATCAATCACCCATATTGACACAGCTTTTCCCTGCATGCGTCAAATTCTCTTAAAACACAGTAAAAGTATAATATGTATGAAATAATTAAATCTGCTTTGTATTCTCTTTTTGAATACATTCGAAGCATTTTAAATTAAATATTGCAAAAAAATAACCAGCATGCATGAAACTAGGACATTTTAAATAAGTTGGAGGAAGGAAAAATTGGAAATGATAAGACCATATTGTATAGCGTAGTAAGAATATTCAGCTAGAGCCAACGTCCTAACATAGTTATTCTAATAAAAGAAACGAAAACAATTAGAATATTTCACTAAATAAAAATTTATGTCCAACTAGTTTCGATGCACTACATCATTTTCAGGTTTTGAAATCACTTGAAAATGATGTAATTAATTGAAAATAGTAGGGAGTAGATTTTTATTAAGTGGCAAATCGTCATAGTGCTTGTCTCTTATTGTGGAACAGTTCCACAACATCACGCCTAAATCTGTGACTTACGTTGCTCTCGTACTATGACAGATTTCAAAGAGGCCACCAGGTCTAGGTTGTAGTGCATATAGATATGTATGGACTAAATATATTAACATATATAAAATATATATGTTATATATCAGCCCCCCTTCCCTGATGTGTGAATATTCACACGCCGTCGGGCTTAGTACATGGGTGAGCTCTACATCACCTACTAAACCAACCTTCGGGTTGATTACTGTGTTTATGGTTTTATGGTTTTATTATATATCATATATAAAATATATCATATACATATAATGTAAATGGACTAAATATATATATATATATATATATATATATATATATATATATATAAATTGAAACTCGAAATCCCGCCATGCGGCGAACAAATATTTATTCACACATAGAAATAGATATAAGGAAAGGGGATCGGGAAAACACATTAAAGACCAACACAGGAGAAGTGGCGAAGGCGGATTTGAGCAGATCACAAACGCGTAAAAATATTTCCTTAACCGAAACGACTTTGCAAGTCGACACCTGGGTCGTGGAAGTTGTAGTATCTGTGGATAAACTAATTGTTTTCTTGTCCGTTTGTGAATTATTTCCACATCCTCCCTCTCATTCTTATCCCATCTCCGCTCCCCTCTGACCTCCTCCCCTCTTTCCCCTTCCACAACCCTTTCTTTCATCCCACCCCACCACCCCTTCTCCCCTTCCCCCGTCACCTTCTCTTTCTCTCTCTCACATACCTTACCGCCCTCAGCAGTCAGTCCTAGCTCATTTCCGTGTGACTGTCCCTTTTAAGTGTACATATATTGTTTGTGTTCTTATATTGTGTGTTATTAGGCTATGCGTTCTTATGTTATGTGTTCTTTTACATAAATATGTGTGTATGTATCTTCTGAGAAAGACTCACGGATGCAAATAATTATTGAAACGAAGGAGTAAAATAGCGAAAGCCAAAAAAATACAGCAAAAGACATTTCGTACAAATTACATCCACACCTATTTCAAAATTTCGGCGGTCACACCACCTTTATGTGGAAATAGAAGAAAATAAGGAGGTATCAAAAGAACAGGAATGGAGATTTAGGACGTTGTGTGAAACGGGAAAGTAAGGAAAACTTTATCAGGGAAGGTTTTCAAGTGTGGGATTTGTATGGAAGGTTTCCTACATCTGCACATTACCCCGAAATCCACCACAGGGGCATGTGGTGGAGGGTGTTAGTTTATCACCCATCAAATGGAATGAAACCACACACAAAACCAACAGATTTAAGCAAATATAAATCCACGCAAGCGTATATATTTATGCGAAAACTTTCTTAACCTACATGCATGTAAATACAGATACTATCCACTAAAATACACATGCGCCTGGGAATGTAGTAATAAATTATTCAGCAATGTAAAAATTAGAATTGAAAAGTAACAAGCGGAAATTCCACTTCCACTTGCACCTGTAACTCATGGTCTACGCCATCAAGGATAACGTTAGGGAATTTGACACAAGGCTGTAGGCTGCGGAAGCGTCCTCCCCCAGAGAAAGCGACTTAGGATGAAAGGGAAAACTTTAAAACAAACAAAGCATGACCATAAATACTGTAACAAGCCCTACATTATTTAAAGGCATTCTAAATAAAACATGAGGGAATACTTACGACAACAAAGCACACGAATTTAGTAAAAGTGCATTCATTTGAGTAAAACTAATTATGCCCTAAATGTTTTGGGTGGCAAGATGTATTTTTGATATCTACGAATAGCTGTAGTGTTATCTCGTATAACCCTACAGCTGCTATTTTCCATTATCCGTGGGAAGAAGGAGTTCTTGAATCTGCTAGTTCTGGCATCTATTTTCCGAGTTTTGTATTCATTATCCAAGCGACGGCTGTTTGTTGGTGTGCGAATCATTTGCGAGATCTCGGCGCTGGGACATGCGGCTCTCAATTTATTTAGTAAGTTAAACCTAGCGTTCAATAGTGTCTATTTTATTGATTCCCACCTCAACCCCAGAAGCATTTCAGTGACGCTTCTCGTTTTATCGTGACAGTTTTTTCACGAAACGGGTTGCTCAGCGTTGATCCTTTCCAATTTCCCGAATAAGTCCTTTTCAGTCGAATCAAATTCACACCGTGCACATTCTAAATGAGGCCTTTCAAGAGCGTGGTAACAACGATCCTTGACTCACTCCTGCCAACAATTCATCAAATAAATCCCAATTTTTTATTTGCTTCCCCGCAGTATTCATGTATAAGAGTCTTTTTTGAATATGACTGTTGATATTTTATCGTATTAACTACTTATAGGTCAACTCCTGTTAGTTTTTAAATAAGTCCCGTAATCTTTTAGCGACATTTACCACCTAGCATTTGTTATGGTTTAATGACAAATATCCATTTACACAATATTTCGAGACGCAATCTAGATCCTTTTCTAGTATTAAAAGAACCTCACCCCCAGGTATATTCCGATAAATCACTGAGTTATCTGCGAACATCCCAATCTTACTTTTAACTTCGCGGTCCAAATCATTAAAAAAAATCAAGAAAAGTAACGGCATGATGGCACTTCCCTGAGGTACACTCGAGGTTACTCGTCCAATGTCGGAACTAGCGACGTCAAGAACTACCTTTTGTTCCCCTTCCGACAGAAATTCACCAACCAGATTTATCGCGCTCTTGTTTATGCCTGCGAAATTTGATTTATAAATTATTGTACTAAGAGGAATCTAATCAAATGCATTTTTAAAATCTGAAAAGTCGAATCCACTGCCTACCACTTCCACACGATAAAGGGATGTCATGTGTATATAATCCTAATCGGATCACGCATGAGCGGGTTTTTCTGAACCCGAGCTAATTTTTACTTATAAAGTTAATGGTATTGAGGTATCCCATTATAAAAATTACATAAGACTCCTCTTACAAACCCATACATAAATTCAGAAGCACTGAACTCCCGGAAAAATTATACCTTTCTTCGAAGACAAAGCCCCTCTCTGACCCTCTCTTTCTCGGAAATTTCCCTACCCACCTTAATTTTCCCGCATACTTTTCACTTCTACAATCTTCCATAGCTTATAAATGAATCACAAAATTATTTCAAAATTTCGGTGACAAAACCACCTTCCTCTAAGGGCAAAAAGGAACTGAGCCCAGTTGGAGCTCAAGGGAAAGAAACAACTGAGCTACAGTAGGGTGGTTTGAACACCGAAAATTCAGTATAATTTTGAGTTTCTGTGTGTTTTTGTTAGCTAGAGCTTTTCTTGCTTCTCCTTTTAAATTATTATTAAATTTTTTTGGACCTACCTTCAAGAAAAAAAATATATATAAATATGAATGTTTGTGTGTAGATATATATGTCTAAAGCAAGAGGATGAGCGTGGGTTGAAGGTTTTTGAAACGTGGCTGTGAGTAAGGATGGAGAAGGTGACATGGACACAAAGAAAAGAAGTGAGACGGTGCAAATGGTGGGCGAGGAGAGGGGAATGGTGAGAGACATTATTAGGTGGATGGTAAAATGGTTAAAGGTCATATTGATCAAAAGATGGATGTTGAAGTCTGTGAGAGAGGGGAATGAGGGGAATCAAGAAAGAACAGGAATAGAAATGGGATGTTGGACGGGTTGAATGGAGAGGTGAAGAGGAATTTGTCGAATAGGATGCTGGGTTGTGTTTCGTTTGGTTAACAAAATATTTATTTAGTACATATTTCCATCCAAAACCGTTAACCTGGTCGATTACATGATAATAGTACTGTATACGAGTATGTATATATATATATATATATATATATATATATATATATATATATATATATATATATATATATATATATATATATATGAGATGAAGAGGGACCTGATATAGATTAGTTTTCTAGGTGGCGAGTCACAAAATGTTAATTTGATAGTTGTGTCCATCCAAAAACATACCTTAACCGGTAGATTACCTAATAATATATATATATATATATATATATATATATATATATATATATATATATATATATTTCTAAATATAACCCATAAACACAGCAATCAACCCGGAGGTTGGTTAGGTAGGTGATGGTAGAGTTAACGCAGTACCAAGCCCGACGGCGTGTGAAATTCACACATCAGGTTAGGGGGACCAGTTCCCTACCCTGTGCCGGTTATGGTTTCCCAGGAAGACCTGGTACCCGAAAAATTACGTAGCTTAGGTGGAGCTGTAGGTACCCAGAGTGCCTTGCCCGCGATTCGATCCCGGGCCATCCGGTCGGGTAGTCCAACAGTCTACCCCCTGGACTACCGCGACCCACCCACACACGCATGCGCGCTCACACGCACATACATATTCATTCACATGGAAATAGGTGTAAGGAAAAGGAATTTGTTCGCCGTATGGCGGAATTTCCCTTTTGAATGTGTGTGTGTGTATATATATATATATATATATATATATATATATATATATATATATATATATAACAGGATAAAATCTACCGCTCCACCCGACCACACACACCACAGAATGACAACCCCACATCTGACGCTGGACTCAACCTTTGCACAACCTATTTCCCCGGATCCCACAGACTGAAAACCATTCTCAAAGAACTTTATCGTATATTACATGACAATGACGCGACCACATCCTTACTGCCCCAATGCCCCTCTGTCCCTTACAGATGACTAGCCAATCTCAGAAACCTTCTGAGATCCACCAACCCTTTGACACCCCGCCCTGACAAATTTCCACATATTTCCCCTACCTGCAATTGCCCCCGATGTAAAACATGTCTCCTAATCAGATCTTCTCCCCTCTCCCCACATCTCCTCATTGTCCCTTCACCCCGTTCCCACGCTAATTGCCTCTCAAAAAATATTATCTATCTTTTATCGTGCAAACAATGCACCTCATTCTACATAGGCGAATGCATTACCCCCTTATCCATCCGAATGAACAATCACCGTTACTCATGTAATTCTGCTTCACTCTCTTCTCTTCCTATCCCTTTACAAGCAAGTTCACACAACCTATCATTTGAAGAATGCTTTTCCCTAACAGTTCTAGAATCCCTACCCGATTCAGCCACCAACATAGAGGTGAGAACTCGCGAATCCGCATACATCCTATATTTCCGATCCTTTAAAATTCCCACCCTTAACCGCCATCTTTAATTTCTTTCCCAACAGTCCGTAAACCTTCCGCCCCCCCCTCCCCTCCCCAGGCACTCTTCCCTCAAAACCTCTCAGCCTGACCTGAAGAAGGCCTCGGAGTAGGCCGACAGCTTAAATTATCTACAGTGTGAGTGTCCTTTTAAGTGTTATCTGTTTTATTCTGTGTTCTATTGTTCCGTCCAAAAGTTATATTGCTCTCGTGAGTACTTCCGCATCATCTATATATATATATATATATATATATATATATATATATATATATATATATATATATATATATATATATATATAAACCATAAACACAGTAATCAACCCGAAGGTCGGTTTAGTAGTTTAGAGCTCACCCATGTACCAAGCCCGACGGCGTGTGAATATTCACACATCAGGGTAGGGGGGCCAGTTCCTTTCCCTGTGCCGGTTATGGTTTCCCAGGAAGACCTGGTACCCGAAAAATCAACTAGCTTGGGTGGAGCTGCAGGTGCCCAAAGTGCCTTGCCCGGGAATCGAACCTGGGACCCTCCGGTCAGCAGTCCAACGCTCTACCCGCTAGACCACCGCGACCCGCATATATATATATATATATATATATATATATATATATATATATATATATATATATATATATATATATATATATATATATATTCTAGTGAGTAGAGCGTTGGACTACTGACCGGAGGGTCCCGGGTTCGATTCCCAGGCAAGGCACTCTGGGCACCTGCAGCTCCACCCAAGCTATGTGATTTTTCGGGTACCAGATCTTATATATATATCAGATCAGATATATATATATATATATATATATATATATATATATATATATATATATATATATATATATATATATATATATATATATATAAGCGGGTCGCGGTGGTCTAGTGGGTAGAGCGTTGGACTACTGACCGCAGGGTTGATTACTCTGTTTTTATATATATACTATTTTTTTATATATATACTATATTTTTATGTATACATTCCCGGGCAAGGCACTTTGGGCACCTGCAGCTCCACCCAAGCTAGTTGATTTTTCGGGTACCAGATCTTCCTGGGAAACCATAACCGGCACAGGGAAAGGAACTGGCCCCCCTACCCTGATGTGTGATTATTCACACGCCGTCGGGCTTGGTGAATGGGTGAGCTCTATCATCACCTACTAAACCGACCTTGGGGTTGATTAGTGTTTATTGTTATATATATATATGTATGTATATATGTATCGGTTAGGTTTGCTGATGACCAAGCATTAGTTGCTCAGTCAGCCAAGGGGTTGCAAGCATTGCTGAGTGAATTGTAAATCCAGTGCAACAGATATGGGATGATAATCAATATTAATAAAACCAAGGTTATGTGATTTTCCAGAAAGGTGAAGGAAAAGCTAAATTTTAAAATATGAGGGCAAAAACTAGAGCAGATAAAACAGTTTGTGTATCTTGGAAGTGTTTTGGATCAACATGGTCAAAGTAGTAGGGACGTAAGGAGTAGAATTGCACTAGGCAAGGAGGAGGGAGTTGATGACGGGGACGTTGAGTAGGGAGGTTAAGAAAAGACTCGTCAAAACTTTGGTATGGAGCGTACCTATGTACGGCGTGGAAACATGGTCGCTGACGCAGGAGGATAGACGTAGATTGGAGGCTTTTCAAATGTGGGTGTGGAGAAGAATGGAGAAGGGAAATGGACCGAAAGGAAAACAATTGAGGAAGAACTAGAGATTGTGGGTGAGGAGAGGGGTTTGATGAGATAAATCCTATGGAGGCAGGAAAAATGGATGAAAGACGTATTGAGCGGTAGTGGAATTTTGAAGAGGGTAAAAAGGGGAGAATGTTGGGCAAGCGAGGTAAGGGCAGGAACAGGATAGGGATGTTGGGCGGGATGAAGGGAGGAAAGAAGTACACCCAGATGAAGAGGGACCTGATATAGAATATTTTGCTGGGTGGGGAGTCACAAAATGTTTATTTGATAGTTGTGTCCATCCAAAAACCTACCTTAAACGGTAGATTACCTAATAATATATATATGTATATATATGTATATATATATATATATAACACACATAAAGGACGAACACAAGAGAGGTGGGGATGGCGGATGTGAGCAGATCACAAATTTAAAAATATTTTCCTTGACCCGGACTTGAACACCGAATCTCTCGATTTGCCGGGTGCTTTAACCACCTGACTGATCTAGAAAATGTACTATACACTGAAATCTGCGATCTTATAAAGCGCCAAATTGCTCCGAATCATTGCCCAGAAGATGGCGTTAGGGAGCTGTTACACCCACCAAAGGAGAAATAGACAAACACAAGAGGAGTATGGCACACATAAAGGACGAACACTCTCTTTTGTTCGTCCTTTATGTGTGTTCCTTTCCCATTTCCTTATATCTGTTTCAATGTGAATGAATATTTATTCACCGTATGGCGGTATTTCGTGTTTGCATGTGTATTTGGCCAATGTGCCTCGTCTCTTCTTCTGGCTATGCGTGACAGGAAACGCACCGTTCCTATCCTTTATGATGTTGTATGCATGCTAACCTACTGACCATTCTCCTCTTGTGTTTGTCTATTTCTCCTTTGGTGGGTGTAACGGCTCCCTAACGCCCTCTCTTGGCTAGTGACTCGGAGCACTTAGGCGCTTTATAAGATCGCAGATTTCAGTGTAAAGTACATTTTCTCGATATCTCAGGTGGTTAGAGCATTCGCCCGGCAAGTGGAGAGATCCGGTGTTCAAGTCCCGGTTGAGGGAAATATTTTTACATTTGTGATCTGCTCACATCCGCCATCCCCACCTCTCTTATGTTCGTCCTTTATGTGTGTTCTTTCCAATTTCCTTTTCTCTATTTCAATGTGAATGAATATTTATTCGCCGTATGGCGGTATTTCGTGTTTGTGTATATATATATATATATATATATATATACACAAACATATATATATATATATAACATACATAACGTATAGATACAGAGACTTCAACATAATAAATAGAAGAGGTTTCTTTTTTTTTAATAATTCCAATGGCAACAAAAAGAAATTATAAAAGAAGATGCTTTGTCAATTTCAATATAAAATTAGATTTTGGAAACGATTTATATGAAGGTAGTTTTGATAGTTTCATAAGCTTTAGGGACTAAGGTTGAGAACCTGATATATAATTATCAAAAGGGAATGGCTGAGTTAGGGAAAATGAAAAAGTATTTGTTTACATCATATATACACTTTCTAATCGTTTAAGAGGAGGGAGTTGTTTCTCTGACATTGAAGTTTATAGACAGGGACGAATCTAGACAGTGCAACCTCTTGGTTGCTTCACATCTTCGTCGCAAATTTGTTAAAGCCCCTTGGAAATGTTTAATAGTATACATACCTTCGATAAATCTTATTTTTAAACCTGGAGGTCGGGATAGATGACGGTAAAGCCCACTTAGTGCTAAGTTCAAGGGTATGTGATATTCACCCCAGGGTTAAGAGAACAGGTTCCTTTTCCTGTGCCACCGATGGTTTCCCAGAAAGTCTGGTACCCGAAATACACATATCGTGTGTGGCTGTGGGTACCCAAATGCTTCCTCGGGAATACTTCCCAAGCCCTCTGATTAGTAAAGAAACGCTCTACAGGTACATACTTGATCACCATATCGTATCATGGATGAAGAGCCATAGTAATTAATAATGCCTATTTAAAGAGCCTATAATGAATATTGTGCTTCTGAAATTTATATCCTTTAAGAAATTCAATCTGTACTTTAGCTAAAAGAAAAGTATAATTTAAAAAATAAAAAGGTAATAATAATAAACTATTAAAGTAAAGTGGCATACATAGTTTTCATTGATTTTTGCATCACGAAGTTAATAATTGTAGAGACATACATATTCCATTCTACAAGAGTTTTACGAAATAAAAAAACTAATATTTTCAATGAGTACTATCTTAGAATACTTTTGCACTAGATTTAAAGTATCCCTAAGCATTTTAAAGAGGCAATGAAATATACGACACCATATGCACAGAATAAACTGCTGCTACAAAATTCGAGGCTAATTTTTATCGGTCTAGTGGTTCACATGCGGCGGATGAAGCTTAATGAATGAATTGCATATTGCGGAATTAATGAAATTATTACTGGATTTCTGAGTTAATGAAGGGTAAAATGAATTGCAAATCTCGATGGTTGTTTTGAGTAGAATTCGAAATAAATACGTTGACTGTTATTTTTCATTTTTAAAAGGTACAGTTAATAGCTTACAAAAGTTCCACAGTTAAGTCACAATTGAAATAATCAAAACGTCGGGTGAAGTTTTATTGTATTCATTTTACATGGGAACGTGAAATTACTGACTAGACTTTTATGAAACTGGGTAAGCTTAATGAAGCGGAATTCTAACCTAATAGAATTCCAATTCCCAGGGTCATCTTAAAATAATCAAACAAAGGGGAATCTGAGGTGGAATATCGAATGAAAAGGAATAGGAGTAATTATAACGGAATCCGGCACCATGACTTTAGTATTACGTAACTCTTCATGCTCTCTCTGTCAATATATTATATATATATACATACATATATATATACACACACACACACACACACACACACACACACACACACATATATATATATATATATATATATATATATATATATATATATATATACACATATATACATATATGATCATGAAGAACGACACTATTTTCTCATCGAACATTACATGACGACTTACGCAAACCACCGGATTTTGAGTTTGGAATATGAATTTTTCAACGTAAATGGAGATGAGGTCTGGTTGGTTTGACGTCTGAGCCGAACTCGCATTCTGAAATCGAGTTTAATAATGCAGTGGAATGCATTCTGTCATCCAGAATACAGAGTAAGGGCAAAAAGATTTTAAGTTATGACCATGACAGTCCTAATTTCCTCCTGAAACGGAATACAAAACTCTCGCTTCAAACTGCGATAAATTCCCATTGTCACGGCCCTGGCCTTTTTAAAGCATGTTTAATCCCTCACTCGAAACCAAATTTGTCTGCATTCCGCTCATTCCTGAAATTTTCCCTCGGTCCACGTAAACACCACCCGTGGCGTAGAGAGCGTAAAGTACACGGCTCAGGAATCCGCTGGAGCCGGGGAGAGAAGAGGGGAGGGAGGCGTGGGGAATGAGTGGGAAACGGTACTAGTCAGCAGGTCAGCCTGGCTTGGAAGGGGGTTGGGAGAGACGGAGAAGCTGGAAGTGAAACCAAGCGAACATCCGTGGGCGGCCGGTATTACGCAGATAGTAAATAATTATCATAAAATCTTTTTGAATAACAACTTTTACACAGAATGTAATCGGAAGGTACAACCATCAAGCTTGAATTCCCACGTAAAAAAGTTATACATTGAGAAGCAAAAACAACTTTTTTATCATTTTCATTTTCAACCCTTTTAGAATTTACCTCTTTTATTCGTCTACTAAGATTATCTCTTTTTTATGCACTTTTCATGTGCGTAAATGCTTAAAAGCGGGACAATTATCATCAATTACACTTTCAACATGAAATTACAGAGGTTTTACGGATTATTTTCCTCCATATTATAAAAAATAAATTTGAAAAAATATTGATTTTCAAGCACACAAACCGTTAAAAAAATTTCTATTTTTAATTTTTTTTGCAGCAGTCATAAATATATGTTGAAATTTTAATTATAAAAGTTTTGGAAAATTCTTCGTAGAAATGTATAATTAATAATATATTTTCCTGAATTAATTTTAAGAATTATAATTAATTACGGCGTGAAGGTGCTTTTGAAAGCTAAAATGGTGCAATGGTAGTAGACAATTATTAAAATCGCAAGTGGTAACTAACAACCCCTTAGCCACTTTTTTCACTAATTATAAGGATTACTGACAAAGAGAGATAAGGAAAAGGTTGCTGTAAAATTAGTGAAGCTGAAGAACTCATAGAGCCAAATGACCTAACGAGACGTGAAAAAAATCGGAAAATTTCATTTGACACAGTTTTACCACGAAAACCTTGGGTACATGTAACAAAACTAGAGTAAGGACAAATATATACGTGCGGTACTCGTAATATAGCCAAGAGAGTTAACATAATACTTCTAAAATTCATAAAATTTGGGTAATATTTTAAACATGTTTGCTTTAAAACTAACCACTTCTACTATTGTCATAACCATATACCTAGAAGTAGAACGGTGTGCACCGAGATTCGAATCTATATGTGTATGGTGTTAACGTGGGAAATATGGAAAATTTAAATGACACTCAAATACTGAAAAGCCTCCGAGAGATGGCATTGAAGCGCATAAAATTTGTGACTAAATTCATTCGGATAGAACTACAGAAAAAGGTTATACACTAATTGTTAGAAACAGTTAGTGAATCATCAATACCAATGGATTCTGTGAGCTTGTTTAGGAAATTAGAGTTAAAAATCGAGAAAATTGCAAATAGCAAGATTATGGGAGGAAACTATCAGAAAGAAAAACTTAAGTTGAGTCCTTATCGGTAAACAGTCATTCAATTTATTGGTTTCACACTTCATGAATATATAATATAATATTATTATCATTATTAAAAATCCACTTGTTCTGATAGACGGTGTCAGGTGGCACACAAGTCCCAAATAACTACAAAGGTAAAAATCAGTCATCAAACAAAAGTACACTTAAAGGGATGCATGTAAGGCATTATCTGTACAAATGCCTTTTTAAATATACTAATATCGCATCGATCTGAACATTATTTTCACCTGTAATCAAAATTTCATAAACGAAACGTACCAGTTGGATCTCGTAGGGTCTACAATTACGGTAACCGTGTTGATTTTTGTAGGTAAACTCCTAGAATTGATATATGTAATGATTGATCTTATTGAGATTACATGCTCTTAGATTTTGAACAAGATGAATGTGAGAGAAACGGGTCGGTATTTACCCGGACCATCTCTGTCGCCTTTCTTAAATATGAGCGAGACTTACGGCACTTACTACACTTTGTGTGCTGTGTGATCATTTTGTAATTTATTAAACGTTATTTCCAAATAAGCAGTTATTTCTTAGGCAATCGCTTTATATACACGAGTAGGGATTTGATATGATTCTGGCGATTCCTTTAGACCGATGTATTTATTTTGATATTCGACTCCAATAGATATGACATGTAGATCTACGCAATACCCCGAAAGCCGCCGCAAGGGCGTGTTGTGGGGGTCAAGTGTCAATTAAACCACATTCAAAATCTACGTATTTATTGAAACCTACACCCACCGTGGCGTGGGACCCTCATGGAGAAGGACAAATCAAAAAACTGGAAAAGGTACAAAGATAGGTTGCCCGATATGAACTGGGGAAGCATAGGACTTACAGTAAACTTATTTTCCGGACGAACCCTGTATGTATGTGTGTATATAATATATACGTGTATATATATATATATATATATATATATATATATATATATATATATATACATAATATATATGTGAAATTTATATTTCACAATTTTAATTATAAAAATAACATAACATTCAAGGAGTAGAATGTGTTAAGAAAATATCGTGCAGATTTTTCTAATCACCAAATATGTTACATTTGCAAAACTGAGTAATATAGCTTTCTGAAAACTCAAGTCAAAATAATTTCTCTGTCATAAAACGAATACAATCCATGTATATAAATAGTACATTCGATTAGCACAAACCTTTGGCCAAAAATATATTTCACAATTTATTTTTTATGTCCTCAGGAGCCATCCTATTCTATCCGTTCATCCAACAGAAATTGGTGCATTGCATTTTTTCATTATATATATATATATATATATATATATATATATATATATATATATATATTGAGCTCATTTATCTCTTTTTCTCAAGTCTATCATTAGAGAATATGTATGTACAGAACACATTTTCATAAGCTCTGTTTATAGTAGAATTATCAAACTCAAATAGTTAAATTTATGCCTAACTAAAGGGTATAGATTATTTAAAAAAACATTTTAATGATTACTAACGAAGTTATCAAAATACTACTTTATTAGGCCTAGATAGTGATTATTTAAAAAAATTAGTTATGCATTATTATTTGCATATCAAATTTTTCAACTGAATCCAATAATAACATATTGTTTTCATTTCCCATAATCAGCATTGGAATATCTACTTTAGTCTGACGCATTCGGAAATTGTCTTTTTATAAAGTTTTATTCATTATAGATAACACTTAACGGAGGTAGTGGAGGATTGATATTTCTACAACCGTTATTTTGCAAGAGTTTTCGCTATCTATTACAATATTACTAGGCTGTCAAATTGTGGGTACGTAGTCTCTGGAAGCTGCTGGGGATAATACTGCTGAAAATGGGCCTTGATAAACAATGCTAAAATTGTGGTCCTAGTTTTTCCATATAATTTTCCCTCCATTTTTCCGCAAATAGCGTTCATCCAGGACAAAACGTAGAGAATCATTTCACCAGGTGGAGACATACCAAATTTAATGGAATTATTTACTGATTTATTACTAATCACTTCGATTTCATATTTTATTGTGAAAAAAATATTAATCCTGGGTGAACTCTACTATCACCTACAAAACCTTCAGACCTTCAGGTTGAATACTATGCTTTAAGCTTTTTTATGAGAGAACGTAAAACTAATAAAACCATTTGTTGTGGAATTTAGGTCGCAACTTGTTTTTTGCCTTGCAATTAACTAATTGTCCTCTGTTTGGTCTGAACAATTATCAGGTCTTTTTTAGGATGATTATTAAGAATATGGGGTTAATAATTCACTATACTCGGCCTTTTGATTATTGTTAAACTCCGTAAATACCAAGAAAATTCCAAGTTTTCATGAAGATAACCTTGTTCTCTTTATGCAGTGATTACTTGCTGCATTCTCATGTATTTAAGCAAATGTGTATATATAATTATATAATGCATGCTCTCAAAGTACATTCTCGAATGAATAAGCGTTTCCGCTCATTTCACTTGGCTCACTGTCTAGCCAAACATTGGATTTATTTTTTATGAAACCAATAATAATCATCTGTCACCGGGAAAAAATTCGTAAAAAATGTTTCTAATGTTAAAATACTAGGTATTGTTTTCTATTTCGTTGGGTGACTAGCACATCCTCCGATGGGTGAGTTTTTTTATATTTCTCCAGTGTTCTCTTAGTATCAAACCTTTTTGAGATTTTCAAGTAGCCTATCTCCCCACAAGTCACAGCTTTTTGTTCAGGTAGGATTGCCACCTGACAGTGTTTCTACATCCATATAGTGCACCACAAGACACGGCAAGTGTCAAGCGTGTGGTGGGGGGTGTTAGGTCAGAACCCGTAAAAGAGAATAAAAACACACACAAAAACAACGTACTTTTGCCAAACTACAACAACAAAGTCGTATACATTCATGTAAAAATCTTTATTTCTTTTTTAACACTTTGCAGCGGTTTACATCTGGATAAAGTAAATTGTAGCATATTTATATGTCTTGAAACGGAAAACGATTCATTCCTCATATGGCCCTCGTGTTTTTAATGCAAAAAATTATACACACCAACCAGGTTAATAAATTCGAAAAACATTTTCCCAATTTTAGAATAAAACTCCAGTTTTCACTTGCATTCAAACGCATGATCGTGTTTGCTAATGAAGCCCTCCCGTAACGCACGCACACCGCAACGATTTCATCATATGGATTAAATCGGTATGTTTTAGGATTAAACTTTTCGCATTAACTTCAAAAGCTTATATTTAATTAATGATTGCTTTGTAACTAATTAATTTGTAAATTGTATATTTACAGAGGGATAGAAATTAATAATTCATCCATGATAGTTTTACCGATGTTACTTTAAATTTATTAGATGATAATTGGAATGAAATGTTTAAAAAATTTGAAACATGAAATTAATACATTGACGTTTAATGAATGGCCTTTTTGAAGGACTATATTCGAAATGTATGAATACGAGCCTTCTATGCGGAAGGGAATTCCTTTATATCAGACTGTCTCATACACGTCAAAGTCACTTCTCATTTGCCCATATTCGGAATTCGTAGTGTTGATTAAAAAATTGTTGTCTTACGCAAACATTGACCAGAACAAATAAACCAAGATTCAGTGTAAAAGTGTTATTAGACTCAAGTAAATGTAAAAGTATTTTTAGATTCATGGTTTTAGTATAAATGAGAATCATAATTTTAAATTCATATGAAGTTAGACAATGAAGTTCCAATATACTAGGGCCATTCCATTACTTATTGGAAAATCTAGTTGATGGAAATCGTACTATCGGAAAATGTTTTCTTTTCATAAGCTTTGTTTTTCAATTGACTATTGTTGTACTCCTATCTATATCAACGTACGCCACGGTTTCATTTTCATAGTCAATTGAAGCAACAAACAATCGTTTATTTAGAAAAATGGAACAAAGTGAGTTTCATGGGATGATTAAACACTTCAATTTGAAAGGCTTAATACCGAAAGGCATAAAAAGCGATTCAAATGAAGCTCATGGCGCATCAGCTCCTGTGTTTACGACTGTTTACAATTGGGCAAAATAGCTGAATAGTGGGGTCGATTCAGAGGTTGGTTTGACGTTTTTGATCCGCTTTTCCGACTTGTTTCTTCGTCGAATCATGACTATGGATGCAACGTGTATACACCATTGCATCACAGAGGTTAATGAACAATGAGAATATTCGGTTTCGAAGAAGAGGAAGAAGGTGAAATCAGTCGGCATATAGGTAATTTTTCGTATGCACGAGATTTCGTCTTCATCAATTACTTGCAAATGGGGTGCTTCTAACATAAGCACCGGTTCTGCTACAGTGGATGAATAACGTCGTATAAAAATACGACTACTATGACTAATTATGAATTTTTCCTTTCATGCAGTTAAAAATTTGAAAGCAGATAAATGGATAATGTTACTTGTTTGTGTGCGCTGGGTTTCGAGATTACTCGTAACATTTCAAGAAACTGCGGGAGATGCCGCAACAGTAACTTTTAACGGAGTCATCTGCTATATGTGCATTATAATGCAACAATTTCAGAGAGTAAAAATCATTCGCCTTGACCGGGATTCGAACCCGGATCTCTCGATATCCGGCCGAGTGCTTTAACCTGGCTTGGTTAAAGCACTCGGCCGGATATCGAGGGATCCGGGTTCGAATCCCGGTCAAGGCGAATGATTTTTACTCTCTGAAATTGTTGCATTATAATACTCTTAACATATTTATATGGAATTTATTTGCGATCTTTGTCGTAGATGGAATATATGATGAAGGAACAAGAAAATAATTTCGATAGTTACCACTACAGATGCCTATTTCCTCAATCAAGCATCGAGGCTAAATGTTATATTATTTCCATCCTAAGTTCCAGTAATGGCACAATCTGTTGGAATATCTGGCATTAGCAACCCCCATAAAACGTTAAAGTGATGGTTTTTGATGGAAATGATACGAAAATAGTATTTTTCCGTGGTCAGGGAGTGTTTTATCAGTACTCCGTACCAGCACACACAGTTGGAAATGGAACTTACTATACGAGACAAGTGATGAAAATTTTCTTAGGCCATTTGAATCGGATAATTTCACATTTATAGCAAAGGTCTGGTTGTCAGGGATGACCGGAAAAAACTTCATCAAGTCTGAGTGATGAAACTGCGAAAATTCACGACCGCACATAGCAAATATTGCTGCTAAATATCTCGCAGAAATCAATACGAAGTGTGTTATCCATCCACCGTATAGTGAAGCATCTATTTTATGCTCTTTTCTTTTAATCACCGTTCAACTCTAGAACCAAACGCTAGCAGCTTGCAGTTCATTCGCCTGCCTATAATGACGTATCACATATTAGTGCGCTGCTGCACATTAGGCGCCTTTTAACTTGACACAAGTTAGATCATATCACGTTAAGAAACAGATTTGAGATCATTGTCAGCAAACCACTTAGCTTACAGGGGTAATCAAGGGGCTGATTGAAGTCAAATTTTTCATAAAAGTTAATTCGAAATCAAAAATGTTTGGAGGATCAGTAAAGCAGAATTTGGAATGCGTGTCAGGTGAAACGAAGGAAGTAATGCTAAAACATCTTTATACACATTTAAATAAGGATATAATTATGATAATAGCAGGAAAACGTGAGTGGCCTTTTAAAACCAAATAAAAAGGAAAAAAAGGAGAGATTTGAAATGACAATGGCCAAGTGAATTAAGACTTCATGAGTCACGCGAGAAATGATGAAGAAAGTAGAGGATAGAAAAAAATGGAAGGCAATTAATACAGCAATGGGGAAAAGAATTTACGGAGAACTGAACAATAAACTTAGGCGAGAACCTAATACTGCCAATAAATGCAGTGATATGAAAGTTCAGTGCGATGGTATGGAATGTCAGACCAGGAAATGTGGAAGCACTGTATAAGAAAGTATGAATACTATCGTGATTTTGCAAGAGAAAAATTATACCTGGAATCGGAAATAGGACCAGAAAATCTTCATTATAGCGCAGAAAGACGCTTAAAGAAGGTGACAAAAATGCATCTTCATGAAAGAAACTATATCACCAAGTTAAGGTAGTGTGGGAATAGGGCGTGAGATTAGAAGATGTATGAAGAATAAGTCCATGTCAAATTAGAAATTTACACCCACCTAATTTGCACTTTCTCGGTACTTATACGCGTCTCATATTCAGTAAACCTATACCTAGCCAATTTAGGCTTGAATTCAGTTCCCTGTAGACACCCCAGCCCGTATTTTCAATTTTACTGACTGAAAAAACTTACTTCCGGATTATTGTACTGTTAAGAATAGCACCTCATTACATTTGTCAATAAAAGTAAAAAATTCTCACTTTATCAATGTATTGCTTTCCCACTCTTCTTTATCGTAGTTTTCTATTGAAAAGTAATATTCTGATTGCAATCCCACGCCACGCCTCATCGTTTATGAATGACTATTCGTTTTGATTTCTGTCAAAAGTGGGGGTTTCAAGGGAACAGGTACCTCAATACCAGTGGTGCAGACTAATTTCAAATTTTATATTTTCTCTTCAAGTCACTACGTAGTCGTGACTATGTCCGGGAATGTATGATCGCCGACTATAAAGATAACTGACAAATTTAGACCTAATAAATACTTTTCCTGGTAGATAAAATTATCATTCGAATAATCTTTATGTAATTATGATATTAAATCAAGTGGAGATCCTCGTTTCGCTCAGGCTAGACCCAAAAAGTATGATTTCAAGGCATTTTGCTTGATTCGCAAGGTATCTTACTTAATGTTTCTCATTTGGTCCATAGGTGGAAGGAGCCAATGAATTTATTTCACGACACAGGTTTTCATTTTAAACTGGAGTTCTACTAACTTTAATATAAAGCGCAATTGAAATTGCTATTAAGAGTTTAATATTTTATTTCACAACTTTAATCTCTGTATAATGGGGGATTATTGACTTTCTCGGGAACTTCTCTTATATTTGTGGCTCTTTTTGAATTCATGCAACTGATGCGTATGAAGGAAAGGAGGAAAAACTAGTTATTATTCCAGGTTGGTTACCAAAGGTTGATTTCAAGTATTCTGTTCAAAGTTCTTTAATTTCTGTTTTTCTTGGCGCTTGTAGAGAAAATTGCAAGCCATTTTGTTTGTCTTTCAGTCCGCATAAATGCATCAGTTTACTCTTATTAGTCTCTTACTAGTCATTTAATATTATTTTTGCTGTGTGTTTTATTAATCGTTTTCTTATCCAGTTAGATAATAATCTGGGAACCTAAATATTTTAGAGCTGAACCTCACGAAATTGTTTGTAGGAAATTATAAAGATGGATTTACTGAGCACATGAAAATTTTTTCATTTTCTTTTTTTTCATTCAAATTTCTAAAAAAGTAGACATAATAGCGAAATCAAAACCACATTTTTAATTTTTGCTTAAATTGCAACCTTCATAGTTTGAATTAACGTGTCCGACGTAACTGAAAGTAAAAAAAACATTAGGCTCAACGATAATAGAAAAGCGAATGCCGTAATTATACAATGTTCTTAAACCGATAAATGCGTAATTAAACACACAAACTGCTTTTCTGCCAAATCACATCAGTGAAATAGGTTAGAGCTGAGGTAATGTGTTTTTAGATGAGGTTTCAATGAGGGTACAAGAAGCTAGAAAGGAAAAAGCAAAGTAATTAAAGAGTAATTCAAGAGAAAAATACTCACTAGAGTGATTGCAAACATTAATTAAATTGCGGTGAATTCATGATTTTGTGGACTATGTTAGTTATTGTGCTTTAAAATTGAATCGTTTATTGGTGAAATCATGTCAATTTTGCCGTAGTTACAACAACGAAAAGTATCGAAAAACCGTAGGTTGTCGTCACCTGCGCCACACGTTAACTAAGATTCATCCAAGCGTAAACTACCATAAATTTATGTAACTGATTAGCGGCAGATTATAGCTCTTAAGACACAAGCAACTATTGCAAAAAGAAATAGAAATAATGGGCATTTAAAGTTATTATCCAGGTATGGCAGGCTCCCTAAAACATTTCTTCCATTACCATCATCATTAAGCCAAGCGCAACAAGGAAATAGCCGTAGCTACTTCGACCTATAAAATTCAACGATATAAGATTCAAGGTGAAGATTCGAGGATTTAAGATTCAGATAACATGTAAGGTAATGATTTGATATCCATCCCTCGAAATCATTGGATTGATCTGTGTTCCTTTCCAGCAATCAAAGTTTTTTTAGCCGTGACTTGAATGATGTTGTGAAGTAAACCTAATTATATCTATGGCTTCATTGCATTATAAAAATCGATAAAAAAGGGAATAATAAATAAAATCCGTGAAATTATTTTCCGAATATACTGGTCACATTAAGAATATTGCAGTAAAGTTGGAAACAACTTCGTTCAATCAATTATTTTTATCAAATTATTACGTTAACAAGGTAATTGAAAATCACATTCTTATGTAACTTTAACAGAAATATTGAATTTAACGAAACAACGAAATTATAATTTGAAATTTCATATATTTCGGGACTCTAAAATTCAACGTCAGCGGTCATGGACCTCGTTAAAAAGCAATGGTGAACCTCATGACAGGAGACCACCAATAACATAATGAAGCTTTTATAGCAAAATATATTCCATTTATGGACATGAATAAGGTATAAGGAGGTAACCAAAACACTTATTGTGGTAAGCCGAAAGTTGTTTTCAAGGCAAACAAACTTCTTCGTGAATTGTTTATAATTTAGCGAACACGAATGATCGAAATTAATGTATTATTTTGCAGCTTAATTCATACAATACGGCCCAGGAATAGTGTAAGTTGGGCGGACATTGAATTAAAAGCTTCTCTGGAACATATGTAATGGAAAAGGTTTTAATTAGTTTCAAGAAACTGTAACAGTAACTTTAACGGAGTCACCCGCTAGGTGTGCATTATAATGCAACAATTTCAGAGAGTAAAAATCATTCGCCTTGACCGGGATTCGAACCCGGATCCCTCGATATCCGGCCGAGTGCTTTAACCAATTAAGCTACCGAGACGTCCTCTTACACTCTGAAATTTTGGGGGCTTTTAAAGGAACAAGATGTTATGACGAAATACCGTACATACAATGTCACAGGCACAGGTGTTAAAGCACTCGGCCGGATATCGAGGGATCCGGGTTCGAATCCCGGTCAAGGCGAATGATTTTTACTCTCTGAAATTGTTGCATTGTAATGCACACATAGCGGGTGAGTCCGTTAAAGTTACTGTTACAGTTTCTTGAAATTTGTCTAAGGTATGAACAGCCTAAGTGTTTGAAATTGGCTTTATTAACATCGTGGACTGTGGCGCGTCGCGCACGACTACGAATGCCTGTGACATTGTATGTACGGTATTTCGTCATAACATCTTGTTCCTTTAAAAGCCCCCAAAATTTCAGAGTGTAAGAGGACGTCTCGGTAGCTTAATTGGTTAAAGCACTCGGCCGGATATCGAGGGATCCGGGTTCGAATCCCGGTCAATGCGAATGATTTTTACTCTCTGAAATTGTTGCATTTTAATTAGTTCATTTCTCCCTCAATCTTTAAAATAAGGCATCGTATGTATTAAAAAAAATTGTTTCAAGAGTCATGTTCACTTTATTGCAAGCAATAAAGAATAATCCTATTTAATTTAGTAGGCCTAACACAGACAATGAGCTTGTTGAGGGAATCACAAATTTAGTTGCGCATGGGATGTTAAAGCATCTCAGGGCACCGATAACGTGGTATTTTGAGGCAAAGCGGGTGAGCACCGGCTCACGCTTCACTGTCTTGCTGCCTCCCGTCTCTACTCGCCCCCGCTTCCGTCAATTAATTTTCCACGATAATTCTGCGTACGCGGACGGTGACAGGCGACGGTTGGGACAGTGAAGTGTTTGCAGCATTTAAAAATTTTGGAATAACCGGGATTTAACTCAGTCATATGATCAGGATGTTCGAAGCAGTTGGACAAGAAAAGCTGTTGGTATTTAAGGGAAAAAATCGGTTGTCATCTCCACCTCAAAACTGTCATTGGGATAATATACAAGGCACATGAGGTGCCATCTTACTACAATATTCATCTATCTCAGCGCGGGAATCAATGAATCAAGAATGAAGTGAAGAGAACGCAATGGAGTTATTCAGTTAAACACAGATTATTATATGAAGTTTGGGACCCATTTTGGTGAACTTGGAACTGACCCGGCGTCCCACAGGTTAGCGTCGCAGGACAACTAATATTTTTATACAAATTTAATGATATCACTTGTAAAATAAAAAGCAACAAAAGACTTGGCAGACGACACTGTAATTTCAGGGAGATAGCGAATGAAGCAGATCGTGAATCACTATCAGCTGAATTAAACAACATTTAAAAATGGTGTGAAGAATGGGGGCTTTAATCAAATACGAAAAAATGTACCATCCTTCATTTCTTAAACAATAGAAAACAAAACCAATTTTTACGAACTTACACACTCAGTGTTTGGATGAGCGACGTGGATGAAGTAAAATACTTAAAAGTCACCATTGAATCGGATTTTTCTTGGGAAAACATATACCCACGCTTTGTGGAGGGGCGCTAAAAAAGCTGACATTCGGTAAACCTATAGTCGGAAGGTATAGCGACGAAAAACAAAGAAAACGTGCTATTTTTCTATAGTAAGGCCTCAAATTGAGTATTCGGCGAGCGTTTGTGATCCATTTCAAAAGGCTTTAATTACAGAACTGAAAAGGGCACAGAGAAAGGCCGCTAGGCTCGTGAAAAACTCGTACCAAAAAGCACAAAGCGTCACACATGTACTACTGTATTTGGAATAGGAACCTTTAGATATGCGAAGACTCAGAGCTAGATTAAACTTATTACAAAGATCTAAAGCGGGTGGTTTTGTATCTGACATTTGAGACAATTAAGACCCCTAATAACATTGGCAGGGTCGACAATTGTCACAAAATTAGAGAGTAAGACTTTTGAACTAATAGTTTCAACTATTCGTTTTTCCCGCGCACTATTCGCGACAAGAATAAAAAGGGAAACCAAAGAAAATAATAGGTACGCGTTGTCGAAAAGAGAAGTATACAAGATCAATTTCTCCAAAAACACTCCAATGTATTTTTTTGTCCTATTTGTCTAAGCATTGGAATAGCTGCTAACCATGTAATACTTGTTTATTCAAGTTTACCGGTGTTGAGCTAACACGCCCCGCCACACGCCCTTGCTGCGGCTTGCGGTATATTGAGAGGATGTAGATATAGATGTGATAGAGACATGTTGTATGATTAGTGTTCATTTTTCCACTTCCCACGCTGTTTTTGGTGGAGCAGGGTTACAGGTGAATGAGGAAATACAGGGAGTATATGTAGAATGGAAGGTGACCTTCAACCTCCTGCCATACGTCCTTGCGACGGCTTGCGGGGTATTATATAGATGTAGATAATAACCGAACGGATAATTGATCAATGAAAATGCGAAAAAATATACTGGGAATTCCGTTGTGGGCTCCTATGGTAACATAAAAATGTTTAAATTGTAAGATTTTACGCGAAATGTTATTAAATTTGCCCAGATCGAATAAGAATAAAGACTGGCAATTTTTCAGTCAGGATGCAGTCAATAGAGTTTATAGTAATTTAAAGGAGAAATAAATTCATATAAATTAATTCAATAAAAAACTTAGCTGAAAAATAATCATCAAGCACGGTTAAATTTCCTTCCGCAAGTTATTGTGTTCTGATTTTCAATAGGTGTCAACCTAAGGTACCTGTGCGTTGACATTAAGAATTACCATGGCCCTACCAATCACCATGTCTCGTAAATGTACTGTTAAAAAGTTTTGATGAAAATTCCAACTATTCTTTGTATATTCAAAAATGAATTTCCACTTAGTCAAGCCTGATTCCAAAGAGCCAAATACGTATTTTTATTTTAAAAAGCCGCGAAATTGGTTAGATCACTTAAAACGATAAACCTTATATATCCTAGCGAGAGCTGAAGAAGGAAACACACTAAGTAGGAAATATTTCTGTATTTATCCGAGTATTTGATTAATAAACAATAGTACTTCATCTGAATGTCGGAAATGTACCTGCTCAATATTTTTTTAAATTCTTTTTCTACTTATTTCTCAAGTCTTCTGGCACCATTTCCTTTAGTATGCTATTCTTTGTTCAAGCTTCCCGACAGACTCCACCATGTCTCCACACCGCCAACTCTGCCCTCTCACCTCTTCCATCTCAACTCGATATCATATTACTAAGCAAGTGTGAGATGGGTAGGATGTGATATTACGTGAGCGATTCGTAAACTTAAAGCTTCTAAAAGGAATCATGAATACCTCAGTCTATGTATCCATGGGAGATGGATATTCCTGAACCTTGAAAAGAACTCACGATTCGACACGTGATTCCAGAGTTCTCTATCATTTCTTTACAAAGACCTTTGAAGCACCTTGCTCCTTGTTCCGTCGATTTTCATCCATCATGAACCGATTGCAGCCGTGAGAGTTTTAGCTTTCTCTGTCTCTTTTTCCTTGTCTTTACTCTATTTTATTTAGGGTGATAATTGATATATTTGTTGAATTATTAGATATTTGGAGGCCAAAAATCTCCCATTAGAAGTAATTTTTGGGAAAGTATGTGTAATTTCTAATTTCTCGCACCTAGCAAAACTTGAAAAAAAAGGGAGACGGTCGTTCGGAAGTGTGATTAATAGTTTTTATAACTAAAATTGTTTTACAAAATTTAATTTTTTGCAATTTTCTTATAATAAATACGAGTGTAATTTGAAGTCTCGAGGATACACCATCTTTTAATATAGAGTGAAAAATATGTTAAAATCGTCGATAGAGGTGCATGTAATCGCTCAAATTTCTAGAAGCGTAGTGTTTTGACATTGAGGAAATTCGACGGAGGAAAAGGACTCAATTCTTTGGCACTTAATCTACTGGGTTTTAAATGATCATTCATCATGCTTTTACCGGAGTAAATCCTAGACACTCCGGCTTAAATGCATACTATAATTTGGCAAACAATTTTCTAAATCAGCTGTCTAAAAATTTATAAACTTACCATTAAAAATCTATGGTGACAAAATACTTTATTGGCATTAATTACAAGCGAATAAAGTATGATTTTATCGTAATTTATGTGCTTTCATCTATCCATATATATATAATACATACATACATATAGGTGATTTTTAGAAGTAACACGGAAGTGTTAAATAAAAAAAACTTAAAATATATAGAAGACCCATCGAGAAGGTCCGGGTTCCGGGTTCAAGTCCTGGAGACAACAAATATTTTTCACTGATCCCGATCCCTACTTGAGGTGCTTTCTGGAGAGCACTTTGAGTGAGTACGACATGGGTCGGATGGGACGTTAAACTGCGGACCCCTTGGCGCCTCTCAACAAGAGTAGGTAAATGACGACGCCGGGATTCTCTCCGCCTTCCCTTTTTTCATCCATCCCTAATGACGCAAATGATCTTAGCTGTCGGTCTTCTCCCCAACAAAACAACAAGCTATGAAAAGTGGTGCCTGGAAAATATTTATAGAGCGGCTGAACAAATGCTGAAACTGGTGAGGATAAATGATATTTTACACAAATAAAACTATATTTATTTAATAACGGGTTTTCTCTTTTCCATTGTTTGCATTTTTCTGGAATTCTTATTACAATATTGTCATATAATGCTTAGATCGCGGTTATTCTGATCACCAGCCCATAGTTATGTTCCTTAGTTTAATGTTCGGTAATATTTTTATATTTGGTAGAGTTAGACGTAAATTCTCCGATTTTACAAGGCCGCCCTTCATTTTAGGCCTGGTAGAAAAAATCTAAGAGAAAAAACGGCCGATCGTGAGAATGCGGGTGTCAGCCTTCCGGTCTCCTATTTCACCAAATCAAACCCATTCCATTACCTCTCCCCGGAACATCCTGCAAGGAGCAGAACCCAACCAACTCCTGCCCCTCCCTACATCATCCGTCCTCCCTCCACGAACTGAAGAAACTTCTGTTCGATTTCCCACACTATTCCTCGCACTGGCTCCCACACCGCCTACTCCCTGACCCCACAACGTGATAAGAGTCAAGGTAAGGGCGGAGGAGGTGGTTAGGAGAACCACGAACGGGGGGACGAAATGTGCGTGGGGGGTATGGGGAGGAAGCTGGCGAAACGGGTGCGCTGGGACCAGGCGGGAGAGGAGTCAACAAGGGTTGCGGGAATTTTGCGGCCTGCCGGGGAGTCGATGCGTTGGCGATGTTGGCGAGTCGGGGGCGAAGGAGAGTGGGGAGGTATGATCCGACCGGTACCTGCTCATAGCTCGCGGCTCACCGACGGCGTACCGCGCCGGCTTCGAACCTCGGAATATTTCAGACATGATTCAATAATAATGTGGCATGGGAATAGGTGAGGGTTCGGTCGTAAATAGTGGATGCGGGAGGGGAGTCTCACGTGTTCAGAGAGATCCTCAACCCATCCCACAACCTTCTGCCGACCCCTCGCCTGACCCCAAACCTTCTCCACCCCCTCCCACTTTCAGCCCAAGCCCCGCCGTCACCCTCCCCCGTCTACATCCCTCCGTGGGCGTCCTCGGGCTACTGCCTCCTCTCCCGTCTCTCTCGGGGACCCGTCCTCGTGCCACTTCCACCCCTCCCTCCCAAGGACGTGTATTTCCACCGGGGAGCAGAGGGGTGAGAGCATAGCGAAGGCGCCGCTAATACGTTTGACCTGGGTCGTGACCAGCTCGTGCCGTTCAAGACAGAAGGAGCGCACTTTTTCCACTCATAGAAGTGCCGGGGGGCCAAGAGCTCGGCGTCCGTTCAACATCACGAATTGCTTTCTGCCACTACTACGCGAGGAATCCCGTCAGTGACTGAGTCATTTGACTGAGAATTTACATGTACATAATGCCCGTAAGCCGCTGTGTAATGGCGTGTGCAGGCGAGCGCTAGGATACCACCCAGAAAGTAGAATAAAACCACATTCAAAACTTATCAAATAAAGCCAACTCACACCTACAGAGGCGTATATATTTAATACAACAAACTACAAAAACAGTAATCAACCCGAAGGTTGGTTTCATAAATGATGATAAGAGTTCCCCTAGTACTAAGCCCGACGGCGTGTGAAATTCGCACATCAGGGTCTTTCCCTGTGCCGGTTATGGTTTCCCAAGAAGATCTGGTGCCTGAAAAATCACACAGCTTGGGTGGAGGATGAGGATGCCCAGAGAGGCTTGCCAGGGAATGGAACGCCGGGTCAGTAGTCCAAAGCTCTACCCCAGGACTACCGTAAGTTAACATGTTTTTTACATCAATATTTTGTGAATTACTGCAAAAATCAATTTGACGTGCACACATGCAGATAAATGCACTAGCAAATATCATACACATGTACCTACGGATTCACCGTATGTCTATGCAACGTTAACTCTTGTTTCAACTTGTAGGTGGATTGTCTTTAATGTTTCCGGGATGGTTGATGGGAATGGGTATTATGATTCCTGATTTTCCGAGGAGATAACAAATAATCATATCTGTCTTTACTGGAGTATATCTTCCTTATCTTTGTAGTTTAACCTACCCAAATATTGTAAGGCCATAATAATTACCTTTGTGTCACAGTTAATCTCGTGTGGTTCTGAGCCTTGCTATAAGTCTAACTCTCGCATATCTAAGCGAGTCCCAGCTTAATTACTACAGGGTTCGGCAACATAACTTCCTTTTTTGAAAACGTTTTAAAAAAGAGCTGTCACATCGTTATTCAGGTTTCGTCGTGTCGTTACTTGCCGAGGTCACTTCGACGCGAAGGAAACTCCTGCAAGTAGTTTTCTCGGTTCTTTCCCCAGGTCAGGGGTTACATATTGGCTGACGTTTCGACGTTCGACTCAAGCGTCGCCCTCGAGGCAGATGAGTGCCAAATCTATTTTTCGTTTCACGTACAAGGCTTTTATTTCCATTTTGTCTCATAGATACAAAAAAGGAAGAGCAATAAACTTTGTAAAACGTTACAAAACAGAAACCCATTTTTGGCAAAGAATTGCTCTTTGCGGTGGAAATTAACAAGAGGGGAGAACAAAAGTAGGCAGCGTTTGCGGAAAACTAGCTCTGCATTTTGGCCATCTTATTTCCATGTGTCCACGGGTGAGGTGGTTTATGATTGGTTTGTGGTGGAGGGAAATATGTTGGAGCCTCGCGATTGGTCACCATAGCGCCGTGCAGCTTGGTGGCCAATCAATGGCTTGGTGCGCTTCGCAACACCAGTTTCCACGCATTGCTGAGGGAATGGCGGGAACCTCTATTTAAATTTCGACTCTTCATCCGTATTACAATAGCTCCTGTAATAACTCAGTTCCAGTAACCAACGAAGCGGGCAAGTAACTTTGTTCCATCACATTTAATGGAGTGGGCCGTACCGATGACGGATTTCTCGATCTACACCTGCCGTAGGTGTCGTTGGTGTTCCTTTACTCTGGTATTAATGGTCCGCCCCGTCTCTCCAGTGTAAACTTCTCCTCATGAACACCTGGTAAATATCTGGTGTTCTAGGACTATTGAGCCTTGGCTTTGACCAAGAAATCACGTGACCCGTTACCATACGTATTGCAAGAGGGCCAAACTGCAGAGCTGGGAGTCCTCTGCCCTGAGGACGATAGTCTAGTCAAGCGACGGAATGTCGGCCAATGTGGTATCCCTGTCCCGATGGAAAACCGAGGAAACTTCATCAAGATGATGCGCCGGGAAATCATTATATCATACTCCTGGAAGAAGTACGAAACTTTCACCTGATGAGCATAAAAAAGTATTTAATATGAAATTCCATGTTCTTTAAGACTATTTTTGCTAAGGTAAAGGCAAACGAAAGGGAATAGTGAAGATATAAATGAGAGAGAAAATCATCTAATATGTTTCACTAAAATTTAAGACAAATATAACAAAGAGGTAGATAAATAGCACATGGTGAGGGACTCTGCGGGACCAAGATGCACAAAACATTTAAAGAATTTATATTCCATTCATTGTCTACACATTCTTGTGCCGAAAAGGTTAAAAAAAAAAGTTGGCATATATTTGTACGCAGATTTTTATATCTTGTCGCCTTCCCAAAGGTCTAGTTTATGGATTCTTACTTCTTTTGAAAAAATAAGAACGAGTTTTCCGGTGTCATCCTCCAGAATGGGCGTCCCAGACACATCTTTAGTTTCAAACGACATAACCATTGGTGGTCTAAAAATGTTTCCTAAAAGAAAAAAAGCAATATCGGTATCAATTTTCTTTTTAAATCGGCAATTTAGCATCGATTTTCTTTGAGAATGCATGTCTAGAAAGTGAAGTTGTAGATACTTCACTACACTCCCCTTTATAATAAGCTAGAAGTGGATTATTGATGACCAAACGAGTGTTTGAATAATTTTTCAGTCATCAAACTGAATACATTGTTCCAAAATTTCTCTATAAATCACCTGAAAGTGTGTATTTAAAAAATAATTATTAAGATACATTAATTTTGACGATTTATATTTTTATATTATTGATTACGCAATTTTGGTATCAAATCCTTCATTCAAAGTTATTGTTCAAAACTGTTAGCCCATTTATTATATAAATGATTATATTTAAACATCCTTAACATTTTTAAGCCAGTTTTATCATTATCTACGATCTGCATCAGGTGGTGAAAGGGGGTACAAGAAACTTTGTCATTTTGAAAAATGTGTAGTAATTACATTTTATCTCATTATAGAACGACTTTTGGGAAAAAGCTTATCACTCAGGCTATCATTAACACACTTGATCTTTTTTCTGGTTTAATTAAAAGAAGAAAATTTGTGGTAGATATTATTCGTATGTGTTCGTTGACAATTGATTTCCTTGCTGTTCCAAATATTGGAGATGTGTTGAAGGGTAGATTTCGGAGTCTTATGAATTTGGACGGAGATTCGATTCCTCAAATTGTAAACATTTTCCCGGGCTTAGTGGTGGCGGGATAAATTCTCATCTCTCAACTCACCTGACAACCCAGAAGTCGTGGGCTCGATTTCTGCTTTATATGGATTTCCCTACCACCAAAGGCTTTTGTGTTTGAATTTGTCCTTAATGAATGCATGTAAAGTGGTTAGTTGGAAGAAGGGACTATTAAATCTCAGTCTCACCGCAGTGAGCTCTTAAAATAAATAAATATGTCATTCGTTCGGCGCTTTACTCGCTATAGCGTTCAGAAGAAAAAAATAATTTTCCTAAGGTCTGACACAATTATTCTTTTAACGCCCCGAACGCTTTGGCCATATTGGTCCAAAACTTTCGGGGTAAACAGTGTACTCTGTGCTCATAGTGTTTCGTATTTGCAATAAATGAATTTTGGCTAATAAATGGGGTAAAAAAATCAAAAGGAATGCTAATAGTGATTTTTTTCGGCGTGATAGAATGGCATTAATCCATTTTATTTTTAATATTATAGACCTTTGTTCTTAAGTATTCTAAGGTTGCAACTTTAGCGTCAACGGATCGCGGGCTAAATCGCATATAGGATTAATTCGCGAAAATCCATTTCCGTTTTACGTTTTGAAAGTGCATGATATTTGATTCAACAATAACTGAGATATACTACACCTACAGAGCATCTCGTCAGTGCCCTACGGTATGCGGTGCAGATAAACTCGTTTAATGTCCATTCAGCATAACTGTTGTAATTAAACGGGCAATTTGTAGTAACGTGCACACCTGTATCAATTATTTGCTCAGGTTTGGAATTAGGTTAGTACCCAATCTGTTGGCTTCGGGTGCTTGGTGTAGACACATGAGCTTCGGATTACGCTTAGGAGTTTGATGTGTTATGTTTCCATGAAATTACTTATTCAGGATCATGTCAATTACTTCATTAATCTATACGCAATATGTGCAGTAATTCTACTAAAGATCGAAACTTTAATAAAATAGTGTCAGTATGAATTTTAATGGACGAAATGATTTAACTTTGTCGATAACATTGCATGATTCAACTCAAATCTCGTTATATAACATTATCATTTAATTAAAAAACCTTCTCATCTTTCATGACAAACGAAGAAAACACAGATAAATGCATAAAAATGTATTAGAATATGCATGTGCTTTAATTGAAAATATTAAAACTAGCTTGAAATATATTTGAAAAATTGTGTTTGAAGATATTAGAACGTTACTCTATACATATAACTGAAATATAGGCCATTGCAAACATAATATGACTAGGAACAATGCAGAAGTAAAATAAGATTTTATATTTTTATTTATTAAATATGTGCCAATAAATATCTCAAGAAACAATTCTTAATAAGCCAAATGTTCATGCTCTACCCGGAAATTTCTCTTTTGCCGATTTTAATGGCCATTGAATTAACACAGGCACCTTTAATTCAGAAACATAACCACCCCTATTGAATTAACAATGTAAATACCATATTACCAAAAATGTCGTACTAAAATTCCAGTGAAGAGGGGCACATGCACTTTCCATCGTCAGGACCCTAAGCAACTGAAACAGATCTACATATTCATGAATCCTTATGAAATAAATTGAATCATTTGATATTTGGCATAAAACGGTTAAACAAACCAATCAAAGTGCACCTGAAATCGCCCTAGCTTTATCAGACTAAAGGAGTGAGTTGCCGACCATGAGGAACGTCAACGAGGTTCACGTTTTATGCCAGGCGAAAGTTAATTAAGGTCGCTTAGTACTCGGAGATCAGTGGAAATGGAACGATTTGGTAAACTCTGGGAATAACCAATGGTGAATGTGGTTATCTCTCAGTCTGTGTCATTTGATAATGTATTAAATGTCTAGAAAAAAGTTATATTAACTTTAAGGTCTCGTCGCTTTTGACTAAATAATTTAATAGTGCACATAATCAATTAAGGATAACAAGTATCGCATGTTTTTAAGAACAAACAGTAGACAAATTAGCATCAACCAACTATTAAAAATGGTAACACTTCGCCCCGTTTAAATGTTAAGTCATATGGGAATACAAGTTAACTGAGGACTTACGATCATTATGCTAATTAAAAGAAAAAAAAAACAATAAATAACCAAAATTTTGCGCTCCACTTAAATATGATGAGAGCATTCATATTCTCGAATCTGTTTCTCAAATTGAATATTCTAAGGTGAAGATTTGAATCAAATAATTAATAGGAATAATTTATTTGGTATTTAATAAGGAAAATAGTTTGATGAGCCAACCCATTAATTTTTTTCGTAAGATATTGTATGTAAATGAAAAATGGCTGCCAATGACTTTCTTCCTATGAATATTTTATAAACATAGTTGTAAAGGGCCCCCTAAAATGAATGGGCTTTTGCACTGAACTAGTATGGATTCTATATCTTCGTGCGATTTACGTGCTTGGTTAATATCTCCGGGGGTAAATATTCACCGAGCGGGAAATATACTGCATATTATAAATTAAAATGAATATTTCATTGACTCCTTCCTGAAATTCCTCTTGTTAACAGTATCCTAATTCAATATTTTCTTTTCATAATTAAGAGAATCGTAGTTGCCCATATCCACTAACACGATTTCAGGGAAGATACATCCAAATACTTGGTGGTGAATTTTTCTAAAGTGAACCGAAATGACAAAGGCAAAATGAATTATGCAAAATAATTTGAAGTCAAACTCGGATGATCAATACACTACATGATGGATATCAATTTTTTATTCAACAGAAAAATAATATCGATTTCAAACTGACTGTTTTATAACTCGAGGAAGAAATGCAACTGAAGAACAGAGGTGTAACTCGACCGATTACTTGACTACCCCCTCCATCGCAGCATTCCGAATCCTCGTCTTGACGTTCAGGCGATTTCGAAACCCGCACCTCTTCCCTTAGGGCCTCGAACTCGGCTCCGACGTGCGAGGGGCATGTCAGGTCTGAGCTGACCTCGTTGGGATTCGGAGTCGGGTTGCCCCGAGAGACTAAACGGGTGGGAAAGGAAAGAGATAGCGCGTGGGTCATATGAGAGAGTAGGCATGAGAATACATGGAGAGTGAGATATGTTTGTGTGCGTGTGTGTGTGTGCATGAGGAGGGGAGAAGACGGGTATGGAGTTTCCAAGTCAAAGGGATTATTTCGGCCGCCTGCCCTTATCTGAGCGCAGCAGTGGAAACCGTGACAGTGGCTGAGAGGAAGGAGTGGAGGTGGGGACGCCCTCCTCCCGTTCTAACATGCCCTTCTCCGCACCACGCTACTCGACCTTTCTCCCCTCCCTCGCTCGCCCACCCACCAATCCCTTCCCCTAATTTTCATCCCTCCACTCCGCGCTTCCTCTAATCCCTCCCCAGCCTCCCCCACCAGGCCCTCCGTTGCCCTCCATCCCGCCCGTCCCCTTCCTCCACCTCCTCATTACGCTTTCCTCGCCGCGCCGTCCCACCCCATTCATCACCGTTTCATCGTTCTCCTCCATAGTTGAGCGTGTCAGAGCCAGGGAAGGGTGCAGAGAACTCCGTCTCGGCGCAGTTCGACCACGGGGTGCGGTAATTTCATCCTCCCCATGGAACCGCACCCATGAAAGATTGGGCCCGTTTGTAGCTTCACTGACTGGGAATAATGCATTGTTTTTCCCAGGATTTATATATTCGACATATGGCGAGATTTCGTGTTTGAATGTATATATATATATATATATATATATATATATATATATATATATATATATATACACACTTTTTTGGAAAACCCACAAACGTGTCATGTAAATTCACTGATAGTCATAACAAACACAGAAACCAAAACACACAAAAGAGGGACTCACTGGTTCTCGAATTTTCGGTGGTCCAACCACCATTCTCAAGAGGAATTAGGAACAGAACTCAGAGTTCTGTTCCTAATTCCTCTTGAGAAAGGTGGTTGGACCACCGAAAATTCGAGAACCAGTGAGTCCCTCTTTTGTGTGTTTTGGTTTCTGTATGTATAAATATATATATATATATATATATATATATATATATATATATATATATATATATATATATATATATATATATATATATATATATATATATATATATATATATATATGTGTGTGTGTGTGTGTGTGTGTGTGTGTGTGTGTGTGTGTTTGTGTATGGAAATATCTATAAAAATTAGAGAGCAACACATAAAAGGAACACAACAAAGGCTTGTGCTCAGCTCAAATCCACCTCACTGTGTTCGTCTTTTATGTGTTTTCCTATCCCATTTTCTTATATCTATATCCATGTGAAAGAACATATATATATATATATATATATATATATATATATATATATATATATATATATATATATATATATATATATATATATATATATAGGGTCCCGGGTTCGATTCCCGGGCAAGGCATTTTGGGCACCTGCAGCTCCACCCAAGCTTGTTGATTTTTCGGGTACCAGATCTTCCTGGGAAACCATAACCGGCACAGGGAAAGGAACTGGCCCCCCTACCCTGATGTGTGAATATTCACACGCCGTCGGGCTTGGTACACGGGTGAGCTCTACCATCACCTACTAAACCGACCTTCAGGTTGATTACTGTGTTTATGGTTATATATATATATATATAAAACCATAAACACAGTAATCTTATATAAAAATAAACACAGTAATCATATATATATATATATAACCATAAACACCTCCGGTCAGCAGTCCAACGCTCTACCCGCTAGACCACCGCGACCCGCATATATATATATATATATATATATATATATGCAAATGGGATATTTAAAGCGCTCGCTTGACAATAAACTAGAAAGCAACAAAAGAGAGCTGAAAAATAGTCAAGGCGTTTTAAATTCTGGATTTTCAGTACGGGAGTTAAAAAATGCCTAGAAATTGTACGCACAACAGCAGAAAATTCGATTGATGGTATCGCATCAGTTATGTTCACAATTTGTTTTATAAACATGAAACTCGAATAGCATTTTTTTTAGCTCTCTCATCCACTTCTGTATTTAGCATCATTTTACAACTACTGTAGCGGACATTCCCGTAAAAAATCCATTTCCTTAAAATTTTTACTTTTAACTGAATTGATCTCCGTTATCAACGAGAGATGTTTTCAAAGGATAATTTTTGTATAGAGCAATATGATGCGATTAATAATGGTGAAAACTTTCATCCTTTAAGTATGCTTCCATTTTAATGTCAGAGCCTATTTTTTAAGTCTTGGAAGCAAATTTATTTTCTGAATGCTTTCATTTTGTAAAAAGGATACTAAAGTTAAACCGTGAAAATACAAACTGTCCTGCCAGAGCAGTATGCGAGATTAATATGCTCTATGAATTGACCGTCCCCTACATCACATCCCGTTTCTCAACTTGTCCCTATCCTCTTTCCCCATGTAACTTTCCTGGGGTCCAAACATTTTTTTCCTTGCCCCTCGTTTGAGCCGACAACTCTGGGATCTCTTCAGCATTCGGCACTTCGCCTTAGCCAAAGCGCATTAGCATGGCCTATCCCTTCGCCAAATCCTAAGTCCCAACTTGGTGCCTGCAATCCTTCTCGCCACTCCATCGTCGTCCAGCCGCTGCTCCCACCTCACGGCAACTCCATTTAATGTACTATCTCATTAAGCAGCGACGTCGCTCCCGACGTCGTCACTCGAGGCAAGCGACTTCAGCCGCCTGCCTCTGAGCTACCTCCGTTGTCATTATCGTACTTAGGAAATCCTTTGTCGATTAAATCTAATTTCAAAATTGTGACACACTCTCTCGCATAGCGCTTATCACGGGGTTGCGGTTGCGTTTTATGGGACGCCGTCGCTAAACGAATTCAGGTTGAGTAGGGATATCCAGGGACACTTTGGAGTTAATCAGTTTAGAGTTGAAAGGCTCATTGAAATCTTGGGATTTTACACCTTTTGAAGACTATGTTGAGCGAAGTAGACGGAATAGATAATGTGAGACTACCAAAAACAATTCAGTGCGCCCTTTAAAGTTCACTATCCAAATCGTCTCATTTAATTTTGCACTTTATTAAAATGACGTAACATAATAACTGGATTGCCTATAAAGGGTTCATGCCTTAAATACGTGATCTTTTGTGTTTAATTAATGGAAAACTGTAAAGAAAATCAATATCCTAGAAAAGTTTTCCACCACGACAAAACGAAACTGGAAAATCAGATGATCGCCCCGATAAAATTATTTATACGTTTTAGTTTTACCGAGATATAACTAAACTTAACGTGAAGTTGGAAGGCTGCCGTGTTCTTATGAATGTTTGCACTATTGAATTTAATAATACAATTATTGGAGAAAATAAATTAGGTTTATAAAGGTCACTAAAATATCAATGCAAATAAAAATCAATATCTCAAAATATTTGGACCCCGTACTAAAATCTCACAATTTAGGAAGTTTTTACAGTATTCTTTACGAACGTTTTTTAAACTAAGTAGATTTTGTGATGAGGTTAGACTTCATATCAATTTCATCAAACATTTAGTCTCACTTATTTTGGAGGAAAACATTCTTTTATTTCTATTCATCAACTAAATTTTATATTGACCTGATTGATCCAGATACCAAAGAATTCTTGGATGGATCCAGATATATGCTGGCTGCATTAAAACTAGAAAAAAATAAAAATTCGATTTTGCGGTTGAAGGTTTTGGTTTAGGAGTCAATAAGAAGAAGTTCTGTAATTCATTTGGAACAATACTCCATCCATCAAATTACAGCGTACAAGTGCGCTGAGCAGACCACTCTCCCTACTTGAAGCACTTTTTTCGAAACTGTGATGAGAAACCAATTTCTTCAAATGAAATTCAATTTGCGCTTACTTTTTTAACTAAAATTGCAAATCTTTCTGGATTACCCTGAAAATGAAATTATTCCTTACACCATAAAGGACGAATAATATAAGAATAGCGCACCAATTTCACCCTTCCTCTGTAAACTTTCCATATCCTCGCATTGCGTTTTCCACCATTCTTCTTTTGCTTTATTTGTGATTCTTCTCAATTTATTGTTTAAATTATATATATAGATAATTTAAACAATAAATTATATATATATATATATATATATATATATATATATAATATTGAAAATGACGCTCTCCGGCGACGCAGAAACACACAAACACTAAGATAATAAATATTACACACACAGAAACATAAAAGAACGGCACTTACAGTAGATATTTACGTTTCGAAGGCACGGCCGTCGTCATCAGAATTACACATCAGAATCATCATCAGAATCACCACATTTTTATTTGCTACCCAAAATTCACAAAACCAATAACCCCGGATGCCCCATTGTCTACAGCATCAACTCCCCCACTGAGCGAATCTCCGCATTTATAGACTACCGCCTTCAACCCATAGCCACTTCACTCCCTTCTTACATCAAAGATTCGTACAAACACACAAACCCTAAGATAATAAATATTACACACACAGAAACATAAAAGAAGGACACTACCACCTTCCACTTCCCTCCCTCTCATCCCTCATGCACACATACATATTTGTGTGTGTGTATGAGGGATGAGAGGGAGGGAAGTGGAAGGTGGTAGTGGGTTTTATTTTATTTACTATTATAAATATTATTCAAAAGAAGAACTGAGATGGCGTAGGACCACAAAAATATGGAAAAATTCATAAAAAAGGACACACCCACGCATTTCAAGGCGTTTGGTGGCTACTTCACTTTCCTCTGTAGACAAAAGGAACTGAGGAGAAGGTTTTACGAGATGAGGATGTTGGATGAAAAGAAAAGGCGGGGAGAGGTTTTTGAACGGAAGATTTGGTGGCGAGGTTTGGAAGTGTAGGATTGAAAGGGAAGTGTTTGGGAGAGTATATGGAATGAAAATATTTGTAGGGTGGAGTAATGTTTGCCAGATATCGGCTTCTTGACTCCTAACTTATCCCAGAAGTCGAAGACTAAACCTTACCCACTCAAACCTATTATATAAAAAGAGGGTAATCCATAAAGCAACAGCCGTTTTGAAATAAATATTAAACCAGTGAACATAGAACAATTGTACAATATAAATTTTTAACTCAAACTTTATTTTTCCATTTAGTCGCCAAATCGGTGCAAGCACTTGTCGAATCTTTTAACAGTATTTGCAATCCTCTCTTCTTAAAAATCTCCTGCCTGTGAATGGAGAAAACCTGTCACGGTGTTTTGAAGCTCTTCGTCATTATCGAACCGCTGAGACGCAAGCCACCACTTCATGTACGGAAATAGCTGAAAATCACTTGGAGCCAATTTCAGGCCATACGGGGGAATGGTCAAAAATGTCCCACTTAAACTTTTCCAAAAGATCACTTGTTCTTCGAGCTGCGTGAGGCCGAGCGTTGCAATTCACAAACACTACACCAGATGTTAGGAGGCCACGATTCTTGTTTTGGATTGCTCTTATTAGGCGTTTTATTATTTCGCAAAAAACTTCAGAAGTAATGGTCGTGCCATGTTCCATAAATTGAACGATCAAAATGCTTTTGGAATCCCAGAAACCCGTAGCCATGACCTTTCTTTCTAACAAAGTTTGACGGGTTTTCTTTGGCTTGCTTGGAGAAGCGGTATGCCCCCATTGCATTGATTGCTGCTTTGTCTCAGCATTCACGTAGGCCACCCAAATCTCTTCGCCAGTAATGATTCTGTTTAAAATTTCTTCTCCTTCCAAGTCGTAACGAGAAAGAAAGTCAACGGCAATCGACTTTGTTTTTGTCTTGTGGTCTTCGGTGAGAAGTTTTGGTACCCAACGAGCACAAAACTTGTGGTAGCCTAGTTTTTTTGTCATTATCTCATGTACGAGGCTTCGAGAACATCAGTAAAGTGGTCAGAAAGATTCGAGATCGTGAAACGACGATTCTCACGAACCTTTTTGTTCACTTTGTTCAGTGTGTCATCACTGACAATAGAAAGCCTACTACCACTCCTTTCTTCATCGAGAATGCTTGTTCTTCCATTTTTAAAAAACCATACCCACTGACGGACTACACCGTCATTCATTGTTTGGGCCATAAATCGCACACAGTTCACGATGAATTTCGGCTGCCGAGTGATTTTCTGCCCAAAGAAATCGTATTACACCACGCACTTAACACTTAGCGGGAGTTTCTATTATAGGACTCATGTTTATAGGCTATAACTGGACAACGCGTGAACGCACGCGTCCCCACTTAGCACAGGTAGAAGCGTACTGATCTACTGCGAGCACCGATGTCAATATGGCGGCACTACCTGCACTACTCGCGCTACACGCAAACGGCGGATACTTTCTGGAATACCCTCGTATATAATGGATGTTTATAAATATATAAATATAATAATAATACGTGTACCTTTATATCCATGTAAACATGAACAAATGGAGGGGTAGAGCTTTGGACTACTGACTGAAGGGTTTCGGGTTCGAGTCCTGGGCGCGCCTATCTGGGTATCCCCAACTCCACGCCAGCTGTGTAACTTTCGGGTAACAGATCTTCCCGGGAAATTATAATTTTTTTCAAGATTGGTGGCCATTCTTTGTCATCCATTCCGTCCCTTTATTAATTATAATTAATTATAAATACTCTTCAATAAACGGAACCACAACTATCATATCATCAGCCGCAGTCGCGAGGACCTCTTGTAGAGACCAGGGCTGATTTATGTGTGCCGTTCCTGTATTTCACGTTACCAAACTACCATAAGTCTTTTCGAAAAGTTCAGCGTTACCGTCACCCACTTACTAAGACTACGAGTACGTATAGTCGTACAAATACCCCCCGCACGTGCACTCTGATTTTAGGAAGCTATTGCAGACTTCCTAAAACTTGCAGAAAACTTGAACGTGTTAGTTTTGCATCTCAATGCTCTACGAGATCCTTGAGAGAATGTAACTAATTCAAAGAGAGCAGGGGGTAAAGCAACTTGTCTCTTTTTTTGAAAGTCTCAGCGAGTGAATGCGAAACAACTTTTAGCATCCATCAACATATCATTAATCCACTGAAATGATCATGTCAGCTCGATAACATATGAATATGTCCTCTTTCAACCGTTCTTAACATCAGGGTATTGAAAATGTTGTCTAAATTCTTAGAGTACATTCTCGGAAATCTCGGTTTTATCGACCCTGCTGATTGCATGTTGCTGTTTTTTTCAACTGAAACTGTTAAAAAGAAATCAGTTTTAAAGATATTCAATTTGCAGAGCTTAAAAAGAACCACATACGTTTTTGTTAATAAACGGCCAAAATACTATTAATTCGTACTAGAAAAGTTTATTAAATCGTAAATAAAAATATGATCTATTCGATGAGATAATGGGAAATAGTTCAAGGAAATGATTGAAAAAAATACTAAAGTATTAAAACATATATTTTGTCAACTGCTGATTCATGAATTTTCATATCGATGAATCATATTCAAAGTTTCTATATTTTTTTTCAAATAACCATACCATTGTTTGCATGACCGTAACACGGCTCTTATGCACTATCCATGATCTGGCTATAAAACTAGTACAACTGTACAAGGACGGGTAGATTGGTGATGGTTTTAATGCTTTTTTCTCAACAATATTTATTTTTTGCTATGGTCAAATCACACTCAATTTACTTATTGAAGCCGGAGTTTATTATAATTGAGAAATTTGACAAAGGCGAGACGAAAGTTCTCCTGGTCAACTAAAATTTCATATAATTATAACTGTGAAATATTATTAAACAACCTACTAATATACTATTATTGATAGTGATTTTAATGTTGACATTCAAATCGGAAATTCTTTATTATTCGCCGAAGAAATTATTCGAATCGAAAAGACCTCATATGACGTCAACTTATCTCGGGTAATTTCAGTATCTCAGTAGAGTAACCATAAACAGAATAAAAGTAGAAAGTTTACAAATTGTACCTTGAGAGTGTCCAATGTAGTTCTTTATACACGGTAGTCAAGGGGGTAGAGTGTTGGACTACTGACCGGAGGGTCCTGAGCTCCCTTTCCGGGCAAGGCACTCTGGGCACCTGCAGCTCCACCCAAGCTGTGATTTTTCGGGTACTAGATCTTCTTGGGAAACCATAACTGGCACAGGGAAAGGAACTGACCCTCATTTGTAAATATTCACACGCGGTCGGGCTTAGTATTGTGGGTACTCTACCATCACCTACCCAACCGAACTTCGGGTTGAATACTGTTTACAGTATATTTACATCGCGAGATTACCAAATCTTGGAAAAGTACCGATTAACCAAATATTTAATTCAAATGAATGGCAATAATATTTTCATTCTACAAGGATAGTTTTTATGATTGAAAACATTTAGACTGAAATTCATTAATACATAGACATGCACAAAATCCGGAGAATCTTTTAATTGCTAATGGCGAAACCCATTTTTTTATTAAATTGAAAATAGTAATAGCATAAGTTTATTCGATTAATCAATTGGGAGCTAAAGGAATATGGATATGTTTTAAGAAGTTTGTAATAAAGCTGTTGATTTTGGAGTTAAAGTTTCAATATTTATAAAGCCAGTTCTGGGTGATGTGAACCCAAGCAGGTAGGGAGGAAATACATTAGGATTGCTGGCTATGATGAAAAACGAAAATAAATGTTTGGGGAGAGCTTCTGTACGTGATCCTCGTAAACTAAAACGCTAAATGTAAATTTTTCATCCTCAATTGTCTTACCTTCTACAAATTCTTCTACGGTTATTTCTATAAACACACCAAATCCAGTCATTCCTAAACCTAAGTTCAATTTCATTCCAATATCTCCGGAGATAATCCATAAATACCAATACATTCTGACGTTACTCGAATTTCTAAGGAATTTACAAAATCTGAAGTACCATCTTTAAAATCATTTTTATTTAAAATTTCTTTTAACCATTAGTTATTTAATCATTTACAGAGCTCTCAGATTTTATTAAACGCCCTAATTTTAGGATATATTTCTGTATATTCCATAGTGAGAAGACAAAAATCAGGGACATTTTATTTTGTTTACATTTATATTTTTATTGTTTGAGTAACATAGTTTTACTACACAGGAGGAGTAATTGAATTTTTTATTTTTCTGTCGTTATTTCAATTGTTTTGTATATGAGAACGCTCTCAATGAGCAAATGAGCCAGAACGTCAGGCGTCTCATCTCAAGTTTAAATTTTGAGGAATTATTCTAGGCTACTTCTTCGATCCTTTCTTATCTATGTTTATAAAAATTTCCTTAATTCTCAACTCCTACGAGATGTTTAATACTTATACGACGCTTATGGACAAGTTTTCTACCATTTCCACCAATCAAAGTTTCTAAATAAAATAACTATCATTAAGGTAAGTAGTGTTTCAGCTATCTATACCATATCTGTTTAGAAACTTCTCGAAAATTTTACTACAAAAATATAATTCACCAACAAATTATTGGTTAGGATTCACTTCAAAATAACCTCCTTTCCAAAGTTTACACTTATCTCAACGGTATTTCCTCTTTTTGAAACAGTGCTGGAACACTTCTTCCGGAATGCTTATGAGTACCTCCTTCGAATGTTTCAAAATCTCTGGAATGGTGGCAAATCTTTTTCCTTTGAGCAGGAGTTAGGTTTTGGGATTAGGAAAACGTCACATGGGGCTAGTTTTGGTGAGTAGGGTGGGTTCGGGAAGCACAGTGGTCTTGTTTTTGGCTAAGAGGTCACGAGTTCTCAGAGCCGTAAGTAGGTATTCGTGATGCGCAACCCCCATTGGATGCAGACGACACCACCATTGCCGCAACGTCGCGTGTGCACTCGGCGAACATCCGACGCCTCAACACCCACCTTGTGCAACTTCAAAAGTGGACCAAAACATGGAAAATTCGGATAAACGCGGACAAAAGTACTCATGTCCACTTCACCCGACGCCGCCCCTGCACACCACACCTGTCGCTTACTCTACATGCACACAGCATTCCGAGAGCTTCGTCGCACCGTTTCCTTGGCGTCATCCTCGACAACAAACTCACTTTCAAACCCCACCTGGACTTTTGCCGTGCGAAAGCCACCGTTGCTGTCAATCAACTCCGCTGTCTTGCGTCGGCGGCTTCCCCGATCAGTCATATGGACCGGGTGCGCCTATTCACGGCTATCGTGCGGTCCAAATTTCTTTTTGCCTGCCCAATTTTTGCAGTACGGAAGACGATATGGAAACACCTCGAAACAATACAAAACATCTCCATCCGGCGCTTGTTAATGGTTAGCCGCCTCACGCGGATGGCCGAGGTGCGTGCCACTTATCGTCCTCCGTCCGCCGCGGACTTCATTCGTTCTCAGGTCGCGAACTTTCGTTCGCGACTCGGCAAAACTGGAAATGCTCTGCTATCTGATATCTGGGATTACGATATCAACTATAAACTTATATATACACTGCCTAAGGACGTAACTCGCCTATGAGTCTTTCCTATGTCTGTTACTATTAAGTTTTATTCATTCTCCTCTTCTTGCCAGTTGGTACCTCGCGTTTGCTTTCCGCCTTAGTCCACCTGTACGGACATTATTCCAAATTCACGCAAAATCTTTCCATTTGTATGCCATGTAATAACTTTCCTCCGCTTAGTTTAACTTAGTTTCTAAATGAGCCGTTACCTGTCGGCTTCAACCACCATTGTAAACTTCTGTTATAGCATAGCTTACTCTAAATCTTAAGTTTCTCGTCTCTCACAAACAACACGCACACGAATGAGAGGTTTTTTGGAATGTCATGGTTTTATCTTGTATGTTAAATGACCGGTTAAGGTGGGTTTTCGCTCACCGGGACGGTGTATGTGTGCCCATATGGGCCGACAATGAACGCTTGGAGCCCCATTGGATCTGAAACAACAGTCAACAGCTCCTTGAAATTCGAGAGAACTAGCCAAGCTTTTTTGGAGGATCTTTCACCAATCCATTGCGAAGATTGATGTTTTGTTTCGATATCATATCTTTAACCCACGACCCATCACTTTGTTAGGCTCCTTTCTCCATAGTCAAGACAGGTCGTTTTATTACTAATATGTATTCTAAGTTTTTGTAGGTATCAACGCTAAAAAATTTCGATGTTAACTACCGAGGTCGTTTCTAACGTGGTCTTTGTAGAGAGGGGACTCACTCATTCAGCATGTAACTTACTTCTATTTAACGAGAAACCTATTCTGTCAACATGTGGAACACGCTTTTTCAATAAGATGCAATATGCTTTTATTTCATATTTCACAGGTTTTCTCCATTCCTTGCTAGGACAATTTTATGGCGGTCATTAGTTGCTTAGGTTTGGGGTGGTCTTCGTTCTGTGCGCTAACCTTTTTGGTGAAGGCGTTACGAAATAATTTTTTGCAATGTTCTTTTTGAGTATGCAGTCAGAATCAATATTGTCTTTTCTACTTTTAAATACTGTGTAGTTGGACGTTATACCTGTACTTGTATTTTCTGACCGATTGATTGCTATTTTCAGATAATATATCGTATCATTGGAAAAATCATTTATAAATTCATAGGAAGGAAGGTACGAATCTACCAACGACTGATGTGTTTTCTTGTCCAAATGGAAGAGTTTCCGCTTCGAATGCTTTTTGATAGAAGACGCCAAGCCGTAAGGCCTCCAACAGGCGAGGCTAAATTTTGCCACCCCCAGTTCGCGGCGATACCTGTATATTTTTCAGAGAGCTCGTACATTTGCAAATGGCCCGTATAAAGAAATCAATGACGTATCATGAAAATGAGAGATGCAAAAAATATTCTCTCGAGTGTCTCATCATGTGTAGTTACGATAAATTGTTTTTAAATATTTTTTATTTAAAATAAGGTAAGACCTTGCCTATTTATAGGATATGTGATTAATATTACATTCATAATTATAATTACACTCATTTTTATACAAGATGAAAAGAAATATGATTACTTTTTATGTTACCTTCATGACAGTTTTTAAAGTACGACGGAAAATAATAGATAAAACAATAAAATTTCATTCTGGGGTGTTAGAATTAGTAATACTATTCATGGATTACTTGCTAAATAAAGAATCGTTTAGGATGGTTTCTTTTGATTATTACTTTTTAAGGATCGCAAAGACTTCGTTCTATTCGACTTATAATACTTCATTCCTTTAAACTTAATTTATACCACCTAATTTCTCCATCCATACGTGTTATATGTTATAGCATCCATCCAAGCCAAGCATCAAATCTATTTTCAAATTCAATTACCTAAGATCCCTCCCAGAATGGAATACTTTTATCATAATAGTTCTCATAGCATGTATACTAAATTATACTTTTCACTGTGTATAAAATTACTCTCGAACCCAATTACTCACATTCCGTCACGCTCGTATGCCCGAAATGATTTCCTCTATTGGTCATTTTTATTGTTTTACCGTTCTCTCTGCTTTTCATGTCCGAATTTGATGCTAATATATTCCAAATTTACTGCTGCATTTATGCCTCTCCAGTGACCCGTGTTTTCCAATGGCTTGCAGATATGTTAATACATTTTTTCTGTAACTGTTGCTGTCCAGCTTTTTAAATCCACCCATACTCTATATTTCCCTCAATTTGAGCATCGAATAGAATTTTATTCAATATTTGCAGCCATTCCTTATTTTTCCTCTAAATATTTTTTTAATTTCAACGTTTTACACCTAAAACGTTTGAATTGACAATTATATTTCATGCGAATGAATTTATATTTCTTTAACGGTTCATTATGTGAGCAGTTTCTAATTTTCCTAAATCTAATGTGTGATCTAATGTATCTGACAGCTGCGATCTTCCGGAAGAACATTCCTATGATTAGGAATCTGTTAATAAACGTGTGAGAGTTGAATTTTTGATTTGGAAAGGTGAAGATATCTTTTAAAACTTAGCCTTAAATAAAACAATACATGGGGTGAGTTTTCAGAAAAATTCTAGTTGAGTTATTCATAACCAATTTAATAAAATACAAATTAGAAATCGCCATATCTACGACGCTCATATATATTTTTATTTTTTTTCTAATAAACTTAATATAGAAAGAAACAAAAAATAACCGACTAAGTCAAATCCACAATCGTTATTTATTTGAAGTGACCTTGGCTTACTAGCCGGGCAGAATCACTAGGTAAAAATGCAGTATATTTCAAGATCTTTATATGCATATTAGTCTGTAGAGAACGGTGTGGTTAGGGAAAGAGAGAGGAAAGGGGAACTTGAAGGGCAGTAGGGCGTACATACAAGAGGTAGAGCGAATGAAGCATTGGTGGGACCTAACTCTAGTACCTGCCCGGGGTATTAAGTAGAGGGCGGGGGAAGGAAACGGGTACAAGTTGAATACTCTTGGTAATTGTAGGAGGAGGAAGCAGGAAAACTGAAACTGTTCCTCTCTCTTGAAGTGGCTCTTGATGTTGTTCTCTAGTAAATATTAAAAAAAAATTAAAATGGTAAGTAGCGACAGGAATTACCCCTTTCCGATTGGGGCCAAAATAAATCATTGACAACAAATACGGTACCGTAAATTTTGAAAAATATGAATTTTAACCGTTAAATTCATTTTTACTTCCCGTAGCCGAAATAAATCTGTCCGAGTCATGACATCGCTCAAATGGAGCCAGTTGAAAAACGCTGGAGACAAAATGAATTTCACATCTTAGTATTGATAGTAAAAAATGACCATTAGCAATTACATTTCTCAGCTGGTCAGAAATATTATCTATGTATTTTATTTGCATTTGTCATCGGCAATGAGGGGTATTATCACCGATATATTTTACCGTTTATTTTGCTTCTACTTTAACATTCGCTTTCGTTCACTCCCTTTCTCTTGACTTAACTCCTGGTACGCCATTTCTATTCTTATTCATTTCTCTTTCCTTCTCCTCTCCTGTATTTCTGCAATATAGACTTCCCAGGATCTCTGCCACCCGATCACTTTAACTCATCACACTCTCTCCCACACTCTCCTGAGAAAACTTGTCACTCTGTTACGCCTCACGCTTCCACCTTGCTGAAGACATCAATCTATCTTCATCTGTAACATCAGTCCAACCGTCTTCTCTCACATCCCTTTTCTTATCATTCCTGAACCAGGTGAGTTGCACGAATAAGAGAGTATTTGAGAGTTTCTGTGGCGTAAAAGTTATAGCTATCGCTATGACATGTTTCTCCTCTACTCTCAGCTTAATGAGATCATTTGCTTGCTTATTCGAATACATTTCTATCAAATTTTGCAACACTTTCCAATTTCATATCAGTTTCTTTTACCTGAGAGTTGCATACTTCTCCGGGGTCTTTGTTCCCGAGCTGAAAAAGCTAGATGAAGGGCGCTCATATATCTGGTATTTATTGAGTAAAACGTTTTTCAGAGGTGATTTCTTGAGTGATATCTTTACGTTAAGGCTTCAGCTGTGAATACCGCTAGTCGATTTTACATGGATGAGCAGTGAATACAACTGATTAAATAAATAGTATAATGGTGTCAGCACTTTGTCCCTTTTGGCTTCAGTTGTTGCGAAAAATCTATTGCCATTTTTCGACATCAATCTTACACATAATTTGGTTGAGAGGCAAATGCTTTTACCGCGGTCTGTTCCGTTTTGTTCATTAAAAACCTTAAGATTATCATTATTTATAATAGATGAAACTATTTATATTTTTATTACATAAACGTATCGCAAATATAAACCTCCTGATAAATATTCAAAACACTAATGGTCATTGGCATTCAAAAGGAAATATATATATATATATATATATATATATATATATATATATATAGTAAATAATAAAAAGTCTGAATAATTATTTTATGTCAGGTGTAATACTAATAACACATTTACAAAATCAGGACTTAATATTACTTAATTATTGGCTTTAATTTTTATGAATTTACACAACAACTATACAGTGAAGTTACCTAGTCAAGTTTCAAATATGTTTTTGCAAAACAAATGTCGTTTTTACGTGAGATAATATATAAATGTAAAAGTTTACCTTACCTTCTAGATCAAATTCATGGTGTAAAATATTCTCATATTAAACTGGTGTTAAATTACATTTTACTATCAAAAACTGAATAAAATTTGAATTTAATGATATAATATTAGTTTTCTCTTTCTTAGAATAGCCGAAACTAGCATTTTTTAAAAATAAATTTTACTTGGAAGGATTCTGAAAAATAACACCATCAATTAAGATCATTTGACATTCGTCTATCTTTTCCCCTTATTTTCCGGACGATCGTAACTTAAGTGGTGACAACTGGAATAAGAATTCTTATCTGATTTTGAAAGAATTTATTATTGATTGGAATTATTATTTGTGCTACCATCATATTGCTATAAAACTACGAAAAGTTCTACCTCGTAATTTTTTAACCAGAATAACTACTTTATTCTATGTATTCATTCTTTCTAAAACAAATCATCCTCTACTTTTCTCACTCTAAATCCGAGTATTCCCTTCTATCCTATTCTATCACTTATCGGTAGAATTTCACAAAATTCTTACATTATGTTCCACGAGTAGATGTTACGAATAAATCACTAATGATTTGCTGATGTCAGTAAAGTATACTACATATGTATGAATTAATGCCATGTGGTAGTGGAAATACGAGTTATTATTTTTTTAAATTCTAACTTGCACCTAATTTGACAAATTTTTACTACATTCAAGGTGCGTTAGTTTGTTTTTTGATAGTATGTATATTTGTACGAATGTAAGTTGAAAGGGTTTGTGCATATAGGTTTGCATGGGTGTGTCGATGTCGCATGTAGTTTTGTTCCCTTTCACGGATGGTGACCTATCGCCCGCCGTCACACGCCCTTACGGCCTTATTTAGATGTAGATGAAGACAAAAGGCGTCTAAATAAAAATGACTTCCTTGTAATATTATGCCCAGGCGTTTTTAAAATTTATTTAGCAATTAAAAACTTAGTCACCTCTAACCAATTGGAGCCATTATATAATATTTTATACTATATATATTTTTAGTTTAAAAGGATATACCTTTTTACAGTGTAGTTATCATCTGGTCCTTTAAAGAGTGTTTCAAGCGAATTCTTGTGTAATTATTCTGGCAATTTCATTACCCCTGGCTCTTACATCACATTAAATGAAAGGTGCTTCATTTTTCTTTCCTTAGCATTGCGATGTCAATTGATATCCAATCCCCGTACGTTGCCTAATAACCATTTGGAATTCTAAATGAGCGGAATGCGGTGTCGGGATTATCACGGGCAATTAAAAAGACACAAACCGTAGTCCCAAGGCGTGCCATTAGATGCACTTACGTTGAAATTGAGCCGCTAGTTCTCAAATTTATCATTGGAAAATCTAACTCAGCTCATCATATTATTTCGCTCCCTGTTTGCTGTTTAAGCATGAAACCTCCCAAACCTTTCCCCAGGATTGGTTTTAATTCCATTTCCTCGGAATTCGAATTAACATCCCTCAGCCAATTTCCACTGCCAGGCGCAACCACGGCCAAAGGCCCTCGGCAGCTCTGGGTTAAACGAAAGGTTCGCTTTGACTCTGCTCTGAATTTAATCGTAATTCGTCCTTAATTTCCTAACCCCTATCTTCGTGATGCTTTCGTTCTCGTTTTGATTGCCCCTCAAGTTTCCCTGAAATAACGGTTTTACTTAAACCATACTATAATATATTAATTGTTTTAATAAACAATCAAAATATATCACCGGAATGGTCCCGAAGATTCATTCCGAAAAATATAAATTCATTACACCATAATAAATAATATGTTAAAATTTTAAACTAAAAGAATAGCGTTAGTTTCGAGGGGAAAATATTGCTCAAACAATATCTATGATGTGTATCGCTGGCTAAGTTAAATGATAACGATCAAATATTAATCACCCCGAATATAGTTGTATCTTCGGAAAATATTTCTGTGAAATCATTTTCAGGTGGAAAAGAGGCATCAGAAAAGTGATATTCTTTTGTCGACTGTTTTTTTGAAACTTAAACACTAGTTGGACAGTTATTGCTGAACTAACGTTTGATTAATATGCTGGTTACGATGATAAATAATATGAAATATTACATCAAACTTGACTGCTGCAATAATAAACCACATTCAAGTGAAATACTATGGCCCACTTTTATTTAAAATCAATTTTTAATCCTATTTATAAAAAATTGTTAACTTTTCTTTTTTATATTAAGCCATCAAGAAATGAAAATATATTCCGAATATAATTTTATATTTTTCCTATTATATAGTTTGTGCTAGCTAAAAGAGGTTATTTTCCTACAAATTGCTAGGACATTTTTTTTTATTACCCGCCTGAAATATATAGGGAAATTCAAGAGTGGTATGATTAATCCACTGAAAATTAATATTTCAACAATATTTATTCTAATATTTTCTTTATATAGTTGCCAAAATAAGTTTCATATTTTTACCTTTAGAGGGAAAATGAAACTCGGAAATCTAAGGTTTTACTCATTAGAAATTTGTACAGTTAGGGAAAGCTATCATTATATCGAGTTGGCATAATGGTTACCTCTACATAAGTTTGACTACATTGACCATGTCACTGGAGGTACTGTCAGACAGAAGCAATGATTCTTCAGAGTAGGTAATGAAGACAAATTTAATTCATTAGAAATGTCGATCAATTTTCACCTCCACAAATGTCTTTTGCCCTACGGTTGAGGAAAGAGCAAAGCCGCTGCCGAAGATTGTTAGTTACCATGGAAGCATAACGCTTTGGAAACACGGAAAGTTTAGTGGTAAATTCTAATTGGGTATCGGAGCTCTTTTATGATGAGGGAATTGACCGGAACGTCAAGCAAGAATGTAAAGAAAGACTTGTTAAAACTTTGACATGGAGTGTTGTTCTGTACGGGGTGGGAATACAGCAAGTCAATCAAGCAAGACGATAAGCGCAGATTTGGAGGGTATCCTGTTCAAGTTTTACACAACTTGGGGAATTTCACTAAAACGAGGGAATCTGGTTAAACTGCTGTGGCGATTCGATGGCGATTTTTGAAACGTTGATGTCGTGTGATGAAATGAAAAGTGTAGTGGGGATTTTGTTTCTCGTGAAACAGAACGGTAGCCTATGGGTATGATTTACGTGGTCAAAGATTGACGTAAGGCACAGGGGGTTCAGGGTAGGGTGTTTTACGTGGTTAGACGGAGGTGATGTACCAGCACTACCAGATGTGATGTACCACCACTGAGTACCAGCACTATTAAGAATTTCCGGTCGCCTTTGAGGGATAGTGGGGCATTCAGAAAAAAGATTTAAAGAGACGGGGGTCTGATTAATGGTGTAAATGTTTTTTAAATAATTTGGTCATCTTGGATATACTGAGTGCATATCTAGGTAATTCAGAGATTCGACGGTGTATCGGTTTTGGATTTAGGATGCGGCATACACGGGGAAGAGAAAGGGATGATGCTACGATTGAGAACGTAAGGTAATTAGCAATGTTTAAAACAAGTCTTTGAAGTTGTATGCATAATATGTGAGTTATGAATAATTATTGCAAATCTGGTGGGCACGGAATTAAAGTAAATAGGGGATTTAGGTTTTAGTATTAAGTGGATTGCAGCTATAGGGATGGAGGAACTGCTGATGGTTGCTAGGTCTAGTATGAATAGAGGTGAAGAAATGGTGAATTGCAATGAATATTTCCGTGTCTAAAATTGTGACACGTATACTGTTGGTCGAGTAAATGCATGAGACGGAGAAGAGGACTAAGTTGAAAAATGAATTTCGAGAGGCTATCGGTATGAAGTATTTCATCAATGAAGCAGACCCAAAAAACTGGTTGAAGACCTGTGAGGTGAGGAACTCTTCTTCATGCCGATTCATAAACAGATTTTCGTGCTAGGTAGCGATTATTGTACCCTTAGTCATAATGGTTATGATTTCATCTGCTTTTCATTGTCGGTTTCATCCTATTTTAGAGCGATAATCATCTACTGCCTCTGTATGGACAAAATACACCGCAAGTCATCGTAAAGGCGTAAGTTGCCATGCACCAGCAATGCACACACAATCACAGTAATTAAAAATCTCCAAAGATAAAAGCTCGATTATGCACTAAAAGTTAATGACATGGAAGAAGGTCCTTACATGCAAGAATATTCAATAAAAGGATTTCATTCATATCATACGGGAAAATGTTTATATAGGTGGGTGTATTTCAGATGATTAGTGATGGTGAAGAGTGACTCATCTGCCCTGGGGACGAGACTCGAGTCAATCGTCTACTCTTCGGCCAATATGGAACCCCTGACCCAGTGTAAGACTTAAGAAAACTTCATCAAGCTGGTACGCCGGGAAAGCACCAGGCAAAAAAATAAGTGTCTCGAAAAACGGTGAAGAGAGTCGTGTCGTGAGAGGCGAGTGAATATTAAACTACATCTACACAATACACAACAAGCCGCCACAAGGGTATGGGGTGGAGGGTATTAGATCACCAGCCATGCATGCACAATCGCAATCCTTTTATCTGTACAAATATGTAAATTTTCATGCACTCGAAAAATTTAATCACACGGAAGGAATCACCCGTATGCAACAACACTCAATTACCGGACGCTTACATTGAAATCATGCTGCAGAGCTGATAAAAAGATGGGTCTATTGAAAAAAGGAATAACATTGAGGAAGAAGAACGTAAGACATTGACAAATATATACAACACCAATTCTAACCATCTCACACGCTATTGCTGCCGTATCCACTTTCATCTCCAATGGCACAAGGAAAGACGACACTTCAAATAATTCCGTTCTACCTACTCCCAAATTTTATGTTGGTGATTTGTGCATCACAGTAAGTGTTATATGTCCTCTACAACCTCAAACAAGCAAACTGCCTGAAATATATACAGTAAATTGAACCCTTATTCAAGCCTACGGTCAACTAGTGGCTCTCATCCTAATTCTTCCAAAAATGTCGTGACGCTACTGAAACATCAAGCTATAGTAGCTCCGCTTCACCAATTTATCAAAGCCTAGTATTGAAGTGTACCTAATTTTTTTTCTGTATCCTGGATTTGATTTTGTTATGGTTGCGTATCGTGCAAGTGTCTACTTACTAGTGTCACTTTTGGCAATAAATCTTCGCGAAACCGTTTTTAAGCGTCCAGGAAACACTTAAGGAAAGGGTGATAGATCAAGAAAAAATTATAACATTAAATTGATTTAGTAAAGTAAAATATCGGAAGTTAAGCAAATTTTTGTTAGCACAAAGATAGATATATTTTTTGGAGCGGAGGGATGGCTTAGGGATGATATAGCATGCGTAGAATCCGTGAAACCAAATGGTCTCACGGATTAGAGAAAGAACCTGCATAGTAGACGTAGTGTTAAAGTATTAATTGTTGTAAATTTACAAATTTGTAGTTAATATTATGACTGCATCGAATATGGTATAGAAGCGTTTGGTGCACATTAAAGGATATAAATCACAAGCCTGTTCGTATGTTAATTATACAGTCCTGTAGGTTCCTGTATATGTTCTTCCGTTGCTCGACGACTAACTATCCACTGTCAGTGACAAAGATAGTACCAGTATCATTAAAATTGGTGTAGATATTAATCTACCTTCGATTGATTGGGTCTTTTACTACGTAGGAAAATCTGCAACATGCCAGGAGTCCTGTGAAGTACTCCTCCATATGTTCCCGAAACACTCTTTTCAGCAAATTGTTGTCATCAACTAGGGTCGCCGTATACTAGATATCCACCCGAGTATTTATCCCGCGAATATCACAAACATTGTAATTATTGACGGTATCAGCAACCAAAAACTAAATTTATGAAGATAAAGAGAAAAAATCATAAATCATAAGTATTTAAAAAGGCAAACTTTGAAGGATTCGAAAAATATTTTTTAAAAGTATTTACCAAAGCTCAAAATGTAAACCTAAACAAGCAATAAAAAAGCACAAAATAATTTATACATATATCATAAAAAAATAAGTGCTCTGCGAGAAGGAATGAAGATGCTAATTCCTTTCAAACTTAAATGCGAAAGTAAGGTACCAAGGTGGTGCAACGGAGGAGTCAGATCGGCATTAAGAAGGGGAAGAAGGTTAGTCAAATTTTAAAAAGATTTAAAAAAGTGACGATATAGTTTATGTGAATATTTCCAAAAAAATACTAATAGGATGTCCTGGTTAAACGAAAAGAATCATGAACAGAGCTCTACACTCCTTCAAAACTGAAATGCTATGCGAGTAGCTTCAGGAAAATCCAAAGTCCTTTGGTACTATGTTTGAGAAATAGAGGATAAACGTCCAACTACAGGACGCACCCAAAACTGGTAGGACTGATTTTTTTACAAGAATTTTATTGACGATATACTTACATTGACTTATTAATCTTCAAAGTATGCTCCTTGAGCTGCTACACACCAAGTATACGTTACTCCCATTCCCCGTACGCCCGCTGGAAATTTTATTTGGGGATGCCGTTGAAGACCCTCGTCGAAGCCTCTTGAACGGCCTTTATCGAGTCAAAACGTCGTCCCTTGAGCTGCCTTTTCATCAGGGGGAAGAAGAAGAAGTCCAGTGGTGCCAGATCGGGAGAAAAGGGCGGGTGCGGCAACGTGGCAACGCGACAACGCCGTATTTGGCCAGGAGCTGTCTGACGACGAGCGCGCCATGACACGAATTTTCGGCACCATCTTGGCGCACACCTTGCGCATAGCCAAATCCTTTGAAATAATGCGTTGGACGTTGGATACAGACAGACCCTACTGGTCTGCAATTTCTTCACTGGTTAAGCGTCGGTCTGTGTTCAGCAGTGTCCTCACTCTGTCCACATTCATGTCAGTTCTTGCCGTCGATGACCGTCCGGAGCGATGGTCATCTTCAACGAGCTCCCTACCCTCTTTAAAAAACTTGTGCCACTGTGGAACGGCTTAAGGCAGTGTCCCCATAAGCCTGCTTGATCATATCGAGGGTCTCAGTTGCCGTCTTCCCGAGTCTCGCAAAAGACTTCACGGAATAACGTTGCTCTAAAATCAGATTCATTTTATTTTTCGACGCGGACAAAAAACTTCAGCTTTAGCTTCACTAAAAACGGTGTCCTCACTCAACGACAGCCCGCAGGCGACTGAGGTTGGTATCGGTCTGTTGCTAACAGCCCCCTTCACCTTACCCTGCCAGGCAGACCCCCCTCCACCGCTCCGTTCGCGCCAGAGATCAGTTTTACCACTTTTGGGTGCGTCCCTGTACACTTTTTTTAAATAAAACAACGGCGACAGTGTTACAGAAAGTGTGGAAAAGGCAAATGTTTCAAACAAGTTTTTCCAGAGAGTTTGAATTACTACAACAAACGCACCATGCAAGCGACTATACCCACCTGGGGAACGCATGAGTTGTAGTTTTTTCGGGTAAGCGACCGACAGCTAAGGCCATTTACGCCATTAGGGATGGATGGGAGAGGAAGGATGGCGAGATACCCGACGTCGGCAGTAGCCTACTCTAGTCGAAAGGAGTCCACAGTTTAACGTCCCATCCGACGGACGCCGTACTCACTCAAAGTACTCTCCAAAAAGCACCTCAAGTAGGGATCGGGATGCCACTAAAAAATATTTGTTGTCTCTAGGATTTGAACCCGGGCCTCCTCGGTGGGACGCCTGTGCGTTAGCCTCCGCCCCATTGCGATGGTTCGGAGGCTAACGCACAGGTGCTAACGCAAAAAAACAAAATGAATCTGAATTTAGAGCAGCGTTATTCCGTGACGTTTTGTGCGAAACTCGGGAATATGGCAACTCAGACCCTCGATATGATCAAGCAGGTTAATGGGGACACTGCCTTAAGCCGTTCCACAGTGGCACAATTTGTTTAAAGAGGGTAGGGAGCTCGTTGAAGACGACCATCGCTCCGGACGGTCGTCGTCGGCAAGAACCGACACGAATGTGGACAGAGTGAGGACACTGCTGAACACAGACCGACGCTTAACCAGTGAAGAAATTGCAGACCAGTAGGGTCTGTCTGCATCCAACGTCCAACGCATTATTTCACAGGATTTGGCCATGCGCAAGGTGTGCGCCAAGAAGGTACCGAAAATTCGTGCCATGGCGCGCTCGTCGTCAGACAGCTCCTGGCCAAATACGGCCGTGCCACGTTGCTGCACCCGACCTTTTCTCCTGTTCTGGCACCACCGGTTCATCATCTTCCCTCTGATGGAAAGACAGCTCAAGGAACGACGTTTTGACTCGAAAAAGGCCGTTCATGAGGGTCCGACAAAGGTAATCAACGGCATCCCCAAAGAAGATTTCCAGCGGGCGTACGGGGAATGGGAGCAACGTTATACTAAGTATGTAGCAGCTCAAGGGGCATACTTTGAAGATTATTACGTCGATGTAAATATATCGTAAGTTAAATTCTTGTAAAAAATCAGTCCTACCAGTTTTGGGTTCGTCCCTGTATATAAACGCATAATCACCCCAAACCCCATAAACACAGTAATCAACCCGAAGGTCGGTTTAGTAGGTGATGATAGAGCCCACCCACTTCATGTACCGACGGCGTGTGAATATTCACACATCGGGGAAGGGGGGACAGTACCTTTCCCTTTGCCGGTTATGGTTTCCCAGGAAGATCTTGTACCCGAAAAATCAACTAGCTTGGGTGGAGCTGCAGGTGCCCAGAGTTCCTTGCCCGGGAATCGAACCTGGGACCCCCCGGTCAGTAGTCCAACGCTCTACCCACTAGACCACCGTGACCCGCATATACATATATATAATAATTAGGTAATCTACCGGTTAAGGTAGGTTTTTGGATGGACACAACTATCAAATAAACATTTTGTGACTCCCCACCTAGCAAACTAATCTATATCAGGTCCCTCTTCATCTCGGTGTACTTCTTTCCTCCCTTCATCCCGTCCAACATCCCTATCCTGTTCCTACCCTTACCTCCCTTGCCCAATATTCTCCCCTCTATTGCCTTCTTCAACATTCCACTACCGCTCAATAAGCCTTTCATCCATTTTTCCTGCCTCCATAGGATTTCTCTCAACAAACCCCTCTCCTCCCTACCATTTCTAGTACTTCCTCATTTGTTTTCCTTTCGGTCCACTTCACCTTCTCCATTCTTCTCCACACCCACATTTCAAAAGCCTCCATTCTACGTCTATCCTCCTGCTTCAGCGACCACGTTTCCGCGCCGTACATAGCTACGCTCCATATCAGAGTTTTTACGAGTCTTGTCTTAACATCCCTACTCAACGTCCCCGTCATCAACTCCCTCCTCCTTGAGAAAGCCTCCTTGCCTAGCGCAATTCTTCTCCTTACGTCCCTACCACTTTGACCGTATTGGTCCAAAACACTTCCGAGATATGTAAACTGTTCTACCTGCTCTATTTTTTCCCCGCCTATTTTAATATTTAGCTTAGCCTTTTTCTTTCTGGGAAATCGCATAACCTTTGTTTTATTAATATTTATTCTCATCCCATATTTATCGCACTGAACCTCCAATTTACTCAACAATGCTTGCAACCCCTTGGCTGACTGAGCAACTAATGCTTGGTCATCAGCAAACCTAACCGATTTTACGAATTCCCCTCCGACTTTCATTCCTACCTCCAGTTCTTCCCATGCTTCTTTAATCATTTCCTCTACGTATACGTTGAACAATACCGGTGACAATGGGCAACCCTGCCTTACCTCTCTTCCTAACACTGCCCATCCGGGCTCTCCGTTCCCCACTCGCACCTGAGCAGTCTGAGATATGTACAGGTTGCGGATCAGTCTCCTGTCCCTCCAACCCATTCCTATTTTCTGCAATACACGCATTAATTTTTCCCAATTCCCTCTATCAAACGCTTTGTCGAAATCTACAAAACAGGCAAAAACGTCCTGATTGTATTCTATATTCCTCTCGACTAGTGATCTCATTACTGCAATGGCATCACGCGTACCTCTTCCCTTCCTGAACCCAAACTGATCATCCCCTAAGTAATCATTTGCCTTTCTCTCTATCCTTTTGTTGATGATCCTGAGAATAACTTTAGCTGCGTGGGATATCAAACTTATCGTTCTGTAATCCTCACATGACGAAGCCTTTGCCTTTTTTGGAATAGGAACTAACACCGATCTCACAAAATCTTCCGGCCAGATTCCTTCCTCATAGATACTACGAATTAGTCCATATATGGCCTTTTTCCCACCTTTCCCTAACCATTTCAACATTTCTACAGGAATATTGTCCACCCCCACAGCCTTATTTGCTTTCATCTCTTTTAATGCCCTTTCTATTTCATCGTCGAGTATGCCTGGACCTAAGCTATCTTCTTCTACGTCATGTTCCTTTTCTATGTCTAACCTTGTCGGCCTAAGTTCTTTACCATACAGTGTTTCTATATATTCCTCTCTCTCTCTATGATTTTTTCTGGCTCAACTATTATCTTACCCCATTTATCTTTAACTGTTAGCACAGATCTTGCATTCTTACTTCCCGAGAATAACTTAACCTCGCTGTATAGAGCAACAATTTCACCCTTTTTCTGTAAACTTTCCATATCCTCGCATTGCGTTTTCCACCATTCTTCTTTTGCTTTATTTGTGGCCCTTCTTAATTTATTGCTTAACTCTTTGTATTTCATTTTGCCTAACTCTGTGTTTACATTTTTCCATCTTCTTCTCTCATCCATCTTTGCAATCATCTCATCCGTTACCCGTCAAAACATAATTTAATTATATATATATATATATATATATATATATATAATTTGAACCATGTGTATATATATATATACACATGGTTCTGTCCTCCTTTTTCTTGAGGAAGGTGGTGCAGACCACCGAAAATTCGATACCTAGTGAGTTTCTCTTATTTTGTTTTTCTGTGTTTTTGTCTTTGTCTATTAGTGCTATTTATACACACACACACACGTACATATGTATATGTGTATATATATATATATATTTATACTTATATATGTATATATATATATATATATATATATATATATATACATAGACCCCTAGAGCTGTGCTGGCGGGAGTAATAATAATTACTCCTGGAAGGGTCACCCATGCCAGATAGGTCGAAGGTTAGGAGCCAGACGAAAGGTAGTCCACGCAGCGTCTGTTCCTCAGTGAGGCGGCTGCAATGGCGTCTGACCCCAGTGGGGCGGCCATTAAGTGATGGTGTCACGTTAAAAACACTATTGAGGAAGGCAACGGGAAACCACCTCAATTATGATTCCCAAGAATATTATGATGGGCACTATAGATAATATGAGTCCTGGCAATTACGGGACTCGGCCCAAGAGGCCGTGTGTCGTGCCCGGCAGCGGGAGCGGCAAGGCTTCCGCGGTCGTCATCCCACGAAACCCTTGCAGGGAAGAAATAACTTCAGCAGGACAGAAGACTCAGAAGAAGGCGAAAGTAGTAAGAATAGGAACCTGGAACGTCAGGACAATGTTGAGGAGAGGCAAATTAGAAAATATTAAGCGAGAGATGGAAAGAGGTAACATAGATGTTTTAGGCCTCTGCGAGGTGAGATGGAAAGATAGCGGGGATTACTGGAGTGACAATTATAGAGTAATATACAGCGGCGGGGACGAGAGCCAACGAGGGGTTGCCGTAATTTTAAATAAAGGGGTAGGAAGAAGCGTAGTCAACATAGAGCAAGCGACAGATAGAATTTTACTCGTAGAGATTAAAGCAGAGCCGACGAACTTGGTTATTATTCAGGTATACATGCCACCGAGCAACCACAAGGAGGAAGAAGTCGATAGGATGTATGATAGGTTAGAGGATATCATCGCGAGTGTTCCTGCAGGGAAACATTTAATAGTGATGGGGGATTGGAATGCGACGGTAGGCGAAGGAAGAGATGGTGGTGAGGTGGGGGACTATGGGTTAGGCACGAGGAATGAACGGGGAGAGAAAGCAATTGAATTCTGCAGGAGACAGGGGTTGGTCATCACCAACACATGGTTTAGACACCACAAAAGGCGTAGGTATACATGGAAAATGCCAGGTGACTCAGAAAGGTATCAGTTAGATTATATTATGGTTAGGCACAGGTTTAGGAACAGTGTGATAAATTCGCACAGTTTCCCAGGAGCGGACGCGGACTCTGACCACAATTTAGTTGTTATGAAATGTAATGTTCGTTTCAAGAAGATAAGGCAAGGGCGGCGGGTTAAAAAATGGAATTTAGAAGCAGTAAATGAATTAACGAAGAAGGAGTATCAGGAGGCTGTAGAGAAAATGATGGATGACGGTAAAGAACTGAGTGCTATCGAAGAAAAATGGGAATGTATCAAGAAAGGGATATTGGAAGCCGCTAAAGACACTATAGGAACCGTTAACGGGAAAAGGATAAGGAAACCATGGGTAACGGATGAGATGATTGCGAAGATGGATGAGAGAAGAAGATGGAAAAATGTAAACACAGAGTTAGGCAAAATGAAGTACAAAGAGCTAAACAATAAATTGAGAAGGGCCACAAATAAAGCAAAAGAAGAATGGTGGAAAACGCAATGCGAGGATATGGAAAGTTTACAGAAAAAGGGTGAAATTGGTGCTCTATACAGCAAGGTTCAGTTATTATCGGGAAGTAAGAAGGCAAGATCTGTGCTAACAGTGAAAGATAAGTGGGGTAAGATAATAGTTGAACCAGGAAAAATCCAAGAGAGATGGAAGGAATATATAGAAACACTATATGGTAAAGAACTTAGGCCGACAAGGTTAGACATAGAAAAGGAACATGACGTAGAAGAAGATAGCTAGGTCCAGGCATACTCGACGATGAAATAGAAAGGGCATTAAAGGAGATGAAAGCAAAAAAGGCTGTGGGGGTGGACAATATTCCTGTAGAAATGTCGAAATGGTTAGGGAAAGGTGGGAAGAAGGCCATATATGGACTGATTCGTAGTATCTATGAGGAAGGAATCTGGCCGGAAGATTTTGTGAGATCGGTGTTAGTTCCTATTCCAAAAAAGGCAAAGGCTTCGTCATGTGAGGATTACAGAACAATAAGTTTGATATCCCACGCAGCTAAAGTTATTCTCAGGATCATCAACAAAAGGATAGAGAGTAAGGCAAATGATTACTTAGGGGATGATCAGTTTGGGTTCAGGAAAGGAAGAGGTACGCGTGATGCCATTGCAGTAATGAGATCACTAGTCGAGAGAAATATAGAATACAATCAGGACGTTTTTGCCTGTTTTGTAGATTTCGAAAAAGCGTTTGATAGAGTGAATTGGGAAAAATTAATGCGTGTATTGCAGAAAATAGGAATGGATTGGAGGGACAGGAGACTGATCCGCAACCTGTACATGTCTCAGACTGCTCAGGTGCGAGTGGGGAACGGAGAGTCCGAATGGGCAGTGTTAGGAAGAGGTGTAAGGCAGGGTTGCCCATTGTCACCGGTACTGTTCAACGTATATGTAGAGGAAATGATTAAAGAGGCATGGGAAGAACTGGAGATAGGAATGAAAGTCGGAGGGGAATTCGTAAAATCGGTTAGGTTTGCTGATGACCAAGCATTAGTTGCTCAGTCAGCCAAGGGGTTGCAAGCATTGTTGAGTGAATTGGAGGTTCAGTGCGATAAATATGGGATGAGAATCAATATTAATAAAACAAATGCTATGCGATTTTCTAGAAAGAAAAAGGCTAAGCTAAATATTAAAATAGGCGGGGAAAGAATAGAGCAGGTAGAGCAGTTTACATATCTCGGAAGTGTTTTGGACCAACACGGTCAAAGTGGTAGGGACGTAAGGAGAAGAATTGCGCTAGGCAAGGAGGCTTTCTCAAAGAGGAGGGAGTTGATGACGGGGACGTTGAGTAGGGATGTTAAGACAAGACTCGTAAGAACTCTGATATGGAGCGTAGCTATGTACGGCGCGGAAACGTGGTCGCTGAAGCAGGAGGATAGACGTAGATTGGAGGCTTTTGAAATGTGGGTATGGAGAAGAATGGAGAAGGTGAAATGGACCGAAAGGAAAACAAATGAGGAAGTACTAAAAATGGTGGGGGGGGAGAGGGGTTTGTTGAGAGAAATCCTATGGAGGCAGGAAAAATGGATGAAAGGCGTATTGAGCGGTAGTGGAATGTTGAAGAGGGTAATAGAGGGGAGAATGTTGGGCAAGCGTGGTAAGGGTAGGAACAGGATAGGGATGTTGGACGGGATGAAGGGAGGAAAGAAGTACACCGAGATGAAGAGGGACCTGATATAGATTATTTTGCTAGGTGGGGAGTTACAAAATGTTTATTTGATAGTTGTGTCCATCCAAAAACCTACCTTAACCGGTAGATTACCTAATAATAATAATATATATATATATATATATATATATATATATACATATATATATTTTTTTTTTCATCGAGATTATCTGTCACTAAGTAGAACTAAATTTACAGAATTATGCAGTCACTGTGGAAAAAAACCTCTGTATATGTGGCTTGTCTCACAAAATATCGTTTCAAATTTTTCCTCGGCATATACACCTAAACCGCAATTCAGTGGGTAAAATAAGGGTTCATGAGGCAAATGAATTAGAATGGCATTGATAATTTGTGAAATCAAATCATTTTCAATTCAAACTTTAATATGTATAAATACAGTTGGTTTTATGCTATCTTTTCACATTACTAAAGGAATGTATGAATTCATGGCAATAATTAAATGAGCAAATTGATTTCATTCTACTGGAACGGCTCTGTCAAAGGCCGAAAGCCGAATACTCTCGATTCTTGCCCTTTTGGAAATTATTTCCTTTCCATTAAGCCCGAAGCCGTTTTGTGGAACACGTCATCGTCAGGCATATCACAAAAAAGCTTTTGAAATTAAAAGTGAGATGAAGTCTTGGAAAGCCGTATCACGTTGAGTTTTCGCTTAGAAAATGTATTCTCTCAATTCCTCTCTATTTTCCGTTCCATGAGAATTCCTAGTGAAATGTAATCATCCAGTTAAAATTACAGGGAGTATTTTTTCTACCTGGAGAGTGCTTTTGGATGACTCGATATATTCTTGTTAACTCTCTTTTTCAAGAGGTTTATATAATCAGAGAATTTATTCTCTATTTTAACTTTTATGGAAAATATATTTTATACCCGTTGGGTAAAATACTGACCTGATTCCATTTACGGCTTTCTTTAAAAATCAGACGACCTGAATAAGCCAATCTACGCATATGGCTGAAAAATACTGCGTCCATATAACGTTATTTTTCGCGATATTACAATTGCTTAGTTAAATGAGTTTCTTCTATCTGTAAAGACTTCCATTAATGTCTTTTGTAATGTTCTTAAATTAAAATGGTGAGTTTATTAAATGTGTTTACTTATTGAGAATAAAAATTGAAGCCTTTCTAGATTTTCTTGGGCTAAATAAGTGCAATATTATTGCAACATTGCAACAATTTCAGAGCGTAAAAATTATTCGCCTTGACCGAATGATTTTTACGCTCTAAAATTGTTGCAATGAGATGCATATTAGCGGATTACTCCGTTAAAAGTAACTGTTGCGGTATCTTCCGCAGTTTCTTGAAATGAGTGCAATATCATGTTAAATATTACTTCATTAACATGTATTAATGATGTATTGGGCAAGAAATTATGAGTATTCAAAAAAGTTGCATTCATAATTTAAGGAAAGCTAATGGAACCCGTGAATCTGTTCCTCATTAATTCATTTTTTCAAGAGAATAAGTTTAGCCAAAAAATAGGCGCGTTTAGATGAAGATATAAATCAGAATTTAAAGGAAATTCCATTACAAAAACGGATGCACAAATTAAAACTCTTTGGCACATGATATGACGGAAACGTGTGGAATTGGATGATACATTGACTATAAGGAAAATATAACTTTTGATTAAAAAAATTATTGCTTTAATATATACTTTGTCTAAATATTTTTCAAGAAAAATGCATATTTATTAAAAATACCTTCTATATGCATAAAACTATGAGTTAAAACGGTGTACATTTTTTCAGAGCATTATAAATAAAGTCAAATAAGAGCCAGTTGATATCATCACGGAGTTTTGTCATGTAAAGTCTGTCCCAAATGTAGTAGAAGTGAGTTGATTGAATAAAATTTATACCAGAATAGAAATATTCACTCAAAAGTCTTCGAAGTACCGCCCTTGTGTATCTACACACCGCTGCTAGTGGGCTTTCCACGCCTCATATGCCTCCTGTAAGGCGGGGTCCAGATTTCTCCTAAGCTCCCTCGTCACGAACTGTTGCAACGCTTCCACCGAGCCGTGATGAGGCCTTTTTTGAGGTGAAGCACAAATTTGAATTTTGAGGCAGGGGAAGAAGTCTAGTGGGACTGGAAAACTTTGGATTCTTACTCATACAGTCGAGAAGGCATTGGCAGATCCGCAGGCTAGTTTTCTCTTGATTGTCCGAGGGCACTCGCGGTCCCAACTTCGCGCACAATTTTCTCATGCCCATGTTTTCGGCGGTCACATATCACTTTTAGGGATATCAAGTTCAACAGAAACCACGCGAACACTTAATTTACGATACCTGTCCAACAAAGGTGGTTATGAGTCTCTCTTCAGGTGTTCCTCCCCCCGTTTTACGCAACATTTGACGATTTAGCGCTCTTGCATTACCTAGTTGATGACGGATCGTAACGAGGCCACGTTATAGAGGTTTCGCAGACGAATGATCCGCACTCCAAAAAGACGGGGACCCAACTGCCATAAGTCTCTAGGCTTTCCTGATACTCCCCTCCCTTGTACCCAGCTATAGAATCCGCCACCCGTCCGCGCGTGTATCCAAGAAAAAATGAGTCCTACCACTTTTGGGGCGGTCCTTGAATGTGCCTCTTTCAAATTATACTCTTTGTTAGGCAACATCAAAGTTTTTAGGCCAAATATTTTACGCTGACATTTGGAAACCAATATATTTTATGCCTTTTCCTTAACAGATTTACCTAATCTTAAATATACTTCGGGTTTTAATGTCTTGACAGTCATTTTCTTAATCCAACCCTCTAGTCTAAGGTTCAGCACATCATATATAAAATAAAAAGGCATAATTATCACAAGATGAATACAATTTCTCCTATTTATAATAAATATACAATATCTTATTCTAACCATAGCCATCCAGGTTTTAAACGAAATGTCAAACAATAATTAAAAGTGACCCTCTCATTCACTCCAATAATCTACCTTCTCCTAGTAGGGTCATTTATTTATTAAGTAGAATATGAATCACCGGTAAGAGGTTAAATTTTGCAAAAGTGGGCCAAATTCGAGGAAAGGAATGCAATTAATGACTCAGCACTAGCAAATCTCTTTGCTATCAAGAAGGAATTGCTCAAAAAGTCAATTTCGTGTATGACGATGATAAATAAATGACTATCAAAATATCTTCCTCGAAGGTCGGTTCGATATGTGGGGACGAAGCTGAACTCGAACTATATTTTGACGGTGGATGAAATTCCCGAATTGGCGATAGACGGTCCAGTTCTTGTTCCCTCAGAGTCCTGAAGTTTCGAAAGGTTTTGTAATCGTAGCTTGTATGTTGTCGTAGTTGTAGCTTGATATGTTTATTCAGGCAATCAAAACATTTTGTTTTCGGAGCCTCCGGTTTGCAGGCGAACCTTCTATTCTCTAGACTAATGCCTTACGGCATAATAGGTACTATAATTGACATAATATACGTTGAATATCCACAACCTGTCCATCATTAGACAAAACCAAGAAAGGCCAAGTGATACATTTCTTTTGAAAACATGTTAATATTTTTAGGCTAAGTTTTTCAGTTTTTCGGAGCTGATTTTCGATGGAAGTTCATATAAAGCGCATTACCAATTCATTTACACCTATCATGAACTTATTTGAGCCTGTAAAATATATTATTCCGCTATCCTTATTGCGGAGAAAGTAATAATCATAATAAAGAATATCTTTATCATTATTTTTTCCATTGGTCACAACGTGAGCAGGTACTGTATAAATTTATCAAGGAAAATACTTTATTGCAAATGGATTAGTATTATTTTTCATGGGTATTATATAGGATTGTGGCTAGAATATAAGAATTGTGTCTGGTATTAGTAAGACAGTAAGAAAACATATTATACACTACATTTTTCATGCAGCGTCAATCATTAATTTGAAGTTACATGGTCCATAATTAAACCTTCTATAGCTCGCGTCATCCTCATGAGGAAAATGATAGAGTACAAAAATATGGCGATTCCGTTTTTGTCAGGAAAAGTTTCACTTTCCTCAACACTTGGGCCAGTCAAATGATAATGTGAGAAATTGGAGTGATTAAAATGAATTTGGATTTGGTTTCTCATGATGGAAGATCCGTAATTACACTCAATTGGATAAGAGTGAAAAATTGATAAAAATATCGATATGTGTATGATGTAATTGGACTAGTTTAAACAAACACAAGCACAAACACAAACACAGAAACAGAAACATATAAAAGAGTGACTCACTGGGTCTCGAATTTTCAGTGGTTGCACCACCGAAAATTCGAGACCCAGTGAGTCCCTCTTTTGTGTTTCTGTTCCTGTGTTTGTGTCGACTAGTCCATTTACATCATTGTGCACGTCCGTGGGATTTCCACTAAAGTTACAAAAGTGGTACATCTCGTGAAAGCACTCACGAGAGCAATATAACATTTGGACGGCATACAGAACACAAGATAATACAGATAACACGTAAAAGGACACTCACATTGTAGACTGTTTAAGCTTTCGGCCTACTCCGAGGCCTTCTTCAGGTTAGAAAAGTCTTGGGGGAATAATGGTGTCTGGGGAGAGGAAAAAAAAGAGGAGAAGGTGCAGGGAAGGCTGGGAGGGGAATTAAAGATGGCGGTTAAGGGTAGGAATTTTAAAGGAAAAGAAAGCTAGGATATACTGTATGCGGATTCGCCGGTTCTCACCTACAACCTATTGTACTCTCCTTACCCTCCTTCACGAAAGACACCTATCACTTCCTCCACTGTTTATTTCCGCTCCATTCCCTCCACCCCCAACCTCCTTATGGCCACCATTGACGTCACCTCTCTCTATACCTCTATTCTATATAGAAGGCCTATCCTCCCTCCGACACGATCTTTCTCTTTGGCCCCCACCGATTATTATTAAAACTTTTAATAATAAAATTATAATAGCGATATTAATCGAATAGAAATTATTTATTATTATTTTTATGATAATTACTTGCAGATTAAAATTCTGAATATATGAAATCGGTAATTAAAATTATCTGGAAAATAATATTCTATAATACGGTCATTTAAAACAAGGATTGAAGTTGGGGGTTGGATATTAGAAAAAGAGCGCAAGAATTGAGTCAGGGATATGCTTGAATAAAATTGCTTGGAAACGGCAGTACACTAGGTCACCATTGAAACCTTATATAAGAACAGAAATGGGTTGAGATGGAAAATTATGAATGGGCCACGGGGTTATCGCCAAACTCACACGCCAAACAAACTGGTTAATTCGGAAACCGAAGAGGCAAATTTTCTGCTTGCGAATGGACCAGTATTTCTCCAGGGCAATTAAATGATCGTGATACATCCAATAGAAATATCATTGCAATTAAGATGATGTATTGGCTCTCTGCGTGAGGATGAGTTCAAAAGAGACATCTACTTTAACGGTTGAACCTGCGGCTGTAAATTATGTTCTTCAATGCGCTTAAGCGAATGAATTACACACTCGAACGAGCTTTATTCTGAAGAAAAAGTTGTTGACTACGTAATCTACAGACTCATTGATGAAGGTGGAGTAAACCAGAAGAGCTTCTAAAACCACTTAATCATGCTCAAAATTGGGGGTAAGTAAATGCCATATATTCCATCTTTGGTGTAAATCACGGATGTTTAATTGAGAGATGGAGTGTTTACTCCTCATTCGTTGCTCAAGCACTTGATTACAGACCGTCTTTGAGCACGGATGGAAGGTTTGCATTTCAAATGCTCATGTTATCTCCCACTCAGCCTCGTAGAAAAAAATGTGTAGTTTTTAATAAACGAAAAGGGAGACGCTTTATGAAAAGTTAAAGTATTGGCAAATATATTTAAAGAAACCAAGAAATTTGGTAATCTGGGCAGCAGATGTATAAAAGATCTTCACACTTGATGTTTAATTTTCCGCTTTTAATAAAATGCTTCAACATTGGCTTCGAATTCGGTACTATTTCCCTGAGAAAAGGAGAGCAGGCTTGCAACAAAATACTTACCTACAGTTTTCCCAATAATTTCAAGCTTCATATGATTAAAAACTTTGCAAAACATTCCAGATGAAACATATGTTTTTATCAGATATTTTTTCGTATATTTCATAAACGAGATTTTTTTCCGAAGGGTTCAATTTTGATGGAAATATGGGAGCAAAGTGAGAGAAAAAATATTTATAAATGACCAACTGCTTACATAAAATAAACTAGAGTTGTAACAGCGTCTTTCACGGATTATTGAATAAAATCACCCTATTGAGACTTATTCTTAGCTAACCGCAGAAAATGATATTTCATCCATTCCACGTTATGAAAAACACTACCAGATATCTGATTAAACAGTGAAAACATGATAATAAAGCATTAAGAATTACACAATGTATGCATTTGTAAGTAAAGTCCTCGTTAAATGGAATTACGATTGGCATTTCAGGAATTTAATTCACATATTTCTGTATGAATAAGCTTAATGCCACATTGTTCGCAAATACCTGTGTTAATGAACGAGTTTTTCTATAGCCGTTCTGACGATCTTTTTATTTCATCTGATATATCAAATTTACCGGTAAAATGATTGATAGAAATTGTTTCATTAGCAATAATATTGAATTTATATTTTCCTTAAATTTCTTTATGTGTCATTAGGTTCTTTATTCAAAACTGAATGCTATAAATTTTTATCGAAGAACTCCGATAAATCAATAAGTTACCTTTGTTCTATTTTTCAACATGTAAATTCGTTTTTCTCTTATTTTTGTTAATCAATAAATAAAATGTCCTCCTATGAGTCCATAAATTGCCGAACTATTGCAAAAATAATACCTTATATGTTCACCTGGTCCTAATCTATCAGGTATATAATTAAGATGAATCTTATGAAATAGACCGGTATTTTCATAATATGGATGTATGGGAGTTGAATCTTTGGCGCTATTACTAAGGTATTTCTTTTATCTGATGTTTTTTAGTTGCTCTAAGTAAAATAATTGAATATTGTTAATTTATGTTCATCAACATGTTTTCTACTATTAGAGGGATATTAAGACTAAGCCTCCCAACTTTTTCTTCCACTAAAGAGAATTCCAAATCCTTTTTAAATTCAACTAAAGCTCTAGACAACCGCTAATTACTAGTTATTTTTTCTGCATCCAAGAGTTTTAGAAATTTTTAATGAAACGATCCATATGAAAATAATATGTGCCCAGAAATTTTCATCTACACAACTCCATTAACTACATTTGATATCACCTTACATGCGGTGGTTGACTATCGCATTTAAAGTAGAGAAACATTTAAAAACGTTACTTTTACCTCGTTAATGTCAGTAAAGATTTAGAGGGATATGTTCCAAATTAAGAACATTGAATTATATTTAAGGTAATAATGACTTTAATAATTACATATGTTAATGTCATTAAAACCAATAAGTAGGAAGACATTTTCAGATTCCTGTTCAAATGAACCTGTTCAATAGTAAATCACTCAATAACATGTTATATATATATATATATATATATATATATATATATATATATATATATATATATATATTATATATAATGTGGGTCGCGGTGGTCTAGTGGGTAGAGCGTTGGACTACGGACCGGAGGGTCCCGGGTTCGATTCCCGGGCAAGGCACTTTGGGCACCTGAAGCTCCACCCAAGCTAGTTGATTTTTCGGGTACCAGGTCTTCCTGGGAAACCATAACCGGCACAGGGAAAGGAACTGGCCCCCCTACCCTGATGTGTGAATATTCACACGCCGTCGGGCTTGGTAGATGGGTGAGCTCTACCATCACCTACTAAACCGACCTTCGGGTTGATTACTGTGCTTAAGGTTTATATATATTATATTTGACCATTTAATTTTGAATAAGGGGTTTTTTCTGGAGAATTGTCTTTTGGTCATACAGTTTTATGAAGAGAATTTTGTTATTTCAGGTTACACACCGTTTGCTATATTTAGTATTAAAGCAGTCGGATTTGATATAAAGATCGTCGTAATTCAATTTTTGTAAGCAAATCTTAGCTAAAGTTATTGAGGGATATGTGTGTGTGTGTAGAAGCAGGCAGGTCATGCGGAAGGGCTAATGGTCGACCTATGCTGTCGGTAAAATATGTGGAGAATATATGCCAAACCAGAAAAATATGAAGTGATACTGAAAGAATATTGGGGAGAAGGGAAGGTAAAACATGAGCATTGCTATCCTACGTAACTTATATCTCATTTCGAATCGGCTGCCAATAAGTAGGATGCTAAAGTTGTTGAGTAGATTGTCGAGTTTGATCGCGTGCAGTGTGGATAACATGACTTTCAATTGTTGTTATAATTATATTAGTAGCTAATTCATATTATTAGAAGAGCTTAAAGGTAAAAAATTCAATAATCGAAGGTTAAACTATAAATTGATTTCCTTGCGTTAAGGAAATAGTTCCCTTTAATAATGGTGTTGAAAATGTATTAGCCCAAGCGTACTAGGGTAGGGGATTATTTAAATAAAAATAAGATTATGGAATTCAATTAAAGGAACCGAAAAATTTAAGATATCAGTTTCCCACGAAAGACAAGGGATGCGATTAATTATAAGCGATCTAGCCAGGGAATAAAGTATCTTTATTTATATATTACTTGTTACTAATAGCTCGTCTCTTATGTAAAGAAGTACGTATATCACATATGGATGACGTGGACATGCACATATGGTTACTATTTTTTAAATGATTTTACATAATAATTTAAAATTTAAACAAATATAATTGATTTATTTCTAATGTTACATGCCAAGTGTTGAATTGCGTGAAAAAAGTAGTTTTTGAAGAAAACTAATACATCTATCAAAAACATTTTGACCTTTTAATCTGATTTTTTAATTTGGAAATAACGGCAAAGGCATTCCTAATTCAGTTATACTTCTTCTACTTTTTCAGTTATACTCACAGCATTCGATATTTCTTTCATTAAATCCTCAATCATAATAACAGATAACCAGGATAACAATACAATATTTACATATATTGTACACGTGCCCACACTTCTGGCTTTGGGCATACATATCACTTTGAAAAGTCATATTGAATCGAAACGGAGAATGCACCGACGACGGGTAAATTTCCATTGCAAAATATGCCAGTGATATTTAGAATAAAGAATAAAAATACTTCATAAAGCCCATGTGAATGGTGGTCAAATAACCGCTGATTAAATTCCCGGAAATATCCTGTACTCTGTACTCATTGAAGTTATGTAAACGGAATGTTTGATAACAGAGCATTGATTTTAGCATTCACTATTATCCATGCAATTTTGATATCGTTCTGATGTTATTAAAATTCCAGGGGTGACAACTCTTTTTATTGCATGTGTGAGGACATTTTTCAATCCAAGGCATTCAAATTGCGGTTATTATTGATGAAATTTCTGTACAAGAAATGCACTAGGAATGAATGCAAATTTCCACTTTTTATATGGTCTCTTTATATGGTCACGAACTTGAATTCATGCTCCCATCTATTTTTGAAAGATCTCTATAAGATTTTTGAAAGTGATATTAGTATGCTCTTCAATCGTTGCATTTAATACATTTTCACCGTCTTCTAATGGAACGTAATTTTTACGACGATAATGGCGCACAGTTCCAGAGTCATGATGATGAAGGGATATGCTATAGCGCTTGAAATGTTACTAGACTGCGCCCTCAAGTAGGAAGTCTGGTAACATCAAAAGTACGTCTCAGCATGCTCCTTTATTAGCCAACTTGGTTTTCAATGATGAAATTGTACACGTACCTGACTTGTGGCTGCTGGGAGAGAGAAACCTCACAGCCCAGGAAAATTAATTTGTGTTAGGTAGTGTTTGCAGGACGTTTAAAAATTTAACTTTTTCTAAAGCAGAATTAACCAAGAAAGGGAAGCATTATCCGTTGAAAAACTCAACTTTACGTTCTTTGGAAATTTAAACCGTGATTTGAACATGTTTTTGAAATGACGAGGCGGAAATAAAAAAATACTGAATTGAGAGTGAAAGAACAAATATTATCTAATTGAAGTGAGTATTACGTCAATTCTGCTAACTTACACTTTTAACATGCAATGATATATCTCTATTCACTCAATTACCGTTTCATGGATCAATACTACTTGTGTTTCCGAAATTCCAATAGGTACCCCGCATAACATGAATAAATTTTGCAAAAGTGTCGGAGTACAGCGATTAAGGCAATTTTCACCCTACAAGTATTCAATTTGGACTAATATTTTCAGGAAAACCTTGGGATGATAAGGGCTTTCATTGAACTAAGAAAATCCTTCATTAATATTGTTTCTTTCACTTTCAATCTTAGAAATTGTCATTAATGTTATTTTCGGGCTTAGAATTGAAGTGAATGATGTTAAGTTACTTTTGCATTTAACGAACAGTTCATCATCGGATTTTTTATTAATAAAATGTCTTTTTATATTCTTTTAATGTTAACTAAAATATTATGAATGCACATGTGGATAACTGAGGCACTATTGTACCTTAGACATGAGTTCATTTTTGTATAATTTTATATTAGTATCACTGATTATCTCCTTTGTTCTGGTTCAAGAACCCCTCAATACTAATTCCAAAAGAACTGAAAAAAGATTTTTAGATTGATACCTGGTACTTGTTGAAACATTAATTTTCAGTGGCGACTGTAGAAATTACTGTCATTTTATTATACGAAACTTGTGTTTGACTTTATAAGGAATCAAATTTACCCGCCATTGATTTAAATATCAACGTTTGTTAATGAATTGGAGATATGCTTCTCTTAGATGCAAACAACTTGAGTAATCTAGGCTTGAAGCATGAGGGTTGGTTGCACTTATTACTAAGCCAGCTGCTTGTAAAACTTACTATAAACTTACACTAGATCAAGTATTAATCCTTGCAATGATATGACTGTAAAAATATTAGTTTCTATTTTGTCATGACCCTCAGAATGAGATTGAGTTAAGTGATGTTTTTGAGATTGACTAACCTTTGGAATGATTTGGAAAGGTTGTACAAATATAAAAAATGCGGTAGTATTCAACTTTCTCTGGCTTTCCCCCGGTTTATGAACTGAAAACGTTTTCAGGAATCACAGTCTTCAGCACCATGTTCCTACTCAAAAAGTTATGCGTCTGCCATTCCTGCCTCATTTTTATTTATTCAACCCTCTCCTTCCACGCTATGCTCAACATATCCTCATTTGTTTTTATTTTTTGCCATTGCACCCAATCTTATAATCTTGCTTCAACCATCATGTTTCCGCGCAAAATTAACAACCCTTAAAATAATAGGTTCGATGGGTCTTCTCTTAAACCTTTCCCCAAAAATACTATCATCAGTTCCTTTCTCCCTACCAATTTGCAGACGGTGTGCACTTTTAAAAAATCAACTGCTTATTAATAACTAGAATTTGACTAAAATGTGCACCACACACGTTCAAGCACAAAATAGTGTGAAATAAATGAACTTTCAAATGAATTAGCTTTAAATGACTCGAAATAATTTCTTAAAAATTGTTCTGTTAACGAACAAGAAAAAAGGAACTTAGTCAGAAAATATTTCAGAATATTTCTTGAAAAAGCCGGAGATGATGTTTTTTCTTCACAATCGAGCATTGCAACTAAAAGCTGATTGAGTAAATACGAAAAACTCGATAACGTTTATGCATACACAAAATATCCGAAGTAACCAATAGTTAAGATCTCATGAAAAAGCTTTCCCATTTGGACGACAATGTTTTAGTTCAATTTTGGTTGTTGCACACTACTATAATAATTTTCTTGTATTGAAATAAAGTTAACATCTACTTAACTAACTCTCATTTAATAAGTCCTGTATAAAGAAGCACTATGTTTCCGGTAGAAGAAATATTTACCTAAAAACTACCAAAATTTCATTACCAGAATATTTGGACAATAAGCGTCATGATAAAACTTCATTAGCGTTAAAGGGCGAGCTAGGAAACATTAAAACTATGGAAGAATGAAAATATGTGCCGGTAAACAAGAATATCATTGAAAAATGAAACTTACCACATTCGGAAGTGATGAATAATATTGGTTTAAGACTATGCATGAAGATAAATAATATCATTAGTGTTTTAGTAGAGCACCAATTCAGGACCGTTTGAAGGAGGATACTACCATGGTATGTAAATCAATGTTACTATGCACTTAATTATAATGTGACATCATTCTATTAATGACACTGAACGTAATTTGATTTATTTGCATTACGTGATCGTAGGGGACAACCAAACAAAAGAGGCCAAGTTTTCTGTATCTATTTTCGGAATTTTTGTTATCCTCTTTCAATAGTTTTGGTGGTTTTTTTTAAGAAGAACTCCAAGTCGTAGATTAATACTCCAAAACAATTCAAAGAACGACGGAAAATTGAATTAATGAGGGAATGCGGATTGTAGAAGTCCTTTATACATCAATAAATGAAGACCAGAATTGTAATACTTTTATCAAAAATCGTTTATGCATTTCAAAGGACAAAATTCGCACCAAGTTAGTGTGTTTCATTACCTCGAGGTATAAGTACTTGGACAATGGAGGAATTATGGTGCAATGGGTTTTTGTAACATAAGGATATAGATTTATTTTATCCAAGAAGTCACTCATTTAATCAGCCAGGCAATAAGTGATTATTCAGATAGTTCCCATATAGACTGACAGTTTGATACATTTTTATATAATATCCACGCATTTAATGTTGTAGACGGCTGATAATTAATGTCTGTAATAAATAGTTTGCAGACGAATTGACCCAAGTAAGATACCTACGGGATGAAATTATGGTGCAAATAATTTTCTCTGATATCACATTGAGATTGCCAAATTCAAAAACCAGAACTTAATTTTCGATCAAACGCTGCATAGTACAGGACAACTTAGATAAAATTGGCCATTACATATAAGGGTGGGCTAGCGAGACATTTCTCCTGAAAAACACTCTTTGTGCATTCATTTCTCTTTTCCTCGATTACTATAGCAATAAACTCAAATCATGGCCAAAACTACCTTCTTCTGGGACAACAAATCGATTTTTAGCGAGTATGTCACGAATCGAATGGTAATTTATGTACGCATAATTATTCGTAGAGGTAATTACATGTTGATGAATATTTAGATTGTCTGAACACATTATTCTCTCGGTATTGAGGAAATATATTTCAATTTTGTGCTCACCATATAACTAACTATAAATGCTAGATAAGAATCTATTTTTATTAAAAATTGTAATTTTTACTTTCAAAATAATATCTGTAATAGATTATTTAGTTCACAAATATTGTTTTTTTGTGAATAGTTTTTTTTTTATTTTTCGTCTACAAACTTTGTGTTTTTTGTAAGTAACATTTGTGTTAAACATTTCCAAATCTCGTGTTGTGTTTATATTTTATATCGAAAACATCCAGCGTTTAATCTGTCGCTTGAATGTTAAACATTTAATCTATATCGGTAAGTGAAAGTCAATCATTTGGCTGAATTATTCTCTTGTTTGAAAGAAACTCAAGTCAATACCGATGTCCCCTTCTTCATTAGCCATTCGTTATTTGATCGAGCGGTGGATTCATAAACTGATTTCTCTCTGCTGAGTTGTCTGTCCCTTGATATTACTAGAACTTCCTCCCCTACGCATGCGGCTCCGTGCGAGGGAATAACGCAGCGAGCACACGTACTTTGGCCAAGGCCTGGCATGTCCATAACCCGCCAACCCTGGGACGGGTGGCCGCGGGCGAGTGAGTGAGTAGTGCGACGCAGGCTGCTGAGGTGTCCGCAACGTGTTGGCTCCGCAGCTGCGAGGCACGGTGGTTAAAGGTCACGTGACGACGCCGTGTTGCGGGTGCGACCACAGTCACTCGTGACGGTGGCAAGCTTTGTCACTGGCAGTGGCTGCGGGGACGCATCCTTGACGTAACTATATTTCGCCACGCTCGACGATGAAGGTTTGCGGTTCATCGTCGAAGTGGGCAAAATTTAAAAAGAAGGATCACGTCGAAGAGAGTTAATTTTAAGAAGGCAGAAGGGATTGATAACCGTGGGTTTTCTGTCTTGAATAAGTCTATGTTAAGGAAGAACAGCTGAAATCGAAGAAATTATTACAAAGTATATATTTCCGGTATTTTTGCTAAAAAAATATTTAAATTTCTTACATCTTATGCTCCCTCGATAAATTTGGTTGTCATCAAAAATGCATCAGAATTGCCAATCCCTATTTAACTGGGGTAGTTAAAAGTTTGGACAATGGAAATGTCTGTTAAGTTCAAGGGGTTTACCGGGAGAGTGATTACATTTCCGATTCAACGCTACTGGTTATACTCGTATTAGGATTTTTAAATCGATAATTTTTATGATGCAATATCAAATTTTTTTGACTGAAATTTGGATTTCCGCTATGGGGCGCAGAGCATTAAAGAACGTTTGTTTTTAAGCATGCCACCTGTATGATAGGGTATTACGCACTTAGACTATAAATTTAAAAAAAATGTCTAATTCTTTGCTACTCACTTCCACGACCTTATCATTGTCCATTTCCGGTACTGGCTAAAGATAATTCATTACTCTTCAAAGATTTTCCTTTAAATTCGATAAGGTATTTTAAATTTTTTTCATTGATAAATATGTATTCATGAGTCTGAGATCAATTGAAAATGTTATAATTTATCGCAGTCCTTGAGGTTTCCATGAACATTTCTTAAGAAGTATTCATGTGTCTTCTGAATTTTGATGCTCCTTCTGACAATTATATAAAGTACTTGATTTTTATAACGCTCGTTGATAGACGTCTTAATGACATTTAAAAAATAACAATAGCTGTTTAAGGCTCCTCCTCCTCTATTATATCCTTAATTTGATAAATAAAGCATAATATTAGATTAAATATATTTTTCATGTTTACTGAGTGAAATATTTTAAAATTAAGGATAATATAATTTTGAAATTAACACTAATTTATGCATATGCGTAAGTAATATGAAAAGATGTTTTTAAAAATTGTTTTAGAAGATCTAGCTGGGTACTAGATTTCAATTAGTACAAAAGTATATTTCAAAAGTACAATTTTCGAGTAAGTGTTTTTCCTTGGTATAATTCGTCTATTGTACATACGAGACATATTGTACATCTCGTACAAATGATTTCTCAGGCTTTGAGCGGCGGCACTTTTGAGGATGCATATTGTTGTTAGCGGAGGAGACAATATAAAATTCGTTCAGATTATCATCAATATCAGACTCATTCTCCAAGAAAAATTGAGTTAGAATAATATAGTAGTTTGTGAAAATTAAAAAAAAAATTGGAAATATCTTTTATTATTTGGTACTCCCCATATACTCGCCTGTGTGATGAAGGATTAATAAACTCTGATGTAACGACACTGTTATATAATGAAAGTTATGTTTAAAAGTAGCCACAAAAAGCCATTAGACAATGCATGAAAGCATATGGTTGCGGAAGCAATAATATGTGTGTTGGGGAAATGCTGAAAATAGTTGCCATCAGTCGTGATGTAACAGATAACTATTTGGAATTATTTTTTTCATGGTTAAGGGTACTTCTATGGCCATATAATATAAACTGAAATATTAAAAAAAAACTGAAGGCTCGATGACTAAACAGTTGTAAATTATACTTTGTCACGAAATGCGCAAGTATTTCCTAATGTAGTGCCACTTCTAGCGACCGTTTCCGTGATATTCTTCGAAATAACATGCTCTCATTGCTATCATGCCGATGATATACTGGGAGCTATTATGGGAAAGACTTAACTAAGTGTTTCTGCCGATGAACTTCTGTATATATGGCTGCGTAGATTTCCGCGGCGGTGGTTTGAAGGATTTTGCATATTCGGGTTTTCACCGCGTTGTTGTTTGAAGCCGACAACGGTTTCGCCGAATCACATCCGGCATTTTCAGGTCGAAGAATGTATATTATTATATTATGTATAATCAAAGAAATGTAAAAAAATTACAATATTCTTTGATGATAATGTCAATTCTGTATATTAGTATTAAAATTATCAAACATTAAAATATGAATTAGAATTGAATTGAACGTATTTATTTAATCACAATAAAAATTAACTCCCACAGAGAACAAGAGTTAAACACAGATCATACCTCAAATAGCATATCTCGGGGCGTAAAATCCTTCTGAAATAAATAACTTTACCTCCATAATAGCCTTTTAACTAGAGCAACAATAGCGACGCCTGTCTACTTCATGCTTCAGGAACAATTCAAACATTTTTGGATACTTTTAGAAAAGAATATTAGTTACATGCTTTTATTTTGCCTATCATTCGGGACCTGGATTTAATTCGGAAAAAGTCCAGAAATTTATAATAATCCTCTTTTACTTCTGGAAGAAATTATTGCTTTCATAACCGTCGTCATGAGCAGTAAGTTTAGATGATCTTCCAGTATTTTTAACTAGTTTATCTGGAAATTCGTTAGCGTTAGTGGTATACATATAAAATAATGGAGCTTCTCAGTTAGTGAAAAAGTTTAGAAGTATTAACTATTGTCGGAAATTCGGAGGAATGCGTGGGGTATACTTTAAAGGATAGAAGAATTGTAAATCCTTGATAAACATTAGGTGACATACAATACACTTTTTCCCCTCACTCACGTGTGTCGTGTGTAAACTTTGCGAATATTGACAGTATTTTGTTGCCTCAGGGACAGAAGTTGTGATGTGTAATCCGGGAGAGACATATAGGCATTGTATTCACAAGGGAATGCTGTCAAATATGCCTGACCTCTTCCGTTTTTTCTCAGAACTGAAAAGTTTGCCATCGAGTCTCTTTCCCTAGCTCACACTCTTCGAAGAAATATCAGGACGTCGCCAGAAAAATTGATGGCGTCAATTCCTTTATATTATGAATGAATTATATGTCTCACAGAGAATTAACTATTTTTTATACGAAGGTCCCATTTTTATGATATCACGGTTTTTCTGCAATAAAACTAAACTCAAGAATAACTTCGTGGCCAAACTTTTCGACCGCTGGGTCGAAACTGGGTTTTGAGAGAAAACGAGAGTGGTCCATCATATTTGATATATGTGTAAATATACCGTGTGCTGTCACTGCAGTTAAGGGTAGAATTGAGAAAGGGTGTTGCTGTTAGAATAGGAGTTCACAAAAATTGTCACGGATCATTGTTACTACCCAAATGGCGAGGATTGTTCTTGCTTCGTATGATGCAGCTTTGTCTTTATATAAAATTATGGATCAGTATTTTTCATTGCCAGTTTTGTGTTACACATTAATGTAATAACCGCTCCTAATAAAGCTATGCTTACAGTTGGGGGATTGAAATGATTAGGTGGTTGCCGTACTGAATGCCAAACCCGAGAGCCCGAGTACAAAGCTAAGAAATAGCAGGATTTTCAGAGGTATCCCGATCTCTACTTGGGATGCAATGGGTACAGCAATCCAAGCTAAGTCTATTGGTCTCCGAATTGGACACATACTAATTATGGACACCTTTGGGAACAAACGTTAAGAGCAGGCAAATGCTGCCGTCGTATATTTCTACAACAGCCTACCCCTACCAAACTGTCCACCAATCTCCCAACGGATCAAATGTTCTACGAGATCGGTCGCCATCCCATAGAGACGCTAAGAAAATTTGACTATATATGTATATGTTGCTTGAGGAAATTTAAACCAATGGAACCATTACCGAATAACTTTCTTGAAGGTTGATTGGTTATCAATAATTACTGCCAATCGCATTAACATTATGTAACCTTGTTACTTTTTTGGATTATTATCAGTCATAGTTACGCATTAAAGGCGTGCAATAGTTATATTTCTTTGTTTATTAAACAGTGATGAATATTTCGGACCACACAATGGAAAAACGGCAAATGTGTTGTGCTTTCCAGCTAAGGTGATGTCAGTATATAACCTACCATGTTCATATTTGGAGTTAAAATTGTATTGAATCCATCTCTTTTATATTTGAGTATCACTTATTCCCCTGGTCACCTCTCATAAACTGTTTGAAATTCCGATGATTTCCTTCCTGCTCTTCAATTTGTACCTTCATAACTTCTCTATGGATGACATCAGAATTTTAAAAGCTATTCACTGTGTCCAATGTGATGACAAGTTTTCCGCGGAAGTATTTGTTTGCTTTTATCGATCAGCCGAATTTCTTTCCCAACATGGAAGCCCGTCGCACTTTAATAAACTAATTCCTAAGATCACCCGTTACCTTTACATTGCTAAAAATTCACGTATAATCAACACTTCTACCAGTTGATCATATATTATTGAAAAGTCGTAATTCTTTTGATACATCCCATTTTTGCGCACACATTCCAGCTAACACGAGGGATTATTCTAGCCCACTCCGACTTGCCCCAAATGCGTGTTTTATGCCTCCTATTTTTGGAATCCTCTGCTTGTAAATGACAACATAAAATTATATTGTTCTATTTGTTTCGTAATTTGTTAAATGAAATTATTTTTTTGTCTGTAGATTAGCAATACATATCGGTTTCTTGTTGTATTTTGGATAAACAAATTACTAGTAATGTAAGGTATGACAATATTCTAGTAAAATTTTTATCTTTTTGATATAATAAGTGAATATAAAATCAAAGTTAAATGAAAATTCATATTATCTCTTCCAAATATGTAAACCACATTGAATGGAAAAATCTCAATGAATAGACATTTGCTTTGGTCAAAGAGCATTCAATTCCCATTGGGGTTGAACCTTCCATAAACCATGTCCTTTATTGTTAGAAAGCTCTTCTCTTATTGAACTTCATTCTCTAAATGGCCTTTTTAAATCGATAAAAATCGATTGTGAATCGATTTTTATCGATTTAAATACTGCTTGCTCTGCTCTCTGCTTGTGAATGATATCTTGCCTCCAAACACCGGGCAGAGTCTAATCCACCTTTACAGTTATTCATTAAACGCTCCCCTCTTATTACTTCTTTTTATGAGACCATCGAAAAATAATTATTTCTCTGCTTTAAATTATGTAAGATTGCTCGATAAAGGCAATTTATTCGGATATTAAAATGAAAGAAAATATTTAAAACTAGAGAAATAGCAACACGGAATTCTGTCGCTTCCCCTTCACAATATTTTTACTTTTAACCTCTATTTGGGTTATTATTGCATTGCCAATTCAAACTATTTTTAGCCAGAAAATATAAGAATTGGTCGGAAAAATCACCAACTTAAGCGAAACATGCCTGTGTCCCTCTAGTCCTCCTACATACTATTAATAAAATACTAATAAAATTCTTTCAAAATATTATTCACCAAACTGCACAAAAAATAATTTAGTTCGAATATATAACACTTAAAATACACAACTTTCGTGCAAATACATGTCTATGGTATAATTATTTTATTTGGAAAATTCATTAAATTCTAATATTTTAGCCAAATATAGTATTTCGGGCCGTTGGCTTCTATTATTTTAAGTTTGCGTTTCGGTGGGATGGAGGATAAACGAGTACTTGTTTCTCTCCGTGACGTTGCGTAAATGTTTAATTTTATTCCAGTGGTTGAATCTACCATTATAATTTAGGGCCATTAAAATGACCTATCTCGCAGAAAAGCTCAGCTCTAAGCTTTAAATGTCTGTCTTGTCTACTGTCCTAAAAAATCTGGAGGGTCTCAACTAAATTCTCTTTTTCTAGAACCATTTTTTTGGAGAAATTTTTCATTGTCCCCAACAACGGCAAATTAAGACTTCACTAGGTCACCAGGAAAGATCAGAAATGTTTCCTATTCTAAATAAAAATTAAGAAACAGCTTAGGAGGAAATGATAGCGTAACATGAATTCAGTTTTTTTAATGCAGTAATAATTTATTTTTTGAATGAAATATTTCTAAGTTGATGGTGAAACTCAAAATATAAATACGTATGTATTCATGCTTGGAGGTTAATAAGATTCAACTTGAATGAAAACAGGGTTTCACTGAATGTGTTGACAGAGCTGGTGGCGTTTCCTAATTTTTAGGTATCTTAATTTGACAAACAGGTTTTCAACGATCCGAGGGCAAATGATTTTTGCATGGAGTTCCCGTGGTCAACCGAATATTTGGTATGGTAATTTAAATAAATTATAATAATGTAATCATCACATGACAAATGTAAACTAACGTAGTATTTAGAGTACTGCAAAGAGAACAAGGATCTACCACCGCCATCGACATGCAACTTTCAAACAGAGGCCTAACAAACTGAAATACAAATTTGTCGCTTAATATGCGCATTGATTTTCCTTAATTGGGAATCATACATTCAGTTGCAAAGCGCTCCCTTAATTGAGTTATGATGAAATGCACGTGACCTATTTTTTCGACTGTCCTCACGCATTTCGCTCCGTGGCTGGAGCTATTTCTAATTGAAAAATAAATTGATCGACTTCAAATCGGCTTCAAAATTGGATTAGGAGTAAAAAAATGGATTTCGGCTAATATATCTGTGAAGAAGCAGAGAAGATTGGGATTCATAACCCAATTAAGTTCCAATTGAATAAAACTGATTAACGGTTAGCGTTGTTTAATGGCTGACATTTTTAAATTCTCCAGCCCATACCCCTTTTTGCAAAACCGGGACCGGGAGTGAGTGATACATATTATGAATCATTAGAATTGCACGTAATGTAGGGGAAATTATGCGCTCCTTTCTGCTAAGTAGATATTGCATCTCCTTGTATGCAAACCCACATTTATTATAATTATTATTGCAGGTAATCCACCGTGTAACGTAGTTTATGGATAGAGGCTCGCTAACTAATAATTATTTTATCTCTAACAAAATAAAGTCAACATAATATTCTAAAACAAGCCCCTCATCACCTCCGTCTCCTTCCTTCCACCATTTCCTCCAACATTCATACTCTCATTTTCCTTACATTCTTACATCTATCACAGTGTTCCACATCCCATTGCCAATCAATATGCTTTTCATCCATTTTTCCGGTCTTCCCATGATTTCTCTCTTCAATTTTTTCTCCCCCCCGTCCCAAGTCCATATCCTATTTCAACCCCTTCATCGTTTCCCTAACATTTCGCTTTTCATGACAGTATTTGTCAACATACTATTACTAGTCAGTATATTTTGAATCCATTTTTCAGTCTCCACATGATATCTCCGAGAATTTCCTTCTTCCCCCCATCATATTGAGCACTTTCTCATTTGTTCCAACAACATTTCAAATGCCTACATCTTACGCCTATAATTCCTGCTTCAGTGATCATGTTTCCGCGTCTTAAATAACTAAGCTTCCATACACAACAACGATAGCAAATCAAATTTTGAACGAAACTTTTCTAAACATACTTACTCAACGTCCCTGCCCTCAATTCCCTGCTTAATATAATAACGACTTTGCTTAACGTGCTTCTTCTCTTTATGCCCCTACTATTTATTATTGTCAAAAACATGTCCGAGGTACGTAAACTGTACACCTGCTCTAGTTTCTGAACATTGTATAAAAGCTTAACTTAGCCTTTCTCATTTTTGTACACAGAATTAAATTTGTTTGAAGTACATTATTTCAACCCGTAGTGAATTCTTAATCTATTCAGGTATGTTTGCAACATCTTGCCTGACAGACAATATAATGCTTGTTCATTAGCAAATGGAACTAATTTTATGTATTATACGCTGACTTTCATTCTTCTCTTTCGTTCTCCTTAAAGTCCAATACCTTTTTCATCATTTTATTCACACATACGTTGAACATATATAAATAAATAAATATATACATATCATTGTATAATTAAATATATATAAATATTTATTTATATATATAATTATACACACACGAGATGTGTTCAAAACATAACGAAAATTTTTCATTTTGCGGCAGTGGGATGTTGAACACTGTAATAGGAAGAATGTTAGGCAAACGAGAAAGGATATTGGACGGGATGACGGGAGAAAGAAAGAACACAGAGATGAAGAGAGACCTGATGTAAAGTAGATTGCTGGATTGTTTTTTTAGGAGTCAAGTAAAATATTTATTTGGTAGTTGTGTCCATCCAAAAACATACCTTAACCGGTAATTTTTTATCAATAAAGAGTGTATGGTGGGTTGCGGAAGTTCAGGCGTAAAGTGTTTGAGTACAGACCGGAGGGCCCGGGTATAATTCCCAAGAGCGCCTCTATTACCGGTAGAACATGCATATAAATATATATACCTTGGCGATTGGGTCTTATATGGACCTTGATATATATATATATATATATATATATATATATATATATATATATATATATATATATGTATATATAGATGATTTCTTCGAAGTAACACGGAAGTGTTGAATAAAAAACTTAGACAGTAACACACAGCACGAGAACACATAAAAAGAACACTCACAATAATATCTTGATAATTTCGACGGACTTGAGCTCCATCTTCTTCGGAAGATAAGATATGAGTCATATCTTATCTTCCGAAGAAGACGGAGCTCAAGTCCGTCGAAATTATCAAGATATTATTGTGAGTGTTCTTTTTATGTGTTTTTATGTGTGTTACTGTCTAAGTTTTTTATATGTATATATATATATATATATATATATATATATATATATATATATATATATATATATATATATATATATATATCCCTCCCAAGGGCTACAACCTTGTCGTGGTGGAAGGGCTTGTGTGTTCCGATGACCCCTAGAGCTGTGCTGGCGGGAGTAATAATAATTACTCCTGGAAGGGTCACCCTGGGCAGATAGGTCGAAATTTAGGAGCCAGACGAAAGGTAGTCCACGCAGCGTCTGTTCCTCAGTGAGGCGGCTGCAATGGCGTCTGACCCCAGTGGGGCGGCCATTAAGTGATGGTGCCACGTTAAAAACACTATTGAGGAAGGCAAAGGGAAACCACCTCAATTATGATTCTCAAGAATATAATGATGGGCACTATAGATAATATGAGTCCTGGCAACTACGGGACTCGGCCCAAGAGGCCGTGTGTCGTGCCCGGCAGCGGGAGAGTCAAGGCTTCCGCGGTCGTCATCCCACGAAACCCTTGCAGGGAAGAAATAACTGCAGCAGGACAGAAGACTCAGAAGAAGGCGAAAGTAGTTAGAATAGGAACCTGGAACGTCAGGACAATATTGAGGAGACGCAAATTAGAAAATATTAAGCGAGAGATGGAATGAGGTAATATAGATGTTTTAGGTCTCTGCGAGGTGAGGAGGAAGGATAGCGGGGATTACTGGAGTGACAATTATAGAGTGATATACAGCGGCGGGGACGAGAGCCAACGAGGGGTCGCCGTAATTTTAAATAAAGGGGTAGGAAGAAGCGTAGTCAACATAGAGCAAGCGACAGATAGAATTTTACTCGTAGAGATTAAAGCAGAACCGACGAACTTGGTCATTGTTCAGGTATACATGCCACCGAGCAACCACAAGGAGGAAGAAGTCGATAGGATGTATGATGAGTTAGAGGATATCATCGCGAGTGTTCCTGCAGGGAAACATTTGATAGTGATGATGGATTGGAATGCGACGGTAGGCGAAGGAAGAGATGGTGGTGAGGTGGGGGACTATGGGTTAGGCACGAGGAATAAACGCGGGGAGAAAGCCATTGAATTCTGAAGGAGACAGGAGTTAGTCATCACCAACACATGATTTAGACACCACAAAAGGCGTAGGTATACATGGAAAATGGCAGGTGACTCAGAAAAGTATCCGTTAGATTATATTATGGTTAGGCACAGGTTTAGAAACAGTGTGATAAATTCGCACAGTTTCCCAGGAGCGGATGCGGACTCTGACCACAATTTAGTTGTTATGAAATGTAATGTTCGTTTCAAGAAGATAAGGCAAAGGCAGCGGGTTAGGAAATGGAATTTAGAAGCAGTAAATGGATTAACGAGGAAGGAATATCAGCAGGCTGTAGAGAAAATGATGGATGACGGTAAAGAACTAAGTACTATCGAAGAAAAATGGGAATGTATCAAGCAAGGGATATCGGAAGCAGCAAAATACACTATAGGAACCATTAACGGTGTAACAGCTTTTGTTCAACATATAATTTTTGTTGTGACGTAGTATTTTAGTGAGTAAAGCGTTGGGCAACTGAATGGAGGGCACGAGTTTGATTCCCGGTACAGGCACAAGCCGGTATTAAGTACCCGGTATAAATACAAACACCCGGCACAAGCTTTACCAAATGTGATTGATTCTTAGACTGCTGGATCACCCTTAGGAATAAAATGCAGCTTATTGAACACTACCCTCACTTATTTAACCCTCTGATTTTTATATTTTTACTATGTTCGTACATTACTCGTACAAATCAGAAATTTTATTCTTTTTAACCTTCCACTTGATGGTCCTCTATTGATCAGTCAAATGTTTGTGATATTTTGTGATCAATGATTTCAAATCTTTTCAAAATTGTAATGGCCTTAATATTATAGTGATTTGATAGAGTTATACTGAGATGTCAACTGTATGTCGATGCTTTAATTCATGAATATGTAGAGTAAATGTACTTTTTAGAGTAAATATATTTGAAAACAATATGAACAAATCAATCTCTAGAGGGTTGTTTTAGAATCTAGTTACTAGTACATCCATATTGAAAATTTACGGTGACTATAAATGCAAAAAAATAATTTTCCTAGTACTAAATTACTAGTATCGAGGTGACATTTTCTATTTACAAATTTTTATTCCGTTCATTTCCAATACTTTATTGACCGGATTTTTTTTCAACTGTTTAACTTTGCCTTCGTCCACATGAATTTCTCAGATTTTTGCCAAAAAGCTCAACTTTCTCTTTTCCTATTTACACTTTGTTCAGTTATTAATTTTTTTGTGGTTTGCAAATGCTCTGAAGAAAGTCAAGAGATATTATTTTACAAATATTTGAAGTAAAAAATTAACTCACCAATTGGGATCTCAAAGAAAATGATTCCTGTATTTTAGCTGCAACCATTCTAAAAACATACCAATTTATATGTTGTAACCTAATTGGCGGTAGCTTTAAATAAGAGATGCTTAAAGGTTTTGCGTTAGTAATTTTTTTAAGGTAATAAATACAAACCGACCAATTAAAAGTTAATATATTGACGAACTTTCCCGACTTACAATAAAATTAATGAGATAGATTATTTAAAAAGGTTTGATGGTTACTTTTTCGTAACAAAGAAGGGATTTAATTTTAACCTCCAAATTATTTTGATTATAATTTAAGAGTATCGTTCTTACTCTATGGTCCCCAGATCTACGCACCATCAGGTAATATAGAAAATTTAACTTATTTCAAATATAAACTATTAATGAATATAAAATATAATGTAAAACTATAATTCGAATAAAAATGTTGATTTTTATTTCATTTATGCATTTGGCAATCACTTTAACTTGGGAGAAGAAAATTATAATCACTCGAGTATTAGTTACACAGAATGTTCAAGTCCAATATTTACATGCTCAACTTTATGGCGACTAACTAATGTATCGGCTATATAATAGTACTGGAATCTAATTGCCAAGGGGTTAATTCCAGAAAATTTAATCCGGTTTCTGTGCACCGTAAAATAAAGAATTAAATATCCCGTCACTTTTCGTTCAAGAATGTAGTGGTGACATTGATAATCGCTACTTCACCCACCTTTTTTGAATGCATGCTTTAGCGAAATTAATTTAATTGTTCCGTCTTTTTTTTCTCCTCATATTCCGGTTCCTCCCCGGGTGACGCTAACCTCCGCGCTTCTGTGTGTGCGTCGTCTCCGCCACGCCGGTCACCCCTTTTCGACCCTCATATTCCTCGCGCCCCAACATTCAACTGCATTGTTCCAGAGAGGAATGGGAATAAAATTTCAGGAAGGATTTAAATGTGCGCCCCCATTGACTCGGAGAATAGAGGGTGCATATATATGGGGAAAGGTATTGCTGAGTACCTCGCCCTATCACGTGTCTTAATTGGGTGGAAATATTTCCCCTCGAGAATTTTACAACGTTGAACCTTGGTTGTGTTTCTGTATTAATTTAGGGGTGGAGAGTGTGTGCATGCGTGTACGTGCGAGTGTGTGCGTGCATATGCGGCTGAGAACCTGCTGCAGAGAATTTAGTCCGTCCACTTTGCCCCCTGAATCATTATGTGGAGTGCCGTTTGACTCTCTCGCGTATTCATCTCGCAAGGTGAAGTCGTCACGATGGTGGTTATTAAATGTAGGAAAAGTTTGTATCAAATAAACTTCCGTTTGTCAAAGAAAGTGAAGGCGAAGCAGGTGTCCATCCCCCTGTCGTTTGAAAGAACTCGTTTCCCGGAAGTAAGTTTCTGGAACATTATGAGGGAAGAGGTTGCTGATGGAAAATTTCAGCAATGGTGTAATCGGTCAATCCCGGAAGGTCGTTTTGCTTCGTGTACAGGTATAACGGAAACTAAATTGTCGAAATATTTTAAACAATAGGGTTTCCGATTTCTCAGTTTTAAATTAATGAAAATGATGCCTTAAAATCGTCTGAACAATCGTTTATGAAATTGATAAGTAGTTGACTTCCATTTGTGGTCGATCAATAAAATGATCATTCAGGTTTCATTAAAAGAATAGAAACCCGGGTCACAAGGAAAATGATTTAAGGAAGTGGTGTTCTTCTCAATATCTCATCTTCCCCACAAATCCACCTCAGACATTGAGGAGCAGAATGAACGGGATGTTTAAAGTCAAATTACAAATCATGTAGCATTAGGCTTTACATTCCTAATAAAAGCCAGTCAAAATTGAGGTTCAGGGAATGAATTTAAGATCAAACAATCTTTGCACATTTTATAAGCATTTTAAATTATCCTAACACCCAACTCCAACTAAGAGAATGTAAATCCATTATCACTTCCGATAAATGAAAAATATCTGTGACAGATGATAGTGCAATGTACAAAATATGCATACCTTCCTAAAATTTCATTTATTTCTAGTGTCTAAAAAATGGTGAAATATTTTATGGCATTTATCAGAAACATGTTTAAACCTTTATTTAAAATTTACAAAAACATATCTTGAACGTTGTGAAATGTAGGAATTCTGTTTAACGGAGAAAATAATTTGAAATTTAGGAGGAACTCTGGACACTGCTCGCACGGCGGACTAACTTCCTCAACGTGCAGTAGGAGAACGAGATGGCAGAGGCCTGGAGACTTCCAAAGATTGGAAAAAAAAACTTAAACAGCTTATGGTATTTTATCTTTGGGTTGAATTTTTTTCACAGAACTCATGTTGTTTGGTTCAAGTCAGGGGTTCCATAATGACCATCATGGAACCCCGGATCTGGTGAAAGACCCGAGAAAACGTCACCAACCTCTTTTTATTGTAACTTTAATAACAACTTTGTCCCAGAAATACTACATGTCCTCCATAAAGGATTGAAAATGGACTCTCTAGAGCTAATCGAGATTCGAAGGCACTTGGCGGATCCCAGTAGAACACTTTGTAATGGAGTTGGTGGTTTCTGGCGATACTTTGTTGATTTTGCTGAACATTTTGGTTGAATAAGGTACATTTTATTATTCCATAATGAAATTTAATAGCTCACGACGATGGTTTCGATGATTAAAAATTAGGTAATCAATGAAAACAATCCATTCCTGATGACGTTGCTAATCATCGACACCATAGACGTAAGTTATTATTTTTCATAGTGGAATAACGAAGTGTACCATAGGCAATCAAATACTTTGTAATGAGCAATTATACGCCCATCTCTCTCATCTTCTTTCCGAAAAATTCACCTCGAGGGTAAACAAACCGAACGATTCTGCGTACTCAGTTGCATCTACGCGATGACCAAATCCTATGAACGTCACAAAAAAATAACACCCTTCTTCAGTCTTCTTTTCTCTTTCCTGAACGCTGGTTTTCACTTCCGAAAAATACCCCGACCCTACCCACCCAGAGGACAAACAATTCCAAGAGTTCTAAGTAGCCGTCCGCTCCTAGACCCCACAGAAAACCCGGACCAGACCCAACGCTTAGTCATAATGAATACACCACCACCTTCCTTGAACAATAAAAGCTACGAACACCGACGAAGTCCCAGAAAACCCAACCCCCCTTTCAACTTCTCCCTTTTCATTATCCGATGGGTATATACTTGTTTTCAATAGCTCTGTGTGTCACTCGTACCTGATGATGCCTCAAGTCGGTGAAATGCGGCGTAGTACTGAAAAATTAAGTGTGTGGAAAATCACTAATTCTATTAATATGGACAAAATCATTGGATTTCGACAAAATTTACAAACAAATCAAATTATTAAGAATAGTAACTGGAAATGAGAGTAAAACTTTAGCAGAAACTGTTCCAGTTCAAAGCAGGGTTATATGAGTGTGACCATTATATTGCATGCCAAATCCTGTATTTTCTGTCATATACTTTCCCAAGTACGGTTTTAACCAAACGTCCACGGATTAGAAAGACTGAGTGGTACTCTTCAGTTCTCACATTCATTTGGTTTCTCTTCCCGGAAAAATTAATACCATCAAGTGAGATTATCCTTTTGCTGCCTAATATTATCTTTAACACCCTATTGGTTTTTGCCATAATTCTATTAAAACGTACCGCTATATGTAATAAAAATGACAGCAGAAATGTCCTTTTGGAGAGATAAGTCAAATCAATAAACAATTTGCATTAAAAGTTTCTTTAGGACATGATCGTACGATAAATAAAAAATACCCAGAGACTCAGGTCGGTCATTACATGCTACAGGATTACCAGTCCCACGAAATTTTCGTCTCACGAATCTTTGTTTCAAGATTTAGGCTAAGGTGTGTTTGTTGATCCAGTATCGGTACCTTCGGCAAAATTATAATAAATATCTTATTGTCTAAAAAATATTATAGAAGCAGATAAATGATTTTTAATGGCGTAATTACTTTAAAAGAAAAGCGCTCATAGTTCCTGCATTATTACACTGTGCATTTAAAATACACTATAATTGGCGCGAAACGCTATTAAAAAAAACAATTGAGAAATAATTAAGAAATATATGATAAAGTGTTAAGATATTAGCTAAATAAATTATGAATGGGGGCAAAAAGCGTATTCATTATTTTATATAGCAAAAAGGAACTTAAAATAATCATTAAAATTGAAGAATTGAATTTTATATTTTTTCCATATTTCTGAGTTAAAATACTTTCTAAATTAGTGATATTGTAAATTTAGAAACATATTTAAAATTTTTATCATATTTTAAATAATGAGATATTTTAGATAAAATTTTGCACTTTGCTACAAAGAAAGTAGCTGTGACAAAATTTCAGGCCAAGTCAAAGTTCTTGAATGAAAGAGAGGAGCTGTAATAAAAGGATAATGATATTTTAGGGAAGAATAACAAAGATTTTGGGTTGATGGAACATGGAAATTGCAAGCAATTCCTAGTGCACTTGATATGGATGTAAAAAAGTGTTCGGGTTACGATACTGCAACAAATTTCATGGAAAAAACTGCTGGTACGCAACATACTACTATAAAATCCGAAAAAACTTACAACCCTAAAGGAATTTATTACCCTCTAGTTTGATAAAACAAGGTGTGAGGCATAAAATAAAGCGTTAAAAATTGTAAGAAACGTTTAACTCCTAAGAGTTCTTGAAACATAACAGAAGAAGATATTTCAAGCGTACTGCCATCAGTTGTCACTTCTGTGCCAGATAATTTCTCTGATAGGTCACAGAGTGCGGATGAGTCAGTCGGTTCTATACAAAGTTTTTAAGGGCGATTTTACTTTTTTTGTATCAATAATGCAGAAAAATAATAAATAAAGCAATTCAAATAACGTCGATTATGTTAACTAGAAGTACAGTTAACTGAGGTGTACTTTTCAAATGTGAGTAAGGAGTGATTGACAGGGAAAATATCTTAGTTTAGAGGAACCTTTTTCATTAATATTTTTATTGCATAGAATCTCATCTATGGATAGGAGGTAGCGGTGGGTGATAAAAAGTATTTTAATCAAACATTTGGAGAAGAGTAGCAGTATCGTTTTGCATGTCTTTTTTGAACGGTAATGTCAAATCTTCAAGTAAATAGAACAAAAGTGACATTTTTTTAGAATGCAGTAAAAATGCTCAGGCATTTGAGCTGAACCTTCAATTTCATGCTAAAAATTTGAAACATCTACACGAGTATTTTGGAATTCCAGGCAAAACATGCGGTGGAGAAATATAATGTAGAAAATGGGGAAAGATCTAACTGAAACTCATTCCAGAATGCATATTTTGTTAAAATTGGACCATTGGAATTAAATTGTACATTTTTTCTCTTGATATCACCTATTTTACGCTTTAACTCTTATTGAATTCCCGAGGTTATATTGCTTTCCCATAACGTGAACTATAATAAAAATAGAGGCCTGCATACAAATAGACTACGCGATCATCGATTAACTATTACTCAGGAACCTCATTGACATTTTCATTTCATTTAGTTTGAGAAGAGAGTGACATTTATATGATGCGTCAAAACCTGTCAATTCTGACGTGTAGTTTTAAATTGAATGGTGTAAATTTTTAAAAATTAAATGAAAACATATGAAACGAAAAATGTATTGATAAGATGGCGTGGAAAAATACTTCTTTACTCATATAACTCATTTTTTCTTATTGTCCCATATTCCCTTTCCTTTTTAATAGATTTCAGCGAATCTTAAAGTCTACTATAACTTCTGATACTTTCTTCTATCATTATCCCTTGTGACTTTTTCGAATTATTTCCATTGTATCATTGATCAAATAATCTTTAACCCTTTCCAACTATGTAACCGTCATTTATTTCCAACGCATCCTTTTCTTCCAGATCCATTTTTAGGACAATGAAGTAGTTGCATGTTCTGCATACAGTCTATTTCTTTGCTCTCTCTATTCCATTAAAACTCTTATTAGGTCTCAATATAATTACAATGGAATAAATAAGATATACATAAATGCATGCACATGAAATGCCATGTACATGAGCAAATAATTGATTAATTTGATAGCATTCCATATTTTGACTGAAAGATTTAGTCTTATTAATACATTCTTAGACAGTTAAAGAAAGTCTCCAGTCGGCATAATCAAATTTTAAGAAGAATTCCTCATCTCATCTATACCTCTGTTATTGTACGTTTATTTTATTACAATATGAGTTAGCACCGACATTTCAAAGGTTGACTCTGACAACGCCTTCAGAATAATTACCCTAATTCACCTCACATAGCAAATCACCATTGCGACCACGTGGAAAACCCGAGAGCTCTTTCTCCAATGTATCCAGGGCCAAACCCAAGGCTACAATTTAGTCTCAAACAACCGATCGTCATTCATCAATCGTGCTGTACCATTTCCATCAAATTCTAAGAAATCAAACGTACCTCGAGTTTCATATACAGGTAAAGCATCTATTTTCCTTACAGCATTTTAATTTACTGCTTTTTTCCTCCCCAAAATATTTTTCCAACATTCAAATTACTACTCTCGTGTGCGTTTCTCTTAAGCAGAATCTAAGACGAGTAGATCATATAGATTGCTAAAATAATTCAAATTCTTACGGATTAACCAAGACTACATACACGTTTTGGTGTGTATTATTGTCCTAAAATTTTGAATACAACATTTTGAGAATCCAAAATTTTGATTGATCACCCCCTGGAATTAAGGACTTTATTTGGAAAGTCATTAGAGGGAGAGGGTGATAGTGCATAAATCAAGCATTCTCAAGATTCGCAGAAAGCTTAAGTTTCTTCAGATTTATTATATTATTTGTCACAAGATTTACCTTTGCCTTCGTAACATCTGTATGGATTAGAAGAATTACTAAATTATAAAATTGAACGGTGTACATGTAAATTACTTAGTGTGACTTAGTGCAAGCTAAATGATCCATTGCCTGAACATGCATAAATAGTTTAAAATCATCAATATTAGCTAATGTATGTATTATTACTAATGTAAGGAATATAAATTTAATTGACGTATTGCAGTTTTGCTAATTTTGTTTGTCTAAATGATTTCCCATTGTTTATTTAGATGATGTTGAAATTACTGTTAGAAGAGAAGGAAGAAAAGAAACATTTTATAATTTAAAAGTTAACTACAACTATTCTGCCTGCGCAAATTGTTATTAATAATGTTGGGGAATATTGTACGCGAGTTAAATCAATCTGTATGAAACGAGTTTTAATTAGACTCAGAAAAATGTATTTAGTATAATTGTGTTTTATTCCAGGGGATTGAAATTAAACGTTTTTCAACGATGAATGAAAGTGTGTACATTTCGTATTTCTTCAAAGAAACTTTGGTACATGCTGTAAAATAAACTTTTAGAGTCATCCGCTGATGGATATTATAATGCAACACTTTTAAGTGTAAAAATTTTTCCTCTTGACAGGGATCCTACCTAGGGCGAATAATTTTACACTTTAAAATTGATGCATTCTTCTACCTTCTTTCGCGAGATACTCTTGTGCCAAAGACGAGATTTGTGAAGAAAAAAAAAGGTTTTGCCTAATGGACGCATACTCAGCTAATGACAATTAGTTACTCAGCGTTTTCGTATTTTATGAGCCAGGAGTTATATCTTACCTGTTTCTCTTCTAAAATTTGAAACTTCACGAACAATCACATCATACCCAGTGACTTAAATTTCTAGTTTCGTGCTGGAAAATGCAGGTATTAGTATTCGTTAGATAAAATTCAATATATATTTTTGAATATTCGAGTTGAATATTGAAGTTTTCAGTGAAACAGAAATTTTGAAGTCGATTATTAAAATTTATATTCTGGCCTTCTCCACTCATTCTTTGTCTAATTACTCTCTATCTTTGACTTCTTCCTATGTGCGAGTGTGATGTGACGCTTTACTCTACATGATACCCATATCGCCAATTGAACCTACAACATTTGTAGAAGTCTAAAAATAGCGTACGATAGCCATCAGCAGACAAGTAGTATGGCTTTAATGTTAATGGGAAATAAATTTATCGTATTTTTTCCCTTTCTTTGAGAGAAACAGACGAGTACTATCCAATAATTTTCTATGTGAAACAACAGGTCCTTTGAAGAAGGTAGGAGAATAAATATTGTTTATTACTCTTAAAAAACATGATTCGCAATCATTTAATCTCTCTTTAACCCATTCCTAGCAAACATATGAAATTGCGTTTGCAAAAGTCTTCATAGACTCCATTCTACATGTCCACAATTCTGGAGATCTGAACTCTGTACTACATATTCGGTAGTTTTACCGTTTCTTTATACTATCTACCGTATCTTAAAACTTAACTCGGAGATTTACTCTATTAACTTATTAACTGCAACAGTAAGTGCACACAATGAAATCTATGAATTAATTAGTTAATATCTTTAAAGATGTAATTAATAATATTTCTATCTATTCGTAAAACTTCTAACGATAAATACAGAAATCGGCAGGTTTGTATATTGTAGTGACTCGTCAATATCTGTTAAAATCAAATTTTAATGAGCTCAAACGTACAGGACGGTTCATTGCAGTAAATTAATTATTATGAAAATTAATGATAAATTGAAGTTTAGATGTTGAACTGAGTAAAATCATCATATTTTCGACATGTTATTAATAATTCCAAACTTAGCCTAGGGGATGTGATAGGGTAATTCTGTTGTTTGACAAACATTTTTACTCTGCATCTTAATGGTCCTATTTCATTTAAGTCACATTTCAAGATGTTTAGGAGAGCATGTATATGGCAAAGGTCTTCATAATGGAGCCTACTGGTTTAAGAGAACGAGAGAATCGATGACTTTTCAAGATCAGAAAATAATAATTACTGGAAGAAAGGTGAAGATTAAACTTTTCAGAGATCATCTAGCGAGAAGTCTGTACTAGTGTGTGTCCGTGGGAGATGAGCACCCGGGATGGGAGTGGAGACGAATTAAAATAAATGGATGGAGGAGAGGGAATGGAGTGCTGGGTCGGGAGGAGGGCGGAAGGAGAGGGAAGGAAAAAGGGGGTTAGATCGAGGAGGTGGGTTCCCAAGAAAACTGTTGGAATACTTTCGAAGACGGATGGGATGCTTGTCATCGCAGAATGATTGATCGAATGATAGCTGTGGAGACTCAGGAAGGAAGTAATTTCAGAGGAAATGAAGAAGTTGTGTTCAACATTAGACTCAGTATGGCCTTGCGCCATTATACGTGACGCAGTCTTTTGTGAAAAGTGGAGCGTTTTTCTCTTTTTCTGTTTGCCCTGAGGAGAATGGCATAGTTAGACCCTTTAAGATTAATGGGAATAAATGCTTGAAACTTTCGTCGAATTTGGTTAAGAATAAGCAGTGAGATATTATTTCGAAAGCATTCTTTCATTTCGTGGTACAAGAGAAAATATTAAGAAGCCTGATGGATGAAATTTAAGAAATCTTCTTAAGAAATGTATCAAACGTTGCAGAGTACACTTTAACCTCAGTTGTATAAAAATTATTGTGTACATGGTTAGCACTTGATGCTAAATTCTTTTTGCCAAATACTAATCTGTCTATTTTAGTTTCATCTGAAAAATATTCAGAAATGTTTTATACATTTTATTTAAAAAGAACGTTTCAGCTAGGTATTTACATGTGATATATGCTTTAAAATTGCGTTGTAATTATTTACCCAATCAAGGAGTAACCAGTTATTAATTTGTTTCGTTTTCTCTAAATACCTAATACAATTTCTCTCCCAAATAATCTTCTTTCAAGTAATCCTCGCGAATATAAAATAAATATTCCACTGAACCTATTATCCCTTATTATTACTCATTCAACCGTTTGACTTGTCCATATTTTTCTGGTAACCGTATTAAGCTTTTAATTTGTTTAAGGTGGATTAAGATTATATTTGTCTTAATATTGAACTTTTCTAGCAATTTATACTGCGGATTTTAAGTTGCTAGAAATGTTAGAAAGGACCTTGATGCTCACACTATATACTTAAAATCTGATGCCAAAACAAACATGGTGAATATTTCCTTGCGTGAAGCAGCATGAAGACAGTCATCGTAGGTAGAGGTAGATAGGGACATACAGAGTGCGTTCCAAAAGTAATGCAATTACATTTTCCACGCCGCTCCCATTGGTTGGATTGGAATCGGAGCACTTGAAGTAGAGGTTGGGAACGCTAAGCTTTGTCAATAAACTAGTCTACAAGCCTGGTCTACACTAAACTGTTCTACAAGCTGTGGATTTGGCGAGAAGTCAGTTTTGTAAACCTCTGCATGCCGACCGTGTCAAGAGAAAAATGGAATCGAAAATCGAGCAACGTTACCCGATTAACTAAGTTTTGTGCTAAACTGAAAAAATCTCTTGAGGAGGCCAAAAAAATGATTCGCGTGGCTTATGGGGACTCTGCTCTGTCCTACTCACAAGTTTTGAGGTGGTTAAAGGCCTTTAAGGAGGGCCGGAAAGAGTTTCACAACGATAAACGCTCTGGACGGTGGTCATTCAGCAAAAACAGCAACCATGTGGTTCAAGCTCGACAGCTGTTGGACTTTGACCTTCGATTGAGTATCAAGATGGTTGCCAATGCACGGGACTTGTCCTCTACTGTTACTGCATTGTTACTGAACTTCATTGTTTCTTTCCTCATCATTTAGTGATGAGGAAAGTGTGCTTGAAGCTAGTGCCCAAGGTGTTTGACACAACTCGCAATGAATCCGCGGTTTCCTAGCCAAACACCAGTTTTCAACGCTAGTCTACCCACTTTATAAGCCTGACGTCGCCCAAGCAGACTTTTTTCTTTTTCTTCGGATTATGGCAGCCTTGGAAGGAGCCAATCATCCGTAAACTTGCGAGAGGTCCCTGAAGACGCCTTCCAGGGCGCGTACCGGGAATGGCGGAGCCGCTGGAATATATGTGTATAGGTCCAAAAACAGGACAGTACTTTGAAGAGTTTTAAGTTTTTGGCCAAATCTGTTCAAGAAATTACTTTTAAAAATTATGTATTACTTTTGGAACACACCTTGTATGCAGGTAAACTCCATGAAACTGCCGCAACAGTAACTTTAAACGGAGTCATCCACTAATGGTCATTTCAATGCAACAATATCAGAGTTTAAAATCATTCGCCTTGACCGAGATAGTGGGTCAACATCTAAACGACGTGGGTGAACATTTTATTTTGTTTTTCCCTCAGACCTCAATATGTTACTTAAGGAATTCATTTTATATTATGTACACGTAAAGGAAAGTAAATTACTTACTACGTAATTGATTTGAAAGGAGGTAGTCACTTTTTTAAAGGACGTAGCCATTCCTACCGTACCATTGATTTTTGTTTTAAGGAGAATACTGCATTATGATTCCGACTCAATGTTTTTTGTATTGTTCAAGATTATAATTAAATCGAAGCATCTTCCATTAGTTATAATAAAATCTCCTTAATTTTTCTAAAGCTGATTTGAAAATTTGCCCTAAATCCGATTATGAAATAGATTATTGATGCGTTTTTTGAGTCCATTAAGGAAAAATTCTTTAAATGGAGGTAATTAAATATTTGAGAAAAAATACTGTTATTTTTTTTCAATTTAGATAATATCATAATAACTTGTTAAATAATATTATTATAATATCTTTGCCCTTCATGAAAATGTTTTGGAAAATATTTCCAGTGAAATATCTCGTTCCCTATTTTAAGTGGTCTAGATGAAAAACCCTGTGAAATATGACAAAAAATGACCTGATTATAATTTTCATGCATTTTATGTGCGCTTTTGTAATATGTGATGGCAAAAGAATATTAATAGAGTGGAAGAAGATCACCACGGCTTTTTCGTGGACATGGGGATAATCCACATTGTTTGAGTCATTGTTTTTTCTAAAATGCAATGAAGAATGTGTATTGCCATTTAATTGTTATTGAATATAAAAATATCCTTATCTTAATACTGCAGCGATTGTAGGCATTTATCAAGGAATAATCGAAATGGTGAACGAGAGTTGGGGTTTAACATCCAAACTCAAGCGAAAAAGGAATAAATATGGTTTCAAACCAAAGAGAGGTGGTTGTAAGAGATTAAAAGTAACTAGAGAAATTCTGAATTCTATGGTGCACTGCATTCTACATTAAGAGTAAAAAAATATTTCTTGTCTTGTAATTACTTGGAAAACAGCTCCTAACATAAATGTTATCGATTATAGTTTATCATTCTTTTTTGTTTTCAAAATGAATTTTGCAATATGTTAAAAATATTGATAGCTCAATGCACAAAAAGTTTGCGTGACAAGTTTTACTGATTTGCATTTGAATTTACGTCGGTAATTGACAGAGAATGCAGAAAAATTCTCAGTTCGCCCACGGGTACACTGGAGGTAGCATTCGTACAGTACTCTTAAAATAGGATACATTTAAATTTTGCTTCCGTTTGAAACAATTATTACCTATAGCCTGGGATATGAAACTTATGGAGGGACTTATTCGCTTCAAGATAAAAAGGAGCTGGTTCTAATTATTTAAAACCGGGACTTAATCGATTTTAAAGGAAAACGAAAGGATCTGTGCTTCTGCGGGAACAAAGATAAACCCAATTATTGCGAATATGAAAGAATGAACTGGTTAAAATTTGCACTATTGTTGCCATTTAAAATTTCTTTGGGTGTTATTCACACTTTCATAAACGAAAAATTGGATATGAGATAAAAATAGCAATGTCATTTTTTTTTAAATTCAGAGACCGTGTATCGGAATGTCGCTACAGAACACTCAAGGGAGCTAACCGAGGTTTTAGGCGGAAGAACGGACTAGAGTCCTAATCTTGCCCCATTAAAGTTTTTTAATAAATAAAATGAGGGCATAATGAAAATTAATGAAAGCCGTATCCTTCACAAAATACCACATTATTAAACAATATGCTTGAAGCTACCGCTCGATTTACTAATTGTTTTTGCTTAATATGTCATGAAAATAATATCAAGCATAGTCTCAATCCTTTCTATTGCTAAGACTAGTCCAATATAACTATATCATGTTTCCCAGTGACAAAAACACCTTTTACGGGAGCCTTTATCATCATCACGAGACTTGGTGAAGGCTGATGAGGTAATTTTGAAGAGCCTGTTAGCATATCACTTCCTTCCTTCTACAGCTGGAAAATGATGAGACACGTTCATTGAATAAAGTCGAGATGGAGCAAAAGCTATGGTAGGCTGTTAAACAATATAATGATTCCTCTCTAAATTGCTCTGGTTCTCCTAAAACCACTGTATATATTGCAGAGTATGTGGTTAATCAATTGATCATGCATGGGATAAACGTATCATATAGTACTTCCATGTATTTATCGAAGGAAAAGTCAAATAATGGCAAGGCAGAAAAGCAAGCCAGCAAAGTTAACACTGTGACACAAAAGATAGAGCTCAAGATCAATTATTTTAGACTTATTGCTGGTTATTATTATGCCAAGCGATGATACCGCAAATAGCGGGAACATAGTCCATCGATTTATGGAGACTACATGAATATCTTTCTATACAATGGGGATAGATGAAGACCAATGCTACTCAGCCGTTCCTCGGCTAGCTTAAAGGTAATTACTATCGATACTGAGATTGAGTACACCTTTTCAGAATAACACACAATTAACGCTCACACAATTTATGTAGATATTAATTACTAATATCATTGTGTACAGAGAGAATTATTTCTTAGTAGAGTATATATTTAAATAACTGATAGCAATTGAGAATTAATGCGGAGAAAGATAGGAAGATCAACATGAAGAGTGTGTGGTTAAAATAATCGCGATGGTGTGCGATTGGCTGTTAACATCCACCCCTCCGCCAAACGCCTCTAAGATGACTCGCGGGGCTTTACGTGAAGAGGGGATGGCGATGACTGCGAGTGACCCATTGATGTGAATATAAGGAAGTTTCCATTAAATAATGCATTGCAATTCATGCTTGATTAATTTTTTAATCATAGTTACGTTAATATCAACTAACAAAAAAATGACTGATTGTAATTGGAAGTTTTCAGATGATGTTGATAATACAGGGCGCACCCAAAAGTAGTAGGACTGATGTTTTACCAGAATTTTATTGACAATATACTTACATCGACTTAATAATCTTCAAAGTTAAGCTCCTTGAGCTGATGCACACTTAGTATAACGTTGCTCCGATTCGCCGTAAGCCCGCTGGAAATTTTGTTTGAGGATGCCATTGATTACCCTCGTCGAAGCCCCTTGAACGGCCTTTATCGAGTCAAAACCTCGTATCTTGAGCTGTCTTTTCATCAGGGGGAAGAAGAAGTCCGGTGGTACCAGCTCGGGAGAAAAGGGCGGGTGCGGCAATATGGCAACGCCGTATTTGGCCAGGAGCTGTCGGACGACGAGCGCGCCATGACACGAATTTTCGGCACCATCTTGGCGCACACCTTGCGTATGGCCAATTCCTGTGAAATAATGCGTTGGACATTGGATGCAGACAGACCCAACTGGTCTGCAATTTCTTCACTGATGAGCTATTGTGATAGTGAAAGGAGGGAAGTAGAAAACAAGAAAGAGTGAAGTTATTGCTTTGAGTTTCGCCTAGGTGTGGTGACAAAGGCTCTCTCTAGTCATTTACTTATCATATGGCGTACAGAAGAGCATTTTTAGCGAAAAGCAGCGTAGATTACATGGAATTCGTATTATGTTCATGGAGAACTTAGCGTTTATTTTCTGTTTCACACTATTCTGGACGCCTGTTGTCTGGCTTGCGTGAGCAAGCTTGCGTTATTCTCCCAACCGGTATTTTTTTGCAAGGAGGCCAATGCAATGGTATCAGCGTAGACCATTCTTTGCACATAGCTATTTGTTCCTTAAATAGCCTAAATAACGAGGCCATTCATGTGGGATAAATGATTATACCACATAGGAACCAAAATGTGCATATTTATCTACCTTAATTATTGTTTTCATTTTTGTCCTCCTGTCTCAAGGTAGAATGTATATAGTACAATCTTTCATAAAAATCATATAACTATTAGTTCAGTGGTCGAAGATGGCAACATACGATTCGTATGTTTCAGTCCACAGTCCACACAATGGCTTTACTTGGAATACACCATCTAGTTATGTTTACGGTTTCATTCGGCTTTCAACCATTCCTCATGCTTTCATTGACACAAAAATATCAGTAATGCAATGTAATGTAATCCCTCCAGTTCAAATAAGATATTCCGTCAGAGTTATTTATTCCATAAAATTTGTTTTTAAGGCAAACTAGGTAATTTTAATGAAGAATGTGTCACGTTTACTGAACCACTATACCATATGAAGCATTGCAATGAGGTAGAAAGACGTCCTCAATTTAAGAATTGTTTTTTCATTGGGTGTTCTTTTCCTTCTGTCATTATTTTGATCTTTGTAATTCGTAGCTTTAAATTATATGGGAAAAATATTGTAAAATAGTATTTTTATAAAGATTGATCTTATTGGATTCCTCATTCATAATAGAGTGTTAACGGCAGCCACCCTACTCTATATATATATATATATATATATAATTATGTATATATAATTATAATGATATATATATATATGTATATATAATTATATATATATATATATATATATATATATATATATATATATATATATATATATATATATATATATATATATATATATATATATATACATATATAAAACTTAGGCAGTAACACACAGCACGAGAACACATAAAAAGAACACTCACAATAATATCTTGATAATTTCGACGGACTCGAGCTCCGTCTTCTTCGGAAGACAAGATATTATTGTGAGTGTTCTTTTTATGTGTTCTCGTGCTGTGTGTTACGGTCTAAGTTTTTTATTCAACAATTCCGTGTTACTTCGAAGAAATCATCTATATATATATATATATAATTATCAAGATATTATTGTGAGTGTTCTTTTTATGTGTTCTCGTGCTGTGTAGATGAAGACAATGAACACAACGGCTTTGATCCTATTGCGATAGGTAAGATAAGAAATGTAGCCTTAATCATTTTATATAGCCTGGAGTTTTATAGATCAAATGTAAATTCATCCCTTATTGAGTACGATAATTACTGACTATTATTTACATTAATTCTCCACTATCAAATATTTGTACTGAATTTCATATTTATTGAGTGCTGCTGTAATCAACTCAAATGAAAACGCACCTTTAGTAGCATATTGATATGGACCATTCATGCCAGATATTAGTTCAATATGCAGTAAAAATTATGTTGAACAAAATTAGAAGAAGAGAAGACCTGCGTATAAAATCAAGAGAGCAAATAACCACAATTTGAGCATTTTTTTTCTATTTGCACTCTATCAATTGTAAACAATCTTTATCAAATATTGTCGGTTCAGTAGCTGAACATTATTTTCCGCATTTACTTATATACAATCATGTAGATATATTCTCTGGATATCATTTGCCAATAAACTTCAATATATAGTATTTTTTTAAAATTCATATCGCGTGTCTACTTCCGAACTTTTTTCGATTTCCATGAACAAATGGTATTGATTACTGCATGCAAACAAGATACTGTGATTAAAAAATGGCCCTAAAATGTCAAAGGTGCTTCTTCCTAGAATCGAATTGGATCAATCGTGCGATTGTAAAAAACTGACACGTTATGGAAAAACCCTCTCCTGCCTTGTTCTTCTCTCCTGTACGTCATGGAGAGTCAGCGCGGCAGAGAACTTAAAATTCAGGAAGAACAACTGAGAACGTCTGAAATAACATGCCTATCAGTCGGTTTCAACGGACGAAAATTCTCTTTATTCATTATATTCCGCGATAAAGGTATATACGTGTGTCTCTTCATTTATTATTGTGAAAGTGGATGGATTGCCTTCCGTAGACCCCTATGAATCCATCATCAATGCCGTTCGAATCTCTCAAACATCTATTCGGAAGGGCGTTGTTTGGTCGACTAGAGGCGATCTATTTCCAACGCTCGAATGCATTTCATCAATTGATCCCTTTCTACTTGTGTTTCAGGTCTCATGCTGGTTATACGACATCAAAAGCTGTTGTTTTAAATGCTCTTTGTGGGCCATTTACTCTGGCAAGGCCCAGTGGGGACCGAGGAAGTTATGCATATGGGGATCGGAAGAGAACCTGGGTTACGTTCAAAGGACTACAACGTTTGATATGGGAATTATATTGCTAGCTGATATTAATTTTGGGAAAGCAAAATTTCAAATAACCTTGCTAGGGCATATAAATTTAAAAATAATCTAACTGGTCATATGTGGCTAGTTGAATATGCAAAATGCCTACAGATAGCAGATCTCGAAGCTGCCGCAATAGCTTTTCACGCCACTATGCTCTACATTTTACCGATATTAAAAATTTATTGATAATATTTGTTTATTTTATAGTTAAAGCTTAAAATGTATCTATCTATATATATATCTAAATTTGACCCGGAAAGCCGCTATTGATATGTACATATGTACGCAATATATACAATTGTATGTATGTATATGCCAAGTAGATCCAGGAACGCCTAACAGGAATGTCCTACAGAAATATGTCTAGCAGGAATGGAATCAGCTTAAGTTATAATGCAACTAAATTATGCATTCAAACTTATTATTTACGATGTTTAGAGATATTTTTTTCGAATAGGTTTTTTTAAATAATGGTGTATATAAGATAAAAGAGTTGTATTATTTGCAATGCCTTATAAATAATGGAACGTAAATATTCCTTGAATAAGTTAAATATGGAGAAATTATAGGGCATATTCGTCTATACCTACACGCTGCTCTGTATATGGTGCTGAAAAAAAAGCAATTAGTAATTTAGTCAAAAATTTTTCTCCAGGGGAAGGAAATAGCAATATTTTTATTTTACAAGTCAAGGTCCTAGCAAAAAGATATTATTGAATGTACTAGGAATCCCACACGTAAATACGTTTTTCCTTTTTGAGGAGGCCCAACCCTTACTTCGTAGGAGTACGAAATATTTGAGATTAAAAGGCAGTTGGTCAACTTGTAGCCAGAAATCACGTTTCTGCAATTAAAACAATAAAGATATATGCAACATTTCGTTTCTTATTCGTTACTTTTTTTAAATTAACCGTAGCATACTGAATTTAGCACAATACCTGAAATTTTTTTGGACATCTACTGAAAATCTACTAGAAGCAGTATAGGGATAGATAGGGAGTTGTAGACAATGTGATCAAGTATTTCTATGTGTATCCAGTTAATTTTACATTTATGATCCGATTTATTTTATTTAGAATATCGCATTCAACTATTTCGTCTCACTTTTCTTTTCATTTGGCGTGTTTAGCTTTAGATTAGATTCTGAACGTATAGTTTTTCCTTTTGACGGAAAAAATCTTTTGATTTTTGCCTTAATGAGTTAATCCAATCCATTTTCTCCAGTTAATAAAGCACAATACGATATTTTCTAAAAACCTAGGAGAGGGAATATTAAATTAATTTAATCAGGTGATAGCCATGTTGGTGTGGCGGAAACGATTTAGTAAGCGGATTATTATGGCTCGGCAACAACAGCCATCCCTCGCTTGGCCTTTCAATTTGAACGGACCAAGTGTAATTCCCAGAGCTCTGATCGATTAAAACCGTTGAATTGGATCCCGCTATTATTACAGATAACTGCCGTGGTATTAAAACCCTTTACTGATTCTATATTATCGAGTGGTCTTTGAAAAACTTCCATTCATGCCCTTGGATACTTAGCTGTTATTTAAACATAATTTGTGTGAATCAAACATAATGTGCCTTCCTCTGTTATTTTATAATTTAAATACATGGAATAATTTAAAATCAACCTATTGTACGCAAGATATACCAGAGAAAAAGGAGACCGTGAATGCGTGGTTTGTACATTTTTTATGGTAGTATAAAATTTTGTCATGTATCACCTCTAGATCGGAATTTAAAGGACCAGTTCATTTTTTCACTTCGTCTAAACACTACTTCTTTGGAATTCAATCAAAGTATTACTGAAAAAATAAAATTTTGAAATTATCATTAAGTTTGCTCGCGATCTTTAAAGGCGTATTGGGATATTACAACGAACTTGGGGGATGATAACTTCGTTATAGTTTCAACTTCCCTCTTAAGCAAAATTAATCAATTCGCAATTATAAAATTTGTACTTGATTTCACTGCTAGTGTTTACGGTTTCCATTCCCATCCCTTTTCGGAAGAGTTTTTAGGCTACCGAACATGAGTTTGAGACAGGTCCGCCCCAAAACGTGTCAGCAAAAATAAAGTGAACAATTCCACGGCTCTGCATGAAGTAATGATCCAGTGTTTATGTTTATATTCTGAATAAACGCTCTTGTCGGAGAGCGCGCAATAGATTTTGATTGTATGTTAACGTTAGTTTGCCGCGGTCTCACTTGAAAAAACAACCTGATTCGTTAAAGTGTTAAAAATCGTATTTATTGATAAACGTGATTAGAATAATATAATGCTTAGCTATATCAATTCAAGTACAAGAACATTTGTGCGAACAAGCATGAAATAGGATTTTAACATTTGATGCACATAGGAATAACTTATTATCGTTTTGACGTGGCCTCTGTAAATTAAGCTTACTCAATAAATGAACTAAATTAATTGATCTCTCAAATTTAAGTGATTTGCCATTAAAATTCAATGTATTGCATAACAAATGCATTGTTATGAAGTTCAAATATGCAATATAAGAGCTTTGTACTGGTGGTCAATAAGTAGTTTTCCGTGTAGTACCTTGAAATATAAACTACCAAAGCAAGTCAAGTATCAAATACGTTTCAGGTTCGACATATGTATATATTATTATTATTAGGTAATCTACCGGTTAAGGTAGGCTTTTGGATGGAAACAACTATCAAATAAACATTTTGTAACTCCAAAAAAACCTAATGCAGCAACCTAATCTACATCAAGTCCTTCTTCATCTCTGTGTACTTCCTTCCTCCCTTCATCCGGTCCATCATCCCTATCCTGTTCCTGCCCTTTCCTCGCTGGCCCAACCTTCTCCCCTCTATTACGTCCTTTAACATTCCACTACCGTTCAATAAGCCTTTCATCCATTTTTCCTGCCTCCATAGGATTTCTCTCAACAAACCCCTCTCTTCACCCACCATCTCCAGTACTTCCTCATTTGTTTTCCTTTCGGTCCATTTCACCTGCTCCATTCTTATCCACACCCTATGGAGGCAAGAAAAATGGGTAAAAGGCGTATTGAGCGGTAGCAGAATGTTGAAGAAGGTAATAGAGGGGAGAATTTAAGCAAACGAGGAAAGAGTAGGAACAGGATAGGGATCTTGGACGGGATGAAGGGAGGAAAGAGGTACACAGAGATGAAGAGGGACTTGATATAGAGTAGGTTGCTGGATTGGGTTTTGTTTGGAGATACAGAATATTTATTTGTTAGTTGTGTCCATCTGAAAACCTACCTTAATTACCTAATTATAATATGAACATATATATCTCCACATGCCCATACATATATGGTATGGATGTTATGAGAGTGGGCGATAGGGGAGTAGGTGGACGGTGGCTAGTTACCGGGTCCCGGGTGGCAGAAAGTTCATTAGTTGATTTCCTGAACTTCAGTTAGCAAGTAATCGCGGGGTTCCTAGGAGGGGGAGTGGAAAGGGAAAAGGTGGTCGTTGGTAATGGATTCCTGGTAACCTTCGCTCTGGAGGTGTGTTGCAAATTGTGACGCTCCTGTTTTTTTTGTTGAATTCCCGGCGATGTTGTTCTGCTGGTACCAAAAGACTTCTTCCCTCTTGCCCAACATATGTTTCCTCGCATTCCGTACATTGGAGGGGGTGAACTCCATTCTGCTGCTCTCCACAATATCTGTTAATAATTGCAGCACGGTTTTTGAAGAAAGCTCTCAATGTACAGGGAATGCCTCCATTTGATTTGGAAAACTCCACAAGTCATTTTGCATATCATATTACAACAATGAAAATATTAAAATCCAGCCCCATTAAAGATCTCTTTAGTGTAAAATGCAGCAAATATGTATTTAAGTATGGTGAGATGGCAAATATTTCTGTTCTAAGTCAAACCTTTGCATTACACTTTTTCACGTTTATGCGGAAAGAGCTGAAATCAAATCATGTCAAAACACTAGCTGCAAGGATGTAGTGAATAAACCCTCCGGCACGGTAGAATTTAAACATTTGCTTCTAAATTATGATTTACTTACCGGAATTTAACACGACATGTATCATCCGCTCATTCTTGGGTGCTAAGATGTATCTTCATAAAAATTCCTCCCTCCCGAAGTTTTATTTCACCTCAAGGGACCGCAGAGAAGAAGAGACGACCGACTAATTCGCCAATGCGACCGACCTCGCCTCCCTTTTTCCACGCTCGCGAACTCACCACACACACGGAGTCCTGCCCTATCCACTCGCTTACCCAGCGCACACGTACCCTGGACGATCCACACGGCGAGCGACCCTCCCACGCCGCGTCTAATCCCCCCTCCCGGACGCCGCCTCCGGAAATCTATACGACAAAAATGCGTCTGGGATCCGTGTTGCCAATTTAATTAGCGTAGCGAACGCGCGGAAGGGCATTCCAGGCAGGCGTTCTTGACGGAGGGAGCAGCAGTCGATCGCAAAAAAATGACGCCACGGGGCTCGGGGAAAGGTGGCTTCAGGTTGCCGGGCAACGGTGGCTACGGAAATCGGGATTGGATCGAATGAGGGGAGGCAGACTCACATTGGCGTGCTCTGGCGCTGATTTCGAATCTTCCACGGCGGTGAGCGGTCAGGTCTCCTCTGTACTTTCTGCCCAGCTCCGGGGCCAGGAAATACAAAATTTCCTCTACCTCGCGGTGACGTCTTCTTAGACGATGACCTCGTCCTCTATCCTCCCTCTTTTCCAGTTAAGTTCAGCATGACCTCGTCCTCTATCCTCCCTCTTTTCCAGTTAAGTTCAGCTATTCACGAAAACACTTTCCTATGTGCTCAACAACTTCGTTTTTATTTCCGTCTTTAGTTTGAAATCCACATCTAATATCGGGACTGTAATCAATATTCAACTTTTTTCCTCTCACCATAAATATGCCAGAAAAACTTATGCCAAATGAAATATATCCACCATTTTAATGACCATCCATTCCAATTGTGAATTTAATGTGATTCGTATAAATATTATGGTAATAAAGGCGCTTGGTTAGTGAGTAGAAAGTTTTAAATTCTAGCTGCTTACCAAAATAAGCTAAAAAGGTAAAAACGCATTAAATCAGTAAAACCTCTATCACTGTTTTTCGTAAAATAATTTATACTTTGGCCTACCACTGCTAGCTACTGAGCTAGCAGGGACTACTTCGAGAAACCTGCCGATATAGGTATAAACTTTGATTATTTTCCTTCTAAATACTGGACTAGAAAATAAAAGTTCTTTTAAAGGAACTGGATCATTTATTTAAAAATAATCTTCTGGATTTTTCAAAATTCTTTATTAAAGTTTATCACAATTTTATTCGGATGTTTTATTCACATATTCTATTCAGATATATTTATTTTATAGGAAGGTTTTCCTTATAGTCAAGTTTATTGGAAAAGTTTTTCTAAGTTAGGGGTTGGATTTTTTAGGGACAAAAATTATTGGAAGCTACAGGATACTAAAGGGCCCTCCAAAAACCTATAATTTTTTAAAGGGCAAACAAATCCACTGGCAGACTGAACCAACCAGATAAAATGGTAGAAATGACGAGTTAAATTGAACGTTTAAAAAATTAGCTGTTTGCATCTGAATTTTTTGCCGAACATCTAAAATATTTTATGAACGGAATGAGATAAAGCAAGCATCAATGAACGATGGGTAATCATCACTGATTGCCTGATTGATGCCTGACGGCTACATATTTTCGTTGCAGCGGATGACTGCAGAAATATAGTATGATGTGTGAAGCATTAGCTAAAATTTTACAAAGCTTTATTATTTCTTCATGCGGATTAGAATAATAATCCTGCTCTTATATAGCATGCAAGATTTTCAATTAGCAAGGACTGATCACCGAAACCTAGCAAAAAATATTACGCCTGCTCCTGCATTAATTGTCTTCTAACCTTTTTTTTGGCCAGGCAGCAAAACGATTAATGTTTTACGCGCGCACGTGCCGTGAAATAAATTTAACCCACTGATAATTTTCATTTTTAATTAATTGCTATAAAAATAGAATCAGATCAAAAGGAAAATTTAAATATATTTTCTTATTGTTTACAAATGCATGGTGGTATTTAAAATATTGATCGGAATACACCGTTTTAGAAGTTTGAATACTAATCCAAGAAGTCGTGCATGTTTATTATTGATACACCGAGTGTTTAAAATAAAACAAACATTTTTTTTGTTTTCTTCAAAAGTCAGAAATACGCTCAATTCAGTCCATTCGTAATACATTTTATCCTCCAGAACTCTTTTAACTTCTGGCTAAATATTTATATAATTTTCATATGCATACAAGGCAAAAGGAAAAATGGAATACCGTTATTTAGACATACTTTGTCATTTCATGCATCATTTTTACTAATTTATTTCATGGTATATGTGATTAAACTTAATTATTTATGTTAATACTTTTCTCATGATAATTTTGGTATACTAGTTGATAGAAGTTTTACCAAAATTCATATTGACCAAAAGCTTTGTGAGGTCTGTTACGATTTTCACCTCATATTTTAAGAAATAAATACATATTAATGCTCGTAATTCTATTACTTTCAGTGATATATAGTATTTGAGTCCAATCGTCACATTAGTGCACATTATCATATTTACACACCTATTTAGAATCGAGATTTACTGACGTATACTTTGGCTATAGAGTATGACAGGAAAGCATTTAGCATATTAATATTAAAAAAGAAAAATACCAATTTTAACGTAAAGGTATGTAGTATTACACGAAATCTCTGTGTCATCAAGTATTATATTTGTTTCTGGATATTCGGGATCTCTAAATTAATTATTCTATTTTCTTATTTGGTGGATATTCCAAAAAAAATACAGGATCGCACCCAAATATAGTAGGACTGATTTTTTTACAAGACTTTTATTGACGATATACTTACATCAACTTAATAATCTTCAAAGTATGCTCCTTGAGCTGCTACACTTAGTATAACGTTGCTCCGATTCCCTGTACGCCCGCTTGAAACTTTCTTTGGGGATGCCGTTGATGACCCTCGTCGAAGACTCTTGAACGGCCTTTAATGAGTCAAAACGTCGTCCCTTGAGCTGTCCTTTCATCAGGGGGAAGAAGAAGAAGTCCGGTGGTGCTAGATCGGGAGAATAGGGGGGGGGGTGCGGCAAAGTGGAAATGCGACAACGCTGTATTTGGCCAGGAGCTGTCTGACGACGAGTGCGCCATGACACGAATTTTCGGCACCATCTTGGCGCATGGCCATTTTCGGCACCACCTTGCGCATGGCCAAATCCTGTGAAATAATGCGTTGGACGTTGGATGCAGACAGACCCAACTAGTCTGCAATTTCTTCACTGGTTAAACGTCGGTCTGTGTTCAGCAGTGTCATCACTCTGTCCGCATTCGTGTCGGTTCTTGCCGTCGACGGCCATCCGGAGCGATGGTCGTCTTCAAAGAGCTCCCCACCCTCTTTAAACAACTTGTGCCACTGTGGAACGGCTTAAGGCAGTGTCCCCATAAGCCTGCTTGATCATATCGAGGGTCTCAGTTGCCATCTTCCCGAGTTTCGCGCAAAACTTCACGGAATAACGTTGCTTTAAATTCAGATTCATTTTGTTTTTCGACGCGGACAAAAACTTTGTTTCACTAAAAACGGTGTCCTCACTCAATGATAGCCCGCAGGTGACTGAGGTTGGTGTCGGTCTGTTGCTAAGAGCCCCCTCCACCTTACCCCGCCAGGCAGACTCCCCCTCCACCGCCAGAGAAAATCAGTTTGCACCAGAGAAAATCAGTCCTTCCACTTTTGGGTGCCACCCTGTAGATTAGATTTGTCCAGTATTGTGCATTTTCCTGTTATTGTTGTGCATATTTTTAATCCAGGACCAATTAATCCATAATTTTACCTAATTTTTTATAATTCTTGAGGAGAAATAAAACTCTTGTCGTTTTAAGAAAGGTATTTTTTATTACTGAATAATTAACTTGGTCATATTTGAAGAAATACCTAGTTTTGTTAGTATGAATAGTAACATGTATGTAGTATATATATATATATATATATATATATATATATATATATATATATATATATATATATATATATATATATATATATATATATATATGTACTCGTATGTAAAATAAACGCCATTTTTGCTTGCATTTTCCGGTTCTAGTGGCTCGACCGGCTAGATGGAGAACATCTCAGTAATTGGAGGCAACATTTAATAATATCGTGACCTGGTATCCCATCTGTATTTCCTACTAATGATTTTTGTACAAGACATTTCTTAACTTTTTAATATACTCACAATATTCTCGTATTCAACTGAACCGTCAACTACTGGCCCTCTAATTCATACAATCGTGTCACACGCCACTGTTACTTTGCATTATTAACAGTGGTAATCACATACGTAGATCAGTAATAGACATGAGTTACTTGAAGTATTCAAAATAGTTTTGGTGATTCCATTCGACCTGAAAATTAAAAACATTTTTGATCATATTCAGTGTAGATTTATTTACCTTTTAAAATGAAGTATTACTGCAAAGCATTCAGTAAATGCTATAAACAGGATATTTATTATTTTTTCCATACCTTCTAAACGATAAATTATAGATTCGGGTAGTATCATGTATTGTTTAGGCTGGAAAATATTTATTTACTTCTCCTTTTGAATGTCCGTTTTCACTGGATAATAAACAGAATGCATTTGTATAAAAAATAAAATTTTTAAAGAATTGAATGAAGTATTTTTACTTCCAGTTTTTTAATCTTTCAGCAGAAGGGTAGGGTAATTTGAAAGCTTAAAAACGCCTTCAAGAGAAAGTATTACTTTTATTTTAATTTAATTTTTTGTTCAGAGCAATATTTTTGCTAAAATTCAATTGCTGCTAGTATGGTACTTAATCTGAAAATAAAATTACGGAATATATCCTAAGAGTAGTCTGAATTGAGGACACTCGACTTTGCTTCCGGTCACTAATTCACTGCATTCAATCAGTAGTAGTTGCTACTACGGTTCATCTGTAGATCTATTCCTACTATAGTCAAGGGCCCTTCTATGTCCAAGTAAGTAATGTTAGTTAATCATTTAAGCAATCTATTTGACCAATGACATCCCATTATTGGCTTCATAATGAAATGATATACGTCTCCACTATAACGCCAAAGCGGGTCGCGGTGGTCTAGTGGGTAGAGCGTTGGACTACTGACCGGAGGGTCCTGGGTTCGATTCCCGGGCAAACACTTTGGGCACCTGCAGCTCCACCCAAGCTAGTAGATTTTTCGGGTACCAGATCTTCCTGGGGAACCATAACCGGCACAGGGAAAGGAACTGGCCCCCCTACCCTGATGTGTGAATATTCACACGCCGTCGGGCTTGGTATATGGGTGAGCTCTACCATCACCTACTAAACCGATCATAGGGTTGATTACTGTTGTTATGGTTTATGGTTATAACGCCAAAATATATCAGCGTTCCTCCAAACAATTAGTAAAACGCAATGTACTTCTTTGGGATGACTTCAGAGTTGTTAAAGTTGAATCCCGAAAAGAAATGAACTTCCTGGTGAGCACTGTTTGTCAAACATAGCAACTCGTGCACACTGTTCTACTGTCAAGTATCCAAATTTGAAAAAAAAATATTTTTTTGTCAATGTTAATTACCCTTAAACCATTCAAGTAGGAAGTAGTCATGCATTACATTATTATCAGCCGATTTCCGGATCTTTTAAGGCCAAGTAAAGCCACCTCTCAATTGATGAACCCGAGGCAATTCGGTCCAACCTTCACATACCACATTATTTACAACAAAATGCATCATTTTATAATAGATCAGTAACATTTTCTAAGCTATATAAATAATTTTTGCACTTCAATGTGCACTGTGGTTATGAAAACATTTCATATTTATGCATTATATTCATCTCGTGAGATATATGAAAATGCATGTCTTCACCTGCAAGGTAGGCGTTCATCTACAATAAAATTCGCTTCAAACGTTGGCATACTTGCCGGATAAACCCTCAAGATCCGTGGACCTGCAGACACACCAAATTTGAGTTCCGGGATTTATGAAATTCATTTCATCCAAACACACTCGGACAGGAATTTTATTTGGCTCACCACATACGGACGTGCATGAAGTAGACGAGAGTGAATGCTGCCCCTCCTCAGCTCTGTCTTTAGAGCTTGAATGCCCAGCGTCCCCCCTTCTTGTCATGTGAAAACCTCTCCAGTCTCCGAGGCTCTCCCCTTTCACCGACCACCTCCGACCATCCACCCCTCCCAGGTCTCTCGCAGTCAGGCTTCCCCGTCTTCGATTTCCCTCTCCATCTCCATCCACGCACACTCCTGACGCAATCCCCACACTCCCCTGATCATCATCAACAGCTACGCCTACCCTCCACCCCTCAGCTAAGCTCCCATCGCAACCCCCCGACCCTTCCGCCAACCCTTGTGCTCCTAACGGCCAAGCGGAGGGATTATTTTTTTGAAATTATTTTATTTTCGGGGAATGTTTGATTAATTAAATGGGAAACAGACCGGAGCCGAATCTCTTTAGCGTGCAGAAGGGAGCAGGACTAGGATAAATTACGATTTTTAAGGGAATTTTCTTCGAACAATGGAAAACAAAGGAGATTTCTCTCATTGGTTTATTTTCATTTCGTCCATTTCGCCGTTGACGGTTGGGGATTTCATCCTCTGCATTTCGTTGGGTGATCCTAGGGGAGTTGCGCGGAAAAGCCAATTATGAAGCCCTCCTGCGGTATGAGGAGTTGTTGCACATTTTTTGACTCGTGCGCAATTTGGTAATTACAAGCGCATATTTTTTTCAGAAATTCAGAGCAACCATTGCTGTGTGGGAGGAAGGGGAGAGTCATTTTTCAGAGGAGTTAGAGTGGGCTTCTCCCATTCCACGTCGAGTCTCAGCTACCGTACGAGTAGCTTCTATTCCGTACCACGTGGAAATCTCCGAAGCCGGTGTATTTTGGGTCCTTACCCCACTCCACGGCAAGCCCTCAGAATACAGGCGGGCCGTTTCAATAAAGGATCCTGTTCCATCCAAAGGCTTTTATGCCAACCGTCGCTTGATACCGAAAAACTGGGAAAGGAAAAATATAATTTGCTCCTGGATGGATCTTGCAGACTCCGTCCATTTGCAATAATACAACTCTGAGTGCTTCAGCGGTGATCGAACCGAAACCTTTTGTTCACCTGACGATTCTTTCTGCTGGGGTAAAAATGATTGGAGAGCGGAGTAATTAATGATCCCGTCGTAATTGGAGCGATGACATGATAACTCGAACCTCCGACGGACATCGCCGGGACGAAATATTATTTCCGTGCTCTCATATGCATACCACGCTGTATTGATTTGCAAAATACACTGATTAATGCTCTTCCTTAGTAGAGAGCTAATGCCCTACTCTCAAAAGTGTATGTTTAAACTAAAATCAGACGGGATGATTTCATGAACTCTAAAATCGAAAAAGACGGATTTCATTCAATTTCATTCGAGAGTTTAATGGGTCAACAAGAATCGATTTGGAGTTGGGTAGTTCTTTTAATGTAAATCATGAAAAGTGATTATTGTATTTTTATGAAATAATCAATAAAGCATTAATATTACAACCGGTTTGGTAGTTCTTTATCCAGTAAGGACGATACCAACTCTACACTTATATTCTTGCTGCAATGTTACATTTTTTTCCCATATCGTGTATATATATACTATGTGCCTTCTTAGAATATCAGAAGCAAAATAAAATCCAGATATATGTGTTAAATGACAGATATTGGTTATCTGGGAAAATGAAAAGAAATGAAGTGGCATAGTGTAAACGAAGGTGCTCTTTTAGCCACTATTAATAATTCTCGTGTATGGATCAACGAAATAAAGACATAAATTCAGGTGTTGACTGACGGGTTTAATGTACAGCTTCTGGAATAAAGAAGACCTTATTTCCTCAAACGGAGGTCATTAGTGCTACATCGCTAAGTAGCTGCGAACGACTGAAAAAATCGAAATTGATAATTCGAGCGATAACCTGGAAAGGATTGAATAGCTGAGATAGAAGGGAGAATTATTTTATGTTTAAAACGAGTTTATTGTAAAACGTAGAATACATCGAGTAGATCGATAGGGTGCAAGGATGGATGCTTACAACGGAGTAAGCAGTTTTCGGATACTTTAGATTCGCAAGAATGGTATTACAAAAATAAAAATGAAGAACACTTACATACCCAAGAGTATAAAATGGTTGTCTGAAATAGCAACAAAGGAGAAAATGCAGGTAAAAAATATATTAAAAGCAAAATGAATTTTACAACATGTTGAGAAAAACATATTTTAGATAGCATCTATGTAGTATATAGGCAAGGAAGATACCGGCGGGGTTGATGTATATCAAATTGACTTCAGTTTGGTGAATGAAAATTTCGACATCATCTGCAAAAAACGGTTAGACGTATTAACCTATTTTGTCGAAAAATCATGAATTAATATTTCCTGTTGCTTATGCCCTTAAGGCACCTATTATTAGCTGGTATAAGCCAATATTATTGAGAATGCACTAGTTTATATTTTGTTTAAAAATATGTTTAGAGAACAGCAGGTCATGTTTTCGTCATTCCATTTTTATTTTCTCGTAGCATAAATGAAAATTTTATTATGATGCAAATCATATTCAATAGGAGATTTGATAGGTTATGAAGGCACTGAATACATAACTACCGAATTTACGAGGTACCTAATTAAAAAAATTATTGCCCCCATTGAAAGACTATCAAAAAGGCTATTTTGGTTAAAAGAAGAATCCACGAACACAATCCTGGTTTCCAGAATTTCATTTTCAATGTATACAATTGGTACCAACCCCGTTTTCATTGATGTGATTAATTATTTTATGTCCTATTCTTTCAATGATAAAGTTATTGACAATTGCCAAATGCATACAAATGGGTGGTTAGGTCAGAATCATTTATTCTGTCTTTATCACATCGACTTATACTGCTTCGTATGGGTGAATTGGAATCATTTGGAATCATCTTATCGTAACAGTTCAACTCTTCAACCTTCTTGCGCAGACTTTAATTTTGGTTGTCTTGTCTTAAGATAACATCTTTCAACTAATTTACGATTGGCTGTTTCACTATAACTATTTTTTAAAACGGTAGTCTTTTATGAATTATATAATTTTAATTTATATATAACTATAAGCGTATTCAATGCATACTTGTAAATTATCAACTTCCATGTTTAGGTTTCGGTTGTGCTAGAGACTGAGACCGAAACTGAGACATTTATATAGGTAATCAATAAACAATAATTGATACAAAACTCGATAAGGATACAGACAGGGTAATGTCATCAGGGCATTGAGTGAGTTTTGATTGGAGCGTACCTTATGAAATGCAGTAGCGTTTTGGGAGTTTTGATAATTGGAGTGCTTGGGCATCATCAACCATGTGATTTGGTCCCCTTCAGGAGCCAATTTTTCATTCAGTGTTTAATATAAGCATTTTATTCATCATCTCAACTACTACTTGAATATAATTTGGGGAAATACCTTTGACAACGACATGTCTCATGCAAAGTTAGGGATTATGTGGACCATTTAATTCTAACTGATTTGGGGAGACATAATACCTACGGTTCGAATCTCCTCATGGGGGACGAGGTAAAAGATGTTGTTTAATACTTCTTTTTTGTACAGTAAAATTGTGTCTACTGTACCGGAATAATTCACATAAAAGCTGCAAAGCTATTTCCAAACTCCTGTTCGCAGTGGATTTCCACAAAGTCTCGGCCTCAACCATCAGTCACATCAAATAGTTTTATTGGAGATTAAGATTGGAGATTATTATTATACTGAAACATAAAACAAATAGGAACGAATGACCGATGAAACAAAGCTTTGAAAATATTATTGCTAGAAATAAATACAAATCTTTATTTAAACAAAATGCAATCAGTTTTTTTAGCAGTTCTTGAGCCTACCTGAAGGAAGAACATGATTACATTATTGTGCGTAGACGCTACCATTCCCATTATGCAACATGCATGAGCTACTCTCCTATTTATATAAATGAGGTAGGAATGTTCTATGTATCCAGAACTCGTGTACATACATTTTGATTCAGTTGAACATTATCATATTGAGGGGAATTCTTCCACAACCATACATTTTTGGGATATATATGCTTTATGTGTAATATTACTTTGAATACCAGTTATTACAATCCTCAAGCGAGTTCCATATAAAAAAGTGTTTTTTGGCAAAATAGGGTGGGCGGTGTATTTCCACGCGTATGTCGCGTGTTTTAGTGGGTTCTTTTGATTTACTTTACAGCAGTGAATTGCTCAGCTTTGTCCAATTATCAGAAAAACGTATGAATAGAGTCTTCATACACTTAAAATCAAATAATTACCCGTTCCAATCAAATGGACAAAAAGAGGAGGCGTATGAATGTACGTACTCGTATTGAACCACCTCCTAAGCGGTAAGTCAATTTTTAATTTCAGTGCATAACGGTCGCATAGGTCTGTGAATCTTATGCACAGCATTCAGTTTATATTGTAATCCCTTTTAGACTCGGTCAACGAAATACAACGTAAAATAGAATTATTTTATGTAAATTCATGCGATCCGTGACGAACGCATTGATCAAAGAGATTTTTAAGTGCTGGGTCCTGGGAAAAACATTAGGATAAATTACAAAAAAAAACAAATTCCAGGATAAGATAAAATGTTTGCGACCACACCAAATTTAATCGATTTTCCATCCTTGAAAAGTCACATCAGTACATAGCTGTCCTTTGCTTAGTGATTAAAAATACATATTAATATTATTATCATGTTACTGCAATTCCTATTATTTCTTATTTACTATTTTAGTGCAAATTTATCCTAATACAAAAAAAACTTATAAGAATGGAAAAAGAAGCGAAAGAGTACTAAAAATAGAAGCTGTTTTCCCCCAGACTCAACGAGGAGAATAGGATACAGAATGCGCAAATGACCTATATTACATTTGTCGAATTGGAAAAAAAATTGAAAACGGTGCCTGGATAATGATACTAGTAATGTAACCTAAATTTAATTGGAATGCACAAAAAGGACATAAGGACATATGATTAATATAGGCTTTATAAAGAGCGCATTGAGCAGTAATTAATTGTAATGAAAGTAGAGAAGAAGCTAACATGAAGTGGTCAGCCAGAGTTGCTCTTTATTGCTCTTCATATTAATGTGTACTCTGAGATTTTAATCAATAATCAAACCTCATTAATGCAATAAAAAGTATTGGCGTAATAAAATGCATTATATTCTTTTTATATTTTGCAACTATTTTCCAATTCCGAATTCCACACTCGAAAGTTATCTCTTTATAGAAAGCGGTTTTAAATCACTGAAAAAGAGGATAGAAGTTCTGGATCCTTTCTACCTACCAAAACTCTGCTTCACATGAAGTTTTAAATAGTATAATATTTTACAATTCACTAGAGATGGGTGTTCTACAAGCATCAGCGGAGCCTTATATCCGTTGCCCTGTAGGCAGCAGCCAAGTGCCCTAACTCATTACCTCGACTACCTTCTTCTTTAGCTATAGCCGATTCAACTGGTGAATGGAAGATTTTTTCGGATAGCAATTTTAAATTTTCAAAATTTTTATTAATAATTATTTAGAAACCACGTAAATAGCAGAGGTAAATTGTCAGAAAATTTAACGTGTAATAATCTGTGATTACACTCCATGACCATTATACGAAAATTTTATCGTTCTCATTGTTTGCGGGATAACATGTTGAAGTCTGGCAATATCCGTTCATTGGTGTGAATTGCTCCTTGGAGGATTGTCTTACTTCAACATATTGATTTTATTCTCATTTTATTTCCTTATTCAATGAAGAGAATCAGTGAGACGTGAGTAAGATTTATATTCCTATCCGCTAAACCCTTAGGTATTATAATGAGGAAATGAATCCTAAACTACTATATTTCTATATCAAATAGAATATATCTGAAATAATTCTAAATAATATTTCTTAATTTATTGATTTTATGGTCAAAAACTATAACAAGATATTTACAGGCAAAGTTGAAATCTAAATGCTAATGACGAACTTTAACTTAAAGAATTTGCTTTCATCAGGTGCACTATTTAATATCATATAGTATATTGAGATATTTATTAATTCATATAACTTACTGAAACTAGTAGATTGTTGACTGAAATACTAAGATTTCCCTTAGGTATGGTTTGCGAAATAGAGGCAAGCAATACGACTACTATACGGTGATAAGCATAAGTTTTTTGTCCGTAAAAATGGTCAACGAATGAACATGCCAATGCAGGGTAACATAAAAAGGTAATGTGCACTGAAAACGTACAGATCAGTTTGAGACCGGTGTTAAAAACTCTGTGAAGGGAAATGCAATGAAAATTTGAACTCTTTTGCATATAAAGAATGTTTAATTAATTTTTTGGGCAAGTCTAGCCTTTAGCTCATTCTATTCACGAAAAGGGGCTGATATTTCACAGATTGGAACGTTTCGTCACCTAGGGGCTGAGTTAAACTCAGCATAAAATGGACTCGGGTAATAATTTGATGACTTTCATTGTTCGTCCATCCCCTGAGAAAGGATACTTCTATACTATAAATTATAGATTAGTGGGCAAACATGGACAAGGAGAATTTGGTGAGCTGTAAGCTTTGCAACTCGGAGAGCAGCGGTCACGCCTGAAAGGTTTTCCACCGGGACGGGACGTATTTTGCTCAGTGACCAGAAATTCCCGTCAACCAGGGCAATGCACGAGGCCAGGTCGAGGCAGGGTAGCACAGCTGCAGCAGGTGAAATATTCTGGTAGTGTCTTCGTGTATGAGCTTGGATCAAATTGAAAATAAAGGTTTATTCAAAATAAGATTTCCCTAGTTGGCTGTGAACTCAGGTAACAGTTTTAGTTGTGACTCACGTTGTAGCTCACAGGAAGAACGGTAGCTGTAGTGTCTTAGCAAATTTTTCTTGTGTAGAGTTGATAAGATAATTCACCCGCTTCATCAAAGATTATTTACCCGAAAGTTAAACTTTGAGCTTTAAAACACTTTCTTTTCTAAACATTTTCATGATAATAATTTTTCTTAATGGAGTGGTGTATTTTGTCGAGACAATAAATGATTTAACAATTGCATATCAGTGAAAAAGGAAAAAAAGGCTCTCAAAATAACGCTATTGGGTGCATATGATGTATTCTACACATCAGGGTATCCAATTCTTTTTGACGCTATAATGAATTTAATGTATGGAAAAAATAGTAGCTTTCAAAGAAATTAAGAAATAGTAGAAACGGGAAAATAATGATAATGAACTGAAGCGATCTCTGCTCTTTCCAGCTTCAATGAAAATTCTTATACCAAATATGCCAACTAACGTTCCCAAAAATTCAACACTTAAATCAATAGTGGCTTAAACACAATTGTTTTGTGTATTTATTGATATAACTTATAAGCAGGGCTAAGTTTATCTCTTCATTTTTTGACCAAATTGGAGAATTCTATTTACTAAGGTTAGAAATTTTATCACCAGGTCATATGTGCAGTTAAATTGAGTTTATTAAACTAATGATTCTACATAAATATAAGTCCGCGAAATTTTGTTTTCACTATTCTCAGAAAGAAATTGTAATTATTTTCCAAGCCCAGCATTGAGAAACCAACTTCTGTGTCTTAAGATTAGTGGAATACCGAACGAAAAAAGTAATTGTATTAACAGGTATTCGATACGTCATGCTACTGAATGGACAAAGTATTCCAATTTAGGGATAATTTCATTTTTAAACCAATCTCGTAAAAATCCATTCAAGGCATTTACATGCATATAAAGGAGAATGAAACATATTTAGTTCGCAAATGGCTCCGATGGATAGGACATGCAGAATTGCATTGATATTTTCCTTACAAAATCGTCAGCCAAGGACTATGTAATGCAGCATTTATCTTATAGGGACCTAGTTATTTCCTTTGTATTTTCTAGTTTGTTTAAAATTCTTAAAGAGATGATCAACTAATTCCAAAGAATGCGGATTCGGAGATCCAGTTACTGATCTTACGAAAATCAACATTAACGAGCATTGAAAATTTCATTTAAGAAGATATACCTTGGTAACAGAAGAACTTTTCATGAGTGTCTACGCGTTAGATTCTAGCCTTACTAGCCTTAAATGGCATATTTTTTTTGTTTTTCAACCTGAACCTCTTTCCTAGAAGGAACCAGATACAGGTGTGACAAACTGAACATGTTTCAAATGACAAAGGCTGTACGAGCGGGAACTAATCCGACGTCAACCCACCTACCATATTCCTAGTAAATCTTCCCCAGAAAAAAAATCACAGTAGGCCATTTGCGACTAAAGAGAATTTAAAACCACTCTCATCAGTTAATCTATCACAATTCGTAAAAATTAATGTGATGCACAAACTTTTCAAACGGTGGATGAAGATGCGGATCTGTTCTTTACTGGAAAGAATAAATTGAGATTCTTACGGTCATTTTTAAGACTGAATGTATCAAATAATGTTTCCTTAAGCAGTAAATAGTTTTTATACCACTCTCGCAGGGTGAAAGGAAGGGAACATTGGAATTGTTGTGGTGATTTACGGGTAATTAAATCACTCGTCAGTGATCAGAAACGCATTAAAAATACTTAGACGTTCACATTTACTCCAGGTATACGGGGGAGCTGCTACCTAAACCGCTTAATTTTTATTTTGGAAGAGACAGAAAAGGCTTTCTTTTGAATGAAGGCCTCCCTTGCCATGTTCGGTTTTGAGAACGCCACAAGGCCATCTAATGTTGTGTCCACTTCATATGCTCGAGTGTTGGTATTGCTTTTCTGTAATACCTAAGTGTGTGTTTGTGTGAGTGTGTAATATTCCCCTGAAGTAGGTCCCTGGCGTCTGGATTAACTTCTTCGCAAATGTGTTCGGTCTCTTCCTGGAAACACGAACACGTAAGTGGTTAAGATAGCCAAGAACCGGTCCCTGGCGAGGGAAACATTTTTCCATAAACCACTTTGGGTTAACAAGTGTTACTGTGCTTATTTGTAAGTTCCCAAATACGGTCCCTGAGAAAAGGATCAATTTCCATCTAAACCTATTCAGGAAATAACCCTTATGTGAAGGTGATTGTCTCAGTACTTTGAATGTGTGTCTAATAACTGGGATTAACTTTCGCGGTTGAATCACCACAGTAATCTCATATACGCCTTATTTATTCCTTTTACAGTGTTGCAAAAAAGTCTTTAGCACCCAAGGAAATATTTTTTTTATTGTCAGTCCGTTTTTTGCTATCCAATACAATTGCTAATACGTTTTTCAACCCAGTTATTCCCTTCATTCACATCATTATTTAGGATAAAACGTAAACGTGGCTTCGGCTGAATCATTCCGAAATGTTTTCCTATTAAGGCTTCATCATAACTAAGAGTGTACGATTGTGTAAAAATATTGAGTAAATTAAATTTATTTAGGAGTGACTTTAACTAACAACTAATTGAAAATTACGCTAAATCATAGGGTTGTGGGTATATATTTATTTATACTCTTTATTATATCTTATACAACGGAATAATGACACATAAACGGACGTAGACGAGATATAGGAGCTTGAGAATACAGTCAAAATATACTTAAAATTATAAGCTCAACTCTTACATGAGCCATTACTAAATTTCATTCATCCTCATGAGTTTTGCGAACAAGGTAATGAAACAATCGTCAATTGTTATTTTTTATGTTACTACTCGTATATTGCCAAAGAGAAGTGACCACATATTATTTGGACTTTGTTGATAGCATGCCCTCATATAATGTGCTTATATCCATAGGAAACTTTATGAATGTTTGAGGAACCACAATATATACGTTTGTATTTGAAATTAACTTTGGGATTTCGATATCTCAATTCAATTGGATTGGTAAAAGCCCTAAGCCGGGTAAGCCCTAAGCACTGTAGCCTCTCATAGCCATATATGACCTATATTTAGGTCTCCTCTAATGCTCTGAACGGGCTAGTTTTTATTTTCCTAGTTCCTTTTGTAATGTATTTCCAATTCACTTACTAGCTTATTTCCAGCAGGACAATTAAGCGATTGTATTAGTTTTCGGGGAAAAACGTTTGACGAGATTTAAATCATCTCAGATTGTAACCTTATTTTGGCCTGAGCGTAATACATAATTGGTGACTAATGACCTTCTATTATCTCATTCCATTACCCCGTCCCAAATGTTCCTCCCTTACCCAGCCTTACTTCCCGCTCCCCGTACCATTTCTCTCCTCCTCAGCCCGGTCATCACCGGGAACTAAAGACCTAGCGAGTTGCGCGAATTAATTTCACGAAAATTGTTTGTATCTAATTTGAGTTCCCAAGTAATCATTCTGGCGTAGAACAATGCCTACGTGTCCCTTTTGCGCCCTTTACGACGTATTCCACCGAGGGAGAGTATGAGCTGTGAGCATTTATTCCCAGTTTGTGGACCCGAGGGATTCGGGGAACAATGGACGGTGGGCCAATTGTCGCCCGCCTCCACGTGGCAGGGCGCTCGCCTCTCTCTGGCCACGGGCGGAGCGCACGCGACCCCTCCGCCCCCCTGACCGTTCCTCCCGCGGCGCCCCCCCTCGCCTTCGGTGGGGGCGGAAGGGGGAGCACTCCCAAAGCTCACGGAAAATGAGGGAGTGGAAGTTATAGCACGCAGCGACCATTTAGAATCGGGAGAGATGTTTCGGCCGCAGGGCGTGGCGGTGGGGTGCGGCGGGCTAGGGGCGTGGCGGGGCATTGGCTCGCGTCGTCGTAAAGAACCCCAAGGAAGAGGAGAAGGGCCCGTCATAAAGAAAACAGGCAATAGGCTGGGTCTCCATAAAGAATGGGGAGAGAGCGAGGGATATGAATGCTCGAGGGGGAATGTGATGGAGCGAAAGGTCGGGGCACAGGCGGGGAGAGGATGCGGAAGGTGCGGGGGCATACGGGGGAGGAAGGGGTAGTTGGGGGTAGAAAGGGTAGAGGAAGATCAAGGGAAGGGGGCCGAGGTAACAGGCATGAAAGCGGTCGAGGCGAGTTCACCACTGGTGGAAGCAGTGCTTTGTGTGCATATAGTACGCTCTCCTGAGCCACCGTCGAAATGCAAATAACTGTGCTGCATTCTATCAGGAATTTCGTTTGTGCTTAAAGGTAGGCGCATTCTAATGAATCATTGTGGAGTGTGTGTCCTGATAAATAATAATCAACTCATGTTAATGTGTAATTCGTCTTTTGAGGTCTCTTACGCTTTCCGTTATTGGGATGGCAGTGCTCTCAGGTGCAGTTGTGCTACTGACTCCGTTTGAAGTGACTTCATTGACCAATCAGCCTGCAGTAGGCAGGAGGAACGATTAATGAACTCTTAAGGTCAGCAAAAATGTGTGTTATTCTTTCATCTTGCATTCCTATACCTTCAACCTGCTTATGAAGACGTGGTAAATACAATTGCGAAAGAGGAAGTCATTTGTTTCACACACATGGCTTTTATGATACAGCCTGGAGCGACCTGAAGCTTGGATCCATTAAATAACACTACAAGAAAGAATCGAGCTTAAAATTACATTAAGTTCAGTTTAAATGCGTAGTGATGATAAATGATGCTGAATGAAACAATTTAAACAATATTAATTATTGCATTCAAATATTGGTAAAATAGTTGAATGTTACGTGGCCATTTTGCTACGAATAAAACAAGGAATTCTCTACGAAATCCATCTCATCGGATAGCTTCCGCAATTCTTTCCACTTTCCTTTTTCGTTTTTGCACCATTTTGTGAGTCTTATTGAATATGGAAATAAGTTTGGGGCTTTGCGGCAGTGTTTCAAGATATTCCACGTTTAGACACATCTATTTTCTCCATAAAGAGAATTTTAAGTCCTGTCATGAAGCACAGTTTACATTTACGCACAGCTATTTTTTTGTTGTCATTCCTGTTAAAACTTTACTCTTACCTTAGAAAAATTAACATGTTTACTTCAGAAAATGTGAAAAAATGACGATAGAAAAGTAAATTAAAACCGAAATAACAAAAAATCATTTGTTTACCTTAAAGTCTTGAAGAGGTTCTGTTCACTGTATTTACTGGATTTGTGATTTAATATTAATCTTATTTGAAAAGTATCTGCTTCAAATCCCTAACAAAATATTTAACTGCGAGAGCACACGTTTGACACAACTTGTTACCAGTAAATTTTATCAGCACTTAATTCTACCATCTAACTACTTTATCAAAATCTAAAACATTAGCCATATCACCGGAAAAAATACGTGTGAGTCAATCGAGAAAGATAATTTTTAGTTGTTCAATACTCATTGAATTTGCAATACTTAATTTACATTTACAACGCACTCACATTTCCATATCACAATTCATCTCCTTGCAAAGGATGAAGCAATTCTTCTCTTGACGTCCTTATCATTTTAACCGTTTTTGCCCAAATCACCCTCTACATACGTAAACTGTTCCACCTGCTCTATTTTCTGCCCTACGATTTTAAAGTTAAATATAACCATGCTCTTTCTGGAAAATCGCATAGCCTTTGTTACATTGGTATTGATCTCATCCCCATATATATCGCAATGGCTTTCCAATTCACTCAGCAATGCTTGAAACCCCTACACCTAAACGTATTATTATGAGGTAGTCTACCGGATAAGGTGGATTTTGGATGGACACAACTACCAAATAAATACCTTTTCTCTCCTAACAAACCAAAACCCAACGTCCTACTCTACAACAGACCCCACTTCTTCTCCATGTACTTCCTTTCTACTTTTATTCCGTCCCACATCCCTATCTCATTTCTTCCCCTTTCTCGTTTTCCTAACATTTTCCTCTCTATGACAGTTTTATTGAGCATGCTATTACTTGTCATTATACTTTGAATCCATTTTTCCAGTCTCCCCATGATCGCCCCGATCAATCCCTTCTCTTCCCCCTAATATCTAACACTTTCTCATTTGTTCTACCTTCTATACACTTAACCTTCTCCAACCTTATACACAGCCATATTTCACTATTCTCCATTCTACGCATATTATTATGCTTCAGGGACCATGTTTCCGCACTTTAGATACCGACGCTCATTACTAAACTTTTATCATTTTAAGTTTAGCAGTTTCTCAACATCAGTATATAAATCTGAAAATTAATCTAGCTATTCTATCATTTACAAACCTATGTTGTGATTTTTGCCGAAAGCTGGGAGGACGCTTCGTATGTTGTAATCAGTTCCCAAAACGTTCGGTAATTTCGCATCATTTCTTTAAAGATACATATTTTTGGTAAAATGTGACAGCTTTATTGGATGATCACGATTTACACCTTTGACATGCCACTTTTAAATAGCTCGTTTCTTAGGTTTCATTGTTTGTTACACCAAGCAAAATATGAATGTATATGGTACCCACAAGCCACCGCTAGGGTATTCATGCAGTTGTGTGCTTGCTTCAAACAATAAAAATATAATTGTTTAACATTTGCTTACAGTGTGGTTTTTTAAAATAACTCAAATTTAGCCAATCATGTTAATTAACTTTTACCTAAATTACGGTGCTTAACCTACATTAGAACTTTTTAAGAACTAAATTAGAACTAGTTTTAGGCGTCGTGAGAACGCACAAGCTCTTTCACCACATCAAGGTTTTAGTCCATTCGGCGAGGTATACCATTTAATTAATTAATTTATATTTCTGTTGCCTATTCATCAAAACAAAAATGTGTTAATATTTATTAACCACTTATTGAAATCCTCTAGCGAAGAGGAATGAATATTTTCAGCTTAACCTTATGGCAGATTAATGCAACTTGAATGGAGAAACATAACCAACATTAGTAATGTTTTATTGGTTGCTAAAATTTTCGAAGCATCAATAAACAATAATATCATTGTTATAAATTGCTTCTCGAATGACTATTATTTTCATTTTTTAGGCTTTAAATCGAGATTCTGGCCATAACTTTGAGGTTTATACTAATGTTTTAACAGCAGGAAACCATTGATTTCAAAATTTAAATATCGGTGCTATGATCCCATTTTCTGGAGAAAAAATTCCTTGATAAAACTTTCGAAATAATTCTCAAACACTGAAGTGCAGTAGACCTGTGGATAAAACTATGGGAGATCGTGATGGTACGGTGGCTAACGGAAAAACTTTCCACCGAGAGGGACCGGGTTCAAATCCTGGAGACAACAAATATTGTCCAAAGGTATCCCGATCTCTGCTTGAGATGCTTTGTGAAGAGCAGTTTGAGGGAGCACGACGTCCGTCGGATGAGGCGTTAAACTGCGAACCCCTTGGCGCCTTTCGACAAAAGTAGGGTTTCTCTCCACTTTTTCTTTCCCACCCATCCCTAATGGCGTTAATAACCTTAGCTGTGGGTCGTCTCCCAAAAAAATGATAAAATAAAATAAAACTCTAACCGAAGGTTCTAGGTTCAGTGTTGGGTGACTCTGTCGGGCACCTTCAGTGTCTATCTGTTTGGTAACTGTCCGGATCCGCAATGGTGTAGTATGTTAGGTGTAAAATGCACACTAAGAATGCATCATTAAAAGTAAGTCTTTCTTAGTTTTTAGTTAAAATATATATTTGTAAAATTTTAGGCTTTGTTGTGGTTGGTGCGAAAATATGATCATTAAATCAAATGGTGTAGTATGTTAGGTGTAAAATGCACACTAAGAATGCATCATTAAAAGTAAGTCTTTCTTAGTTTTTAGTTAAAATATATATTTGTAAAATTTTAGGCTTTGTTGTGGTTGGTGCGAAAATATGATCATTAAATCAAGAGGATAGTTGTAGTTTCTGGAACTTTCGAAATATCGGTGTATGAAATGATTGGAAAAGTTAGCTGGACAGAAAGGAAAATATTCGCAAAGTAGCGTAAGCGATCTACTAAGCAAATTCAAAGAAGTCGTCTCCACCCCCATCAGTTGAACCGAGACAGCTAAATATGATATGATCTTAAGAAATTTTACAGTCATAAGAATGGGTCTTATCATATTATCTCCTTAAGTACGACAGATATATTGGAAACTTTTCAAAGGCTACTGAAAAAGGGTCTGACAATTCCGTCAAAATCAGTTCAAGCGACTTTAGTATTTTGAATTCAAAAATTTCAGAGTGTAAAAATTATTTGCCTTGACCGGTAAGAATCATTTATAACATTTTTGCAATGAAATACATATTAGCGGATGACTCCGTTAAAGATAACTGTTGCGGCATCTCCGCAAGATGCATAAGAGCATCTTCGACAAGTCGTAGATTATTAGGCACCTAATTGAGAATGTATTTGACCCATCCCTCTTATCCATGTTCGAAAACATTTTCATCTGTATTGGGAGGAAGAAGTTTTTTGAAATACTCGATTTCAATTCCCTCAACAATTAAACAACATCTGAGAGACGGCGAATAACGGCTTTTATTCCCCTTTAGGTTTATAAGGGTTTCCTAGATTGCTACTTAGAAAATTTACGGGTGTCCATATTTTTCCCACCCGTGATTGATTAATTGTTACTATTTTTTGTTACATGAGTTGAAAGTTCCCTTTTAATTATTTGGATAATGTGCTTGAATGGCGTGACAAATGTGACGTCCGGTATTCTTACTCATCTTCGGGAACTGCTGAGTAGGTGATGGACTGGTATATTAACTGTAATTCCAGGAAAGTTTTCGTTGCAAAAATATCAACAATAAGGGCAATGTACAAGCTATATACTATTCTTTCAACTTAAAGAGTTAAAAGTAGAAGTTTCATACGTGACGGCGCATCATATTCTTATTTAAATTCATGCCCTTAAGAGGTTTAACGTTAAATGCAGTTATTTCGTGAGTTTTGTACGAACCCTTGAAATGTTGGCGTGAACCCACTAAAAATAATGGCATCATAATACATTCAGTGAAACTGATTAATACGATAAATGAAGTAATTACAGAAAAGTTTAAAGAACGTATGCACTGCAGGCCTATGCATTGCATTTAAGGAAATGTAGAATTACGTGGGTGTTTTCAGCAGTTTTAAACGAGGAAATAATCATTGTTATATTATTTTGATTTTTCCTTTATACAAGACTAGTTCGAGTGTTTCATCATGTGTTTATTCTCTGAAAACTGGTTTTTCTCACTCCTGATTTTACTCTTATAACTCTCGGAAAATTTTTGATAGGATTACTATATACATCATCCACCTATTTGCCTCTTTTGTAACTTAGAGGAAAAATGTGTGCTACATAAAATCCAACACTTCTTTTATATACCTTATCATTATTATTATATTCGTAATTGTTTACAAACGTTGGAATCTATCTTAATTCCCTCGTGCCGAAACACCAAATCGCTATACGATACATATTTCCCAATAATGTATTTACAATCCTTTGGCTGTCGAATACTGACTTCTTTAATTACTTTTTTCTTGAAAATGTATATTTTTTATCCTAACTCTCCTTAAAATGTCCTTTATAAACTTAGCAAAGACATAGAGACAGTTAATTAACTAGTTTTAAGCGTTCTATCTTAAATACTTCATGATTTACTCTTATCGCCGTATCACTCGTACTACGGTTTCTTCTCTTTCTCCATTTTGCTTGAGGTTGCTTTCAGTCGCCTTTTTTTAAATGAGTAGAGGGGACACCTTAGTGTTAGCCAATCCTTCTTCTCTGGTCTTTTTAATACAATTAAAAGTTCACTCCTATTTTATCTGTCAATACTTCATTAGAGAAATTCTCTAAACGCTTAATGTCCGCTAATTTCAAATTCTTGCACGAGTCTAAACGTCTCTTAGTTCTAGTGTAGCCTTGGGTTCCACAGTCTAATTTTTCACTCATGGTTAATTACTCAACTGGAATTCAAAATTAACTTTTATTGTTTTTCGTTATGAAATTTGTACACAAATAATTACTTTAATCATAGTATTGTCAGCATATTTACCATTCGGTGACCCGAATACACTTTTAAGGGCAGTTCCGTCGTATTTAAGATGAGTGCGGATTTAAACGGACCTCTTAGTATTATTCATTATTAACATTTGTGTGCTATTTCACCCTGAATTATGAAATTTATAAGGCTCTAAAACTTGCAATGCAAAATCAAAGAAAATGAGAATTGATCTGATTTGCAAATATTATGTTAAATATTAATGCGACAAGGAAATTCAAATTTAACCAACTTACTCTAAATCGCGCCACAGAAGGGATCTTATTTACTACTAATTTTATGCAAACTATCATGAAAATTTATTGAGCCAACTTTATACATTTTTTCATATATTAAGCCAATGATTTAGTTGAGTAACAGTGCTCACATGCAATAATTTTAAACGTAGGTAGAGATCAGAATATAAATATCTTTTCACAAGGGTAGCAAAAGATTCACTTTATGAGATGGTACCCTAATATTATTTAAATTGACGTTCATGCTGTTCTAATTAAGAGTTACATCATCAGGAAAATAAAATATGAGTCAAATTGTAAAATTGTATATGCTTAACAAAATACTGGTGTAATAGTATGAACGGGTGAAACATTTTAAACATTAGTCATAATAAAATTTACGAAAATGAAACTTTATTGTGGGGTAAGGGAATAATTACTAATTCATATGTTTGTATTTAACGAAGGAGTGGGATGTGGGGATGAGGTAGCCCAGGGGGTAGGGCATTGGATTATTGCTGGTGGGTGCGGGCTCAATTACCGGCCGCACCTTTTAGCACCATCAGCTTCACCCACGTCTTTTGATTTTTCAGGTACCAATCGTAACTGGGCACGTTCTGGAAAATGAAAATAACTACCCCCCATTAAGGTCAAATGTCCTTGGGCTTAGTATTAGGTGACAAAACCGTGCTGAAAAATGTGGTTTGGCTGGTGTGAATTAATGATAAACTAAGCTTAACAGGAAATGCAGTGAAACTCGTCATGCATATATATGGATTACTATTGAAATCCATTTCATAATGTTCTGAAATCTATACCAAATGAGCAAACAATAGTTTATTAGAAGTGTTTAGGGGAAATAATGAATAAGTAGGATTGGTGACATTAATTACGTAAAACATTTGGCAACTTATCAAATATGTTGCCTCTGGATGGATAAGCACTTTATTCTACTCCGGAAAGAGAAGTTTCTTGTTGCTCAACTGCTTCTCAATGTCTGCCATTAGATTATCAATTGATGATGTATAATACTCTTCGGTTATTGTTTTATCTTTTGAAGATAATCGGCGAACACTGACGGTAGACCATCTCAAAAATCTATTAGACCGGAGAGGTAATATTCAAATGGTCATGAATAAGACTGGACATGATAATGTTTGCGAAATTATTCACGAACAAATCCACACGTAAAATATTTCATTATGCTGAGTTTCACAACTATTGATGCCTTATTAGAAGCAAACATGAGGTGACCATAAATTGCGACCATGGCCCGACCGATATTAAAAGTGAATCGGCTTTGACCAGCTAGACTGACTAGACAAAGGCTTTGACATTTTGCCACATCCACTCTCTTACCCTAATATTTCTCCAGGCGACAGTCTCCTGTTCCCAGAACTATAAAAATCCATTTGCAGGGTCGGAGATTCAACGAAACAAATAATATCATTCAAGAGGAATAGCAATGATTTTCACCGCAACATACTGAGCTCAAAGTGAGGACACACGAAGCATCAAGAAACTCTGGTAGAAATGTAGAACTCTAGGTAGTGGCTATGAAGAGAAATCTTGAAGGAGTAACAACATATAAAAATTAAGTTACTACCTTGACCAGTTTTTATCAATTATTAAAATTTTACAAAGTACCCTCGGATGCTCCTATTGACCTAGTATACCGTCAGATTAATTTTTCCTTTGCACTAGATATTTCTAGGAACCTCGGGCGGTTGACGAGTTATGAAACACATCTTATGTTAGAATAAAATGTTTCTACGTCCTAATAAATATACATTTCGTTTACGAGCAGGTCGCTTCTTCGACTTAAAAATAACCTTTTGACGGTTGGGAATGCTTCAAGATTATGTCCGCGTAAAGTTGAAGTCTAAGATAAATATTCATTTACTGATTTCCCTAACAGGATTTTTTCCAACTCATTTCCAGCTACGTGCCTCGTTTGGAAGGCAATTCTCGTGCTCTTTTTTTAATTGCTAAAATAGCAAATAAAAATTTCATAGAATTTTATGAATATGAAAGGAGAGTTTAACTCTATGCCTTATTCGTGATTCACTTTGCATGATGGAATTAAAAATACACATCATCTCTAACATTTTAATCTGGACATTTAAATACTTAGCACCTTAGGAACATGAATTTTATAACAAACAAAATAATTTAAGAGCGCTCCATTGACCTTAATGCGAATGTTTAACGAAATAAATTCACCATTAATTTCCTTCAAAGTAGATTCTTGATATTGAGTCAAAATTATCGCAACAATTCATAAAATAGTTTGGTTACCTTATTTTAAGAAATTTCTTCCTGGTGTCTTAGTCAAAAATTGAACTATAGATGTTCTGTGATTATTTTCCCCATGACTAATATTACGAGGAATTTTCTATTCTCATTAAATCTAAATGAAATTTTTAGAGATTTTTTGCACTGCATCTACTAGATGGGTGAGGTAATCTCTAATGGGTGTGAAATCGCTAAAAGAAAAGCCACGTTATTTAACATAAAAGGATCATTTACTTTGCTGTGGTACCTGCGGCTTCCCGAGCAAATCACGTCCCCGAAATATCTCCCAGATTTGTGAAGTATACTTGGTCTATGCATTAAATACGCAAAGGGGTGCCATCTGGCGACCATGATGCTGATTATAGCCCCGACCACAAGCGATGCTAGTTGCCTGAGACCCAATAACCCGTCTGTGGTTGGCGGATCGTCGAGCTGTGTGTATGGTGCCAGGTATTTTAGTTACTGTTCTCCTTGTTTTTACTGTTGGTCAAAAATGGAAATTGACGAAATCTTGGAGAAACGAATTTATATGAAGTTTTTTGGTGAAGCACGGTAAAAGTTATTGATAAATTACTGAAATATTAATGGAAACTGTTTACGGTGAAATTGCTCTGGAGAAAAAATCCGTTTTCAAGTGGATTGGGCGTTTTAAAGATGGCCGAAAAGACGCCACGGACGATGCAAGGCCGGGACGACCTTCAATCGTGTTGAAGACAACATTGATCGTGTGAGGTCCCTTGTCCTTACAGATCGTCGAAAAACTGTCCAAATTATAGCTGATGAACTGAAAATAGAAAAATCAAAATTTCACACTATTTTAACCGAACATGATGGTTGGATTGTTCAACATAACAATTCACCTGTCCATTCAGCATTGATTGTCCGCTAGTTTCTGGCTAATGGCTAATCCTTGATCATCCACCTTATTCGCCAGATCTCGACCTCTGCGACGTTTTCCTATTCCCAAAATGCAAAATAGTGATGAAGGGACATCACTGATGTGGACACAGCAAAGCATGAAACGATGAGAAAATCAAAACGCCTTACTGCCGAGAGCTTCAAAGGGTGCTTTTAACAGGGGAAAAGAAGATGGAATAAGTGCATAATGGCCAACGGAGAGTACGTTGAAGGGATCAAAATCGATGTAGATTAAATTTTGCAAAATAAAGTTTTCACCACCTTAATTCGCGTATTTATTGGATGGAGTAGTTAATGTACTTTAGAAAGATGAAATATAATCGAATTTACCCTGTTTCGATAATATCTCTTGAGTAGTTCACAGAAATTAAAGTCAATGACTATTAGTGATAAATACCAATAGAATGCCAATTGGGGAACCACTAAGACACATGTACATCTACATCTATATCTACATAAATACCCTGCGAATACCCACCCACCAAAGCTGCGAATACCCACCAAAAAGGTGCGTGGCAGTGGGTGTAGCACCATGAGGGAAGGGTAAGGTTTGAGGGGGTTGGGGGTTAGGTGAGGAAAGGTGGGGGGAACCTGTAAGAAAAAAAATAAATATATATATATGTATTTCCATATATATATATATACACAAACATATATATATATATATATATATATATATACATACATACACACATGTATACACATCCTCGCGAAGTTCCTAACCTGTACGTTAATAGTAATTGTAATGAACTAAGTCCTGGGGAATTTCGGCTACAAGCATTCTGGTCCCTTATCGTTCTTGGAAAAAATGACATTTTAAACCTGTCAGTCTTGCAGTCCATCTCTCTAGTCTTATATTCGTGATCCCTTCGACCGTAATACGTTGGGGTTCGTATTATATCCTTGATGTCATCGGAAAAGGGCCCATCTTTAAATATTTTTAATAAGTTTAATCTATATTGGAAACGCCGCAGTGTAAGAGAATCCCAACCTAAATTGTCTAGCAAAGTGGATACGCTGCTGAGTTGGTCATAACAATGTTTGACAAATCTGGCCCCCCTCCGCTGAACTCGATCTAATTCCGAAACCAAGTTTATGTTATGAGGATCCCACATACTGGCAGCATACTCTAGGTGGGGCCTGACCAAGGCAAGGAAACATCGTTCTTTTACTTTTTCATCGCATTTACCTAGCACTCTTTTCACAAAACCTAATTTTTTATTAGCACGACCGCATATTTCTCGTATGTGTTTTCCCCAGGACAGATCGTGAGTAATTGTTACACCCAAGTATTTAAAGGAATCTACCCTCGCGATATTGGTTTGTTTCACTTTGTAACTATAAGGGAGGGAATTACTCTTTTACCAAAAATGTATTACTACGCATTTTTTTAAATTCAATTCCAATTGCCATATATCGCACCAATTTTGAATTGCATCTAGGTCGTTGGCTAACACGACTCTGCCTTCGTGACTTCGGATGTCCCCATAAATTACTGCATTATCGACGAAAAGACGGAGCTTGCTCTTAACTACGGTACTGAGGTCGTTTATGTAAATAAGGAAAAGGAGGGGACCTATGACACTTCCTTGTAGTACACCCGACGTGACCTTGACAGTATCGGATGATACATCGTCCAGGACGACTGTTTGGACACGATCACTTAAAAATTGTATAATCCAGTTAATAATATTTTCGTGTATTCCATAGGTTTCCAATTTCGCCAGTAATTTGCAATGAGGGACTTTATCGAAAGCTTTCTTAAAATCTAGGAATATCGCATCAACTGGAATATTACTTTCACCGGAGTTCAATACATCATGTACAAAAAGTGCGAGGTGAGTTTCGCAGGATCTACCCTTACGGAAGCCGTGTTGGTTATTAATTAATAAATTCTGGCTATCAAGGTGCCTCATCATGGAGCTAACAATGATGTGTTCAAGAATCTTACAGGAAATAGAAGTCAGCGATATTGGCCTATAATTACTGGGGTCCTCCCTGTCTCCGTTTTTAAATATGGGTATTACCGAAGCTACCTTCCAGCCGTTTGGCACGCTTTCTTCTGCTAATGATTTCTTAAATATTATATCAAGATAAGGGGCTATTTCAGAGGACAGTTCTTTATACACGCGCGCCGGTATCTCATCAGGTCCCGGAGATTTGTTGGGGTCTATGTTTTTAAGGAGTAATTCTATTCCGCGGGTGGAAATATCGATTGCTTCCATTGACTGCTGAAATATTTTCGGAAGGTTCTCGGGTGTATTTTGTGAGGATATGTTGAAAACACTCTGGAAGAATGAGTTTAATATGTTGGCTTTATCTAAACTCCTCGTTACTTTATCCCCCTTTTCGGCATTCAATGAGTTTACGGTGGACTTTTTTCCCTGCACTTCCCTGACGCAGGACCAAAACATCTTTGGGTTATCGTTCAAATGTTCGCCTAATTTTTTCCTTTTGAATTCCGCTAGCGCCTTCCGGAAGGCCTTCTTGGCAGTGGACCTAGATGCTTTGTAGATCTGTATGGTTTTGTTGATTTTATCAGGGGAGGAATCTTTAACTGCGTTTTTCATTCTGGCATGGCACACCCTTTGCCGCCTAAGAGATTTCCGTACTTCTGAGTTGTACCATCGGGGTTCCTTATTCTATTTTATATATTTACTAGGTATGAACCTCTGTATTGCTGAACGTGTTATCCTAAGAAATTTATTCCAAGTATCCTCGACACTACTAGTTTTGCTTAATTCGTCAAATATTAAAAAAGAACTTTTTAATTCACATTTTAAGCCATCATAGTCCGCTTTTTTGAACAAATACACCTTTTTCTTAGGTTTGTTAACTTTATCTACACTTAGAGAAAATTTTGCGTTTACAGCCCTGCGATCACTGATTCCGTCAACAACTTCTATATTTAAGACCTTTTCGAGCATATTTGTGGCTAACAGATCAAGAATGTTCTTTCCCCTTGTTGGTGAAGTGACTAATTGATGTAGGGAATTCGAGGTGAACGCGAATAAGAGGGACTCGCATAGATCCTTGTCTTTACCTCCATTTATAAAACTGTACGAATCCCAATCTATTGTGGGAATATTAAAATCGCCTCCGATAATTGGGCTATGCTCACTGTTGTGGGATGTAAAGCTTTGTATCTGTTTTTCTAGGTCTGGTATTGAGTTAATGCTAACGTGGGGTGGTCTATAATACGCACAGATATATATTCTTTTCGATCTGGGTGTTTTCACTGAGCACCATACACTTTCTATACAGCTATCAGGAAATAAATCGGCTCTACTGACGTTAGAGTTCTTAACCGCAATAAACACTCCTCCTCCGGCTCTATTTTTTATGTCGTTTCAATAAACTCATCAATCACATCAATCGGTATAAAATATTGTGGAAAGTAGCAGGGAAGAATACAAATGTTGAGGCAAAGGTTAATCAAAATTGAAGGCGTTGGTATAGACAAATATTTGGTGCCGCAAATATTTTCTTGGAGATATTATTGTACATTCCAGAATATAAATTAATAATTTATTGACAAGGGGTTCCGGAAAAAACTTATCATAATCAATTAATTCGCAGGTAAAATTTCAATTTTAATTTGATGGGAAAGCTCATAATGAATTTTGAGTCTAATATGTATTGCATATTTACGGTGCAAATTAATTTGGTTTTACTCGAGTACTGTATCAACGACATCCATTGAAATTTGAAACCCGTTCGGTTCGCATACCAATAGCTCTGATGATGAGCAGCGCGTTCCATAAATATTTTCCTCTCCATTGAGAACAATTAAGGTCAAATAATGGAAGCCTGGTCCATGGCAGAATCAAATCGCATTTCATACTGATTTTGCGGGCAGTCTGAAATAACGTTCGTCAATTGCGATCGTGCATTGCCATGAGAAAGAATCCAGTATGTTTTTATGAAATCTGACCTTTCGTGATTGACGTGGACATAAAGAATTTTAGAGTGTGTATCGTTTACACTTATGTTTACTGGTACCATTTACTGTTACACCTTTTCCGTATAATAATAGCTTGCTCAGCAGATACCACCACCTTGAGTATATGCTGTTTTAGTGATGGTGGAAATTTCCGCACAAAGACTTCCCCTTTATTCTCAGATTGACAATGATTATTAATCATCACTACTGTTTACTTTGAAGAAAGCAAACTCATTTTAATGCTACGTCATCTTCAACTGCTGACAAAACTGTAGGCGAACGTACTATTTTTCGAGTATGAAAACTCAATGAATTTTATATATTTCATTTAGTGTTGTGAACGGTATTCGAGGACATATCATGATTTATACAGTAGCGCTAAAGTTTACTTTCTTAAACGCATTGTAAGATCTTTGTGTCCAGCTTCCTTTGAGATTGATGGTCTCTGGTTTTTTCAAATTAATAAAACATATTCCAGCCATACTCAAGGGGGAGAACCGACACTTTGTAAGCCTAGAGTTGTATTACATAGTCTCATCGGACGATCTATTTTGGCCGAAGCAACATTTGAAAGTAGCCTCCCGTATTACATCGCCGTAAGACAACATGACATAACACATTATTGAGACCAAATCAAAGAAACTTTTGTCACCCGTACGTTAGGTTGATGACATATTCGAAAATGAAATTTTGCCTGTTAAATCAAGTAAAAGACAATAATCACTATATTTGAACAGGTACTATATTAATTAATGTTGGCAATTTTCCACAAAATAGCCTATTTTGTGGAAAATTGCCAATTTTAATTAATGATGATATTCTACCATATCACGCCTGAAACGTCTCTTTTTATAGGTACTACATTCTTCAAACTCTTGCTCAATGCCTTTGTCTATGTGACACAATTCTCGTAAAAATATTTTTGAAGCCCCTAATGTTCTTGCAGCATGCACTTGTCTTAAGTAACCGTTTTTGCAGTGCACATTCTTTCTCCGAACTCTGCAGATGGTATGGATCCTATATTCCACTTAAATTTCTTGGAGTACGAAACGCTTCGCATTTGCATATGCTCTTCCTTCATGCATAAACGAGTCATTGGGTCCATTTTCAAAAGAGGACCATCATGGAATGACTTTTAAAAATACCCTCATCTTCTCACTCTTACTACTGTCGATACGATCAACTCGGTAAATATATTAGAGTAATGGAATCTTTTGCGTCAGCTACCCTTCGTCTAACCGACGTTTTCCATCGCTACATAGTAGAAGGGCAAAGTTGGAAGAAGCGGTGGGGGAGAGATGGAGTGCGCTGGCGAAGGAGGGCATGTGAGCGTCCCGTTTGCGCCGCAAGGGGCGTGCTCGGAGGAAATTGAGGTAGAAGTTTGGAAATGATGGAAGGGAATGAAAAATGAGAGGCGAGGAAAGGAGCCGGAGGGGAGATATGGTGGAAGGGAGTGTAGGGACGAGGGGTGAGATAGGCGGAAGAGATCGAGGAAGATGAAGGGGACTTCCCCTTGGCAGCCTTCACGTCTCAGTGACGGTGCTGCGCATGATCCGGAGACTTCGTTGGAGCAAATAATTTGATAGTGACACATGCCCTAAAGAGGAAAAGGTTCTTGTAAAGAAGTCTCCTATGTTAGGTAACAACACATGGTTTTGGAGGTCGATCACTCTTTCCGTAGCAATAATAACCACGTTATTTACCCATAAAATAGGTGTTATATAGGTATTTTGAAAGATCAGTCAGAGTTTCCAAGTGTTCTAATCAATCACATGTGACTCATTAATTTGTCCTCGATTTTAGAAAGTAATGGTACATACGACTTGGCTAACCATTAGTAATGTTATCTTTATTTATTCACTGGCTACTTCAATTTGCAGTTGAAGCATATATTAGCTTGTAAAATAATTCTTCCTTTTTGTGAGTTGATATAATTTGCATACTGACCTCAGAATTTTAGCAAGAGAATACTAGAACCACATTGTCTATAGTTAATCAATAATGGAGAAAACAGGTGGTAAATTGATATAAACAAAGTTTCATGGCCTGCATTAGATATTTAGGCACTCCGGATTAAATAGAAGTTCCGAAAATTCCACAGAAATGCGGAGTTTTGCGTGCGTTTTACAATTGTCTGTTGATTGAAAGCTCCTCCATTGAGAGTACAAATTGCTCTTACTATTCCCTACTCGTCCGTCATTTTCGTTAGGTACTTATCCCCGAGGAAAGTTATGTTTAGATGTTGGAGCGGGTGTGCCGTGAGTAATAATCACGTGGAATTCTGACAAGGTGACCAAAAATGTTCTTTTTACTTTAATTTCAGGGTATATAGTATACGACTCAATAAGGCACATTTTGCTAGTGAAAAGTAAACAAAAATATTCACGATAAAGTGAACCTTTAGCTTGAATAGTATTTTTCCCTAAAGTTAAATTTTGAATTGCAATATAATTTTGGGCTCAATTGACCCCATGACACAGGTTACCTTATGTAATTGCAGGTGAACTCTTACGCTTGATATGAAAGTAAATTTTCGTTTCTCCACTTAGATCTCTTATTAATGTTTCTCAGGGTAAATAAAGCTATAGAATATTTACATTGAAAATGTAAAACATAAAAGTCTAATTTTAATATTTCATTACATTTAAATTTTAAATTTAAGTCTATTATTTACTAAAAGGAGACGTGAGTCTCGCTTAAATGACCGTGGAAACCTTTGAACACCGTGGGGCAGGAAAAAAATCCTTATGCCCAAGAAAACAAAGATTATTGCGTGAACAGGCGTGTAGGATACTGGCCTATTATACTATGGGGCGAGATTCAATGCGGGCTAAAACGATACCGAGGACGGTCACCGTCCCTTAGCGCTGAGCTGATAGCGGTCGTACTTGTATGAAAATTTATTAGCAACAAATCTCCTTTTTTGAGCTGAGCTTCGTTTTTAACCTCTTAAAGTTTACAGAGACTAATTCAAAGAAAGGTCTATTTTCTTAAAGCAGCAGGGAAAGAGTAAACAAACACAATGAAAACATATTGCAAGGAAAAATCCGAAAACGAGGTGAGATGAGAAGAAATATTCTGATCAGTATAAGTGGGGCTTTAATAAGGAAAGGACTATTGGAAAACCTACGTTGACGCCAAGGTTATACGAGCATTTAACTTATCCTTCCCGCTCCCCGAATCTTGCGCTGAAATTCAAACGGAGAATGTTATCGGGGATGGACACGTGGGATAAGCAAAAAAGGGTAGTTAGTGAACGACTGGTCGTGACATGTCATTCAAGTTCACGATATGGACGAGGAAGGAGTGCAGCCGATTAAGTGAGTATCCACGCTGGAGGATTCGACGAGGACAGTCGACGGAGGGTTAGAGGGGAAAGGCGGCACTGGATATATACGGTGGTAGCCACTATCGAGTGCCCCTTTGTGAAGAATCGCCTAGCATCTAAGGGCTCCTTCCATTATCCTTGCTGCTCCAGCTGCATTGGACTTCCTAAAATCATAAGAAGAGTATTTTCATTTATCCACGCCACTACTCTCCAAACACGGCCTCTGTATACGAATCATAGAGATCTATCATTCTTTCCAATGTTCGTAGTTTAATTCCTTCTCCACTTTCCCATTTTCATATTACGTTCATGCCGATAAACTCATTAAGAGTCTATTAACGAAAGATGGGGACTGAACTTTCCGTAAAACCCGGGTGAAATGGCCCCTTACGAGATTTACGTAGGGGAACATTTTCCGTGAGAATTTATCCCATTTCCTTGGACGATATTTTATACTTGCTCTCCTAAGAATGATATTCCTATTTATTTGAATATTGCGCTCAAATATTAGGATGAACAAAATATAATTGCGGGAATCCCATATTAAAGTTAGAGTGACAAAATATAATTTTACATCAGCTTTCTATGAGGTCATGGTTTTCTTTCCAAAATTAGTATTTCACTGTCCCTCGGTAGCCCTACTCTGCAATGAGAACCGCATTCACCACGCACTGTGCCGAGTATCCTATCCCGGTTAAAATGGGTGTATTCGTGTACCATTCAATTGTAGATATACTCATCATGAATAGAATTAGTCAGCATGGGGGCAGTTTTTAGTAAAATTAATAACTTAAAAACAACACCAGTTCCTTCTTTTGTTTTGCACCATCAATTATTTATTATTAGGTAATCTACAGGCTAAGGTAGTTTTTTGGATGGACACAACTATCAAATAAATATTTTGTAACTCCAAACAATAGCCAATCCAGCAACCTAATCTACATCAGGCCTCTGTTCACCTCTGTGTACTTCTTTCCTCCCTTCATCCCGTGCAAGATCCCTATCCTGTTCCTGCCCTTTCCTCGTTTGCCTAACATTCTCCCCTCTATTACCTTCTTCAACATCCCACTGCCGCTCAATACGGCTTTCATCCATTTCTCCTGCCTCCACATGAAGGCAGGAAAAGGGATATCTCTCAGCAAACCCCTCTCCTCCCCCACCTACTCCAGTACTTCCTCATTTGTTTTCCTTTCGGTCCATTTCACCTTTTCCATTCTTCTCCACTCATCGACTGCAAAAAAATTTCTAATACTAATCAACCCGAAGGTTTAGCGGAACTAAAATTTGTTTCCCCTATGTCAGATGTTAATTTTTTTATTTTTAACTACCGATAGTTGTATGTCAATTTTGGCTTCGGTAAACATATCTCTCTGAATATTAAGTAGAATAATAAATTTGAGTTTATGATGAGTGTTCCCATGTCAAAAATCAAAACGATACTAACGAACTAAATCAAATTTACTTATACTGGTGATTTTTAAACTGCTTCCATTGAACATAATTTAATCGGTATAATCACAAATATTTTCTGTTTATTTATTTATAATATCATGTAAGCTTCCATTGTTGAGTAAACTAGATTTGACCGTATGCAGTTGTCTTTGCTGATATTTTAAGAAGAAATTACTACGAATCTATCAATTTTTGGCTAAGTTGCCCATCTAAAGAGAAAATGGTCTTGTACCCATCTCGCACTCGTACTTACAGAAGAATTTAGAATTGTATACTACCAAATTATATGAGTATTTTCACGTGCTATATATTAGTGTACCGTGTTGTTCATTGAAATAATTCAGGATCAACATTATTTGTTGCCGTCATTTATATTTAAGACATGCTTTTGTTTATTTACCTCTTTAGTATTTTGAGTATCGGAGTGGATAGGAATAATTTATGTAAAATGGATGTATGTACATTGAATACTTGCTCGCATGATGTATTAAGCAGATAGATATTTAAAAACAGAGATGAATATCTTATGGAACAATAAATTATCCGTGCGTCTTTTCGAATTCTAACTGGAAATACAAAAAAAGTAGAACCTTATCCGAGTAAATCGAGAAGAAGAACTTGAATATCGATAATTTCGACGGTACCCCACAATTTTGTGAAGCATAGTCTATTGCATCATCTCTATGAATTAAATACATGTCTTGATCAATATCCTTTCCTTTCAATTATGTTATTTAAAATGAAATGATGTTTTCATCTTTTATCAATACTATATTTCCAAGTAATCTATTTTCCCGTAATACTAATTTCTATGTTCCACCAATTACTGCAAGAGTTGTTTGCACAAAAACATAAATATTAACCGATAATGCTCTCAGATATTAGGCTACCATAAAAAATTAATAGTAGTACAGATATAAAATGTGAAACTCATGGGGGAGAAAGAGTTACAGTTTGGGGAAATAAATGTCGTAAGAATGAGAAATTAAGGAGCTACAGTGTGATAAAAAGGAATTATTTTGTCTTTACTCAACTTTGCAGAACCTTCTCCAAATATTTCCGTTATCATCATGAGTCTTTAGCCATCAGTACGTATGCCCATACTCGTGGTAAAGCTCTCTCCAGCGATCTATGAAGAAAAGGGTTTTCCATAGGCGGAAACATTTTGACCGAAGGACTTGTTTTCATGAGTGGCAGTGATACAGTGCCCTTTCTCACTGGGGGAACCGGAGAGTGGAATGACTGCATGTTAACCCAAAAACTTGACAGAATGAGCACTTGTTGACTCTAAAACACACACTTCTCCGCCGAATGAATCCTGGGTTTGCACATGAGCAAATGAACGCTGCCTGAATACAAAATGGCGGTGATAGCTTCAGCGGTTAGGCAGTCGTTTCATGGATTTTGACATGACTTTTGATGTTTTATAAGGCAGCTCCGCTTCTGTAAAAATGACAAATTTGACAAAGTGTCCTCTTTCAGCTACCGGTCAATTTCAGCCATCCCCATGTGATAGTTCTTCTTCTCACCAGAACGACGACTACATCTGTGGGAAGCCAATTTTCTGACACCTACATTTTACTTTAAACATTTCCATATATCCCTTGGTGTCGGTAATGAATGAATGGATACATTTCTAACTTCGACAATCCTAAATATCGGTCTGTGTTAAAAATAATGATGAAACAATAAGGATATTGAGAGACTTTAGTAAAACCCTTCGTGTACACATTGACTTCTTTATTTGTATTAGGTGAAAATTGGGCTACATCTACATAAATACCCTGCGAGCCACCAAAAAGGTGTGTGGCAGGAGGTGTAGCACCATGAGGGAAGGGTAAGGGTTGAGGGGGTTGGGAGTTAGGTGAGGAAAGGTGGGGGGAACCTGTAAGAAAAATATATATATATATATATATATATATATATATATATATATATATATATATACATAAATACATACACACATGTATACACATCCTCGCGAAGTCCCTAGCCTGTACGTTAATACTTATTGTAATGAACTAAGTCCTTGGGAATTTCGGCTATAAGCGTTCTGGTCCCTTATCGTTCTTGGCTAGAAGTACTTCTCTCTAAGGAAAGCCTATAGGATGGCTGATTTGAATGTTACCTTATTAATAAGACATTTTTAGCATCAAATAAAGGAAAATGATGCAGAAATTTGATGAATTTACTGATTTTGATATATTTGCTGATTAAAGTACATGCTAAATTAAAAAATACTGCCGGAGATGCTGCGTCAGTAACTTTGATGGGAGTCATCCGCTACTATGCATTAAAATCCAACAATTTCAAAGTGTAAAGTATATTCAAGGTTTTTAATCCAGTTGTTGCATTCTGAACCACAGGATAATAACTTTTAATCTATTGATATATTTTACCGCATTACTCGAGCTGAGCATGAAATATTAAAACTTCTGTATTGATTTGTTTTAACTTCTTGCAACTCATTATGTATGTACCGTATGAAATGATTATGTCACTATATTAAAATAGATATCCCCCGTGATTATTGGAAAATAGAAAAGTCTCTGATTCCCCAGAACGTGAGCATGCTCAGTAATTTTGATTTTAAATTTTTAATTAGAACGTTTATCATTTCCCATACCGGAAATGATGGAAATACATCACCCCATCCGGGAGCTTCCTCGTTCATTAATTTAATCCGGACTTTAAAAAGCAAATTGAAGGCAAAATCCCAAAGATTGGAAGCACCAAATTTATGTTGCTTTCAAATTGTTAAAGAGTCTCATATAATAGGTTTCACTGATTTTTCTCCCAATCCGTGCATGCCAAAAGTGTTAATTAATAATCTAATTTTTCAATGTATTAATATTAACAATTAAAAGACTTTCCTATGTTAAATACATGCGACCATAAATTCCTGTAGTTTCATTGAATTTGCAGCTACATCGGTGACTATCTTTGTTTGCGGGTCACCGATATTATTATTCGAGAGTGAGTTATAACTGCATAATTTCATTCCAGAGTACTTCAAATCAATACATTTTCAAGTAAGCTCCCACACTAAAACAAGAATATTTACTGAACTCTTAAGCCTATTATTTTAATATCTGTTCAATCTGAAGATATTATTAAGTTGCAATTTTTCCTAAGCGATTCCTTGAACAGAATCAGGTGAAATATTACATCTTTCCTGAAGAAGCTTCATTATACTGTCTATTTTCTTTCACAAATTTCAACGAGTCAGCCCAAAACTGCTATGAATATCTCTGGACATGAAAAAATGCCTAAAACATGAAAATAAACTCTGCTATTGGAAGTATATCTGGCGCATAGGTAACTTGTCTTTAATTCTTGGATTCAGCTTAAATGATAAAATAAGCTAAAGGAGCAAAGTGCTTCGTAGTGAATAATGCAGTGAAACCATATCATATTGCAATAATTTGTATTGTATACTGTTTGAACAATTGTTCTTATTCTCTTCTTTTCTTATCATCCGTCCATTACCAGCATTATAAAATATTTTATTAATAAATATTATTGTTTATTTTTATTTAAACAATCAAAAATGTATTACAAACAGAATTATTTTATTGGACACTGAAGGGGCAATTCAAATTTGTTCTTGATGGGGTCCCACGGACGCCACTGATGCAATGTCGTTAATAGCGCATGACTGTACGAAAAATCCCGAGTATCCTCCAAAACCTTGAATGTTCATCTACTGTTGGATACGAATATCAGAGGAAATTTTCATATTCTACCTCCTTTGCTGACATTGGCATGTGCCAAAATAAGTTAACAACTTCTGCATAATATCCTACCTCAGAATAAATATTTTCCATCGTTTTAATTAAGCCCTCTGAAATATATATTACTCTTACAGATGACTTAGCGAACTCAAGTTGACTACAATTCAACCATTGTAATGCTGTAAAAATCATTCGCCTTAACCGGGATGCGGTCAAAGCTAATGATGTCCACACTTTTAAAAGTGTTGCATAATAATGCACATTAAAAGATGAATCCGTTAAAAATTACCGTCGCGGCATTTCCAACAGTTTCTTTGAATTAGATTGACTCTATCATGCGATACGACAAAACTGGAAACGATTATGTTACTTTATGGTTTTATAAATATTGTGTTATTCCTGTTTTCAATTTCCAGAAAATTATACAAAGCAGTCTTTCTAAAATTTCAAGCTAGATTGTTTAGTCTAAGATTAAGTAGTACCAATAACAAATGTTTTTAATTTTTTTGTTGATAAATTTGGTTTAACATGAATCATTATATATGGAATTTTTACAAAGGAGTGGTAAAAAACGTGCACTGTACAGAAAGGTAAGAGGTAATGAAAAGGGGAAACTCCGTGCAAACGCAAACAAAATTTCATTAGGAATGATTCAAGAGAGATGAAAAGAATAGATGGATAACTACATTGTATTCACATGTATCCAGTAACTTTACACATTATCAGAGAATACCATAATCGAATATATGAGGATAGTTCAGGATTCAAGATCTGTTCAAAAAATATGGGACTGTTTAAATAAAAACTTGATTTTATTAATTACCCTTTAGTCATGCTTATCGCATTCCATATACTAACCTTGACTGTCTGACTGAATATAATGCTGCCCATGTTTTTTCCAGCTTTTAAATGCTGCCTGTAACGTTTATCTCGGGATAGCCCTTATGTCTGATGTAAAATATTATTGTTTGTCTTTAATACGTAGCTCCTAATAGGCGTCCTATAAATGCGGTTTTTAACTTAACTAATAGGAAAAATTCCGGAGAGAATGGCGACTGGATCACTGGCGTGATTTTTTGGCCATAAACTCGGTACAATAAATGATACAGGTATGTGCCTCGGTGATTTGCCATGATGAAAACACCAAGTTTTTCCAAATTTGTGGTCTCTTCCGCAACAAGGCGTGTCTTAAATTTCTCATTACGTCTATATACAGTGCTGACCGTTTGCTGTTTCTCATTTGGGACTTATTCATAATGAAAAATCCCACCCAATTGAAGAAAAAATCGACATCACGTTCACGTTCGGTAGCGACATCTGAGCTTTTTTGGCTCGTGGGGATAATGGCCAGTTTCCACTGTGAAAACTGGGCTATGGTTTCAATATCATTACCATTAATCCAAGTTTTATCGCCTGTGATGGTTTTATTAAGAAGTTTCAGTCGTCGTTTGAACGGTCGAGCAGTTCTATGTTGATGTCAAGGCGCTTGACAACAAGGTTGATGACAAGGCGCTTGGCGCACAAATTTGGACGCGACGCGATGTATGCTCAAAATTTCCGTCAAAATGCTGAGTTCCGATTTAATGTTAATGAATACGTCTTTGGTAATCTCCCTGACAGTTAAGCTACGGTTTGCATGCAATAAATTATATACATTCTTGTCGTTGGTGTCTTTTGTGGGTGTCGTCTACTGAGGTCGATGGTGGTGAACTTCTCGGTTCTTATCGGTTGAGGTTTTTTTAGATTGGCAATGATTGTACCAACTAAAACTCTGTGTCCTAGTCAAAGATTAATTGCCGAATGCCTCTTGATTCGTTTCATAAGTTTCAATTGCACTTTTCCAGAGGTTAAAACAAAATTCATTGTAAAGACGCTGCTTCTCTAAAACCTTCATTCCCACCGACACCAACATTTGTAAGCTCAAACAAGAATCGATGTTGTGCGGAGACATGTTAAGAAAAGGCCACGAGGAAAGCGGTGTTTTACTTCTCACAGATGCCGCTTGAGTTAAAAATCTCACTGATTGTGATACGTCAAGCAATTCGCACAAAGAGTCACACACATCCGTCCCAATAATTTGTACAAATGTTCATGACGACTTCATGGCGAGATGCTAAGTCAGTCCGGGAAGGATTAAGCCATGCAATTTTGTGTGAAAAATAGCTTACCTAGGAAAAAATACATGATTTCCCTTCTAAGTGCTCGTATAACGTCCTCACACACTTATCCAAGCGACTGTTCCACTTTTCGAAACAAACGGCTAAGTCCCTCTCTGGAATGGTCATCGGCTGTCCCATCGCATTCTCTTTTATCTCGTGAACGCCTAGAATTTATTGCTGCAGGGGACTTCCTCCAAATGGGAACTGATAACCAAGGTATTCTAAAAATAATCATGACTTGAGATGAATCATGGGTCTACAGCTATGACCGTGAAACAAAACCCAATTCTTCCTGACACTCGGATGAAAAGATAAATTAGAATACGACGGGACAGCTAATGACTATTCCAAAAAAAACATTTACCTGGTTGTTTTGAAAATTAGAAGAAACGCTGGGATAAGTGCGTAAGGTCCCAAGAAAAGTACTTACGCTAAGGCACGCCCTAACGCACGATTGTCCTAAGAAGGATACTTTTCTCAAAATATTGGGTGGCTGAATAGTTTTCGGAAATGCCTCGTAGAAAGAGAATTCAGAAAATTGAAATGAATGAAATAAGGCCATGAGGTTACATAACATTCCCACGGAACTACCTAAGCGTTTACAAGGATAAGGATGAAGATTTTGATGGAATAATTAATTGCCTTCGTAGGAGAGAAACCTGGTCGAAAGTTTTCGTCAAATTATTGTTAGTTTTTACTCCACAACAGGAGAGGCAACGTGAGGACTAGAGAACAACACGGAGAATTTTCCCATCCCCGGTATGAGTATGCATTTCCTGTATTGATTTCTATAATTTTGAACTATAAATATGCCCTTATAACTATACTATGCCCTTATAAAATAAACAAAATTGTCTGGAGAAAAGGGAAACACAATATAGTGGCATCATTTCCAAGGAATTGACTGTGTTATTAATTTATAGCTGTTATTAGGAGCTCTTCCAGCTGAGTTTCAGGGAAAAATTAATATTATACCTTATAAAAAATCATATAAACTGTTACATTCTTTTTAGAGATACGAATGCAGTATCTAAGATAAAAATTAGATCGAGAAAATATCTTTTTTAGCAGTAGGTTTCTTGTACGAAGGAATGGTTTTCCAACAAATATTTTCCATTTACCTGAAAAAATAATATCCATAACATTAGGATTGCATTAAATTTATAGAGATGCGGAGTATACCAGTGTATTCTGAACCATATTGAAAGTAACAAATACAGAGTGCATAACTAATGCACATATCAAACTCTTTCTGAGCGTGTGACAAGCATGTGCATTTAAAGTTCTTGCCTGGCGTAAGACTGATTCTCACACAAACCGAATCGTGTGCTTGAGACATATTTCTGAAATGTTCTTCACTGGACTACCCAAAAAACCTGGTAAGCAACCGCTAGCTGAGGCGTTGTACTTGCAGTCATTAGCCATTCCTGTACTACGAGCAGAGTGGCTTTGAATTACGGCTTTGCCCCACTTTGAATTATCCCAATGCATGCTTTTGGCGTTTAATCTTAATCGTTGCAATTTTGATTGCAAATTGAATGGGGCTACATAAGTTTTCACCTGTTCTTGTAGGCTTGCCAAATTTCAGTATAAGCTCATAAAACTTCATGGAATGACTTTTAGGTTAGATAACCGGCTTCATGACGTTCCTACCTTCGTACTACCTTACAGACTAAGATGAATTGACCGTATTCTAGAGTTTTATTGATTCTTTCGAGCACTTGTCTGAGAGCTTGGTGTATAGTCACTTAACTACTGATCCTTTATTGTTGAAATTCGAGGTTTCACAGCTCGGGGTGAATACTGTAAACGTTAGTGAAGAGAGGATTTTGCTCACCAGATGACCAATATTCAAAAAAGAAAGAAAGTTTCACCTTCTCATTGAGAGTTGCATCGTCGAGGTTCAAAGAAAATATTATCAGTGGACGCTAAACGCACACTCGTGGAATTAATAGCCGTTTCAGAAGAAAAACATTAAGAGGCTCGCGGGAAGCAGGGGTGTGAAGCAGGTTGGGCATGACAGGGGGGAGTGGTTTCAGGGAATTAAAAGGCAAAAGTTTCGGGTGAGGGTGATGGGGAAGGAGACGGGAAATTTGGAATGGGAAAAGGAGAGATGGAAGAAAGAGATCCCTGGTGACATAATTAGCCCTTTCCGAGTCCTTCACCGCGCCTCCTTGCCACTTTCTTATTATGCCTTCCCCTTAATTTCAATATCTCTTCCTCTCGGCCGCATTCCTTGTCTCCTAACCTCCCGTACGCTTTACCGCCTATCATTTCCACCTTCAACCCACCGCCCTCGCACCACCTGCTCTATAGCCCAACCTTCCATTTTCACAATTCCTTCAAAGTTTATACCGTAATTGTTTGGGAATACCATTTCATTTCTTTAGAAAGTCGCAGCTCATATATATTAGGTGACTCACATCTAGTTCAACTCTGGCTCCTCTGTCAATATTTTTTAAGAAAACTCCCGGGAACGTATTATATTCGCAGACGTTATCTTTTACCCTGAAAATGAGACCAATTAGTAGACGGCTTTAAAGAATGATATTTGGCTTTCAATACATATGTTTAGTAACTGTATGGGCGATAACTTTTAGAGTTTCAACATTTTTACTGTAATGTATTGGGTTATGAATCCTTATAACTGTATTACTTCTGAAAATGTGGGCATTACGAATTTAGATGTCAAGTAGCTTTATTTTTTACTATATTTATAATTTAGTTTTTTTTATTATTTTTTAATTGTTTGAATTTTATTTAATTTTTAGAATTTCTGGGAGCTAGTACTCAGTAACGCCCTTAAGGAAAAATTTCGCCGAGTTAATAAAAGTTCCTTTCCCCATAAGACTCGATTTCAAAATTATTCGAATAACATACGTAACCAAATTCCATTTCAATGATATGAAGGTTTGTGAAATATTATGGTAGGGTACGTACGGTATGTCACTAGGAGTGGGTTTCCAATCATTTAACTTAAATCATGAATAAAAACTGTGAACTATACTATCGCATTACACATATTTTAATTATTAAATTTAAATAAAATAATGGGGAATCTTTTATTACAAATTATTTTAAACTTTCAATGGTCTAGATTCGCCAAAGTTTTCACGGAATTCTTTAAAAACTCACATGGTTAAAAGAAAAAATATTCCTTACTTTATTTGAATAAACCCAATCTTTAGGTAAAAGGTGAATATTTCACGGCACTGATGCTTTATAAATCTGTCTGCATTCGTGATATCACCTTTGAAGCATAAATCCACCCTGGGTCCAAAATGCGGTGGCTGAGCACGGATGTGGAAAATTGCCTTCCTTCTCCACGCATTAATCCCGTAGTGGATAAATGAGGGAAATAATGAGAGCGCATGAGAACAGTGGGATAAGGGTTCCAGATGCTCAGGTGGGGAGGACCAGAAGCCTAGAATCGTTCTCCATTCGGGTAACCTTGCTTAGTCGAAAGGAGAGTTTCGTATTACTAGTTTGTTCCGTTTATCGATACCTCCTGTCCCATGAGGCAGAGCACGTTCAAAAACAAAAGCTCTGTTACCTGGCATTTTCGTGGATCAAGTTACAGAAATAATTGGTTGTCAGGATAGCCAACTCTCAAAAGAAATTAAACTCCTGACCATAGTATGAACAGATTTCTTTGCCATACGTATTACCATGTACGTATGTATTAATGTAAGTATTTCACGTTGAATTCATCTTTAATACCATTACGTATCGGTCAATTTCATAGAAATATGTTTTAAACAATTTGAAATTTTAGTATGAAAACACATTCCTTTGTCAAATGTGTCATTATCATAATTATTATTTATTATCTATGCAATCTTAAACCTACGAAGGGACTTACTCTTTGAATTTACTTCATTTTTTTCTTGAAAATGATGAATGTACTATATGCAAATGTAATGACAAAATAATATTTTGCTGCATCAAATATACGCGATAATAAGGGTACGATAAAAATTCATTCTCTTCCCTGTCGCTCTTAGTAATTAATGGCTGAAAAAGAAAGCTCATTCGTGCTATGCATTGACTCTTAAGGATTAGCTTCGACAACATGCAATATTGAATCGGCCGCCGGATTCTCAGGCTGACGTGCGAAATTTCTCAATTAAGAGATTAAATCGACCATCAAAATACTAAGTTTGCCGAGAGTAGTTTGTTTTGAAGAGACTCCTTTAATATACTGGACCTAAGTCCATCGTCACCTCCTAAACTATGCTGCCATACTTAACTTTGGAAGTCTCTCGAGTTCACACTACGCCGGTCTGGAAAATTACTTTGTTTACCGAAAATCGAAAGCAAAGCTGCGCATCGATTCCGAAGCCAATGAATTACTTTTAACCGGAAGAGGCAGTTTTGATACACATCATTAATATTAAAAGCAAAAGGATTCTTTAAAAAAAATTATATTCACATGTTAACATGAATTCTGACCCAATGAAATTATTCGTGTTTTTAATGGGTATCCGAAATTATTCACGGGTGGTTTGCAATCATGAATATATTCTGGATAGTAACTAAGAGTTATAGATAGCCTAAATTCCACTTGCCATCCACAGCGTTTAGAGAATTATTACTTCTACTCAAATGCATGTCCTTCATTAATCTCGAGTGGTATTTGGTCGAAGTCATACCCGCATGACCGCATGGTATGGTCATTAAAGTGTCAGTATTGCTTGCCAAGCATTGTTTGGTTTTTACCTTCTCCCTCCATTTCTCGTCTCTCTTTGTAGGGGGGACGCTTCCACTGCCAGAAGCGTTGTGTCACATTCTCCGTCTGTGTCCTTTTGGGCGGAGAACATGAGTTGCAAGTCCGTTTGGTGGTGGAATTTCCCATTCTTACTTTTCAGTTCTATTTTGCACTTTATTGGATAAGTGTTTATTACATTCCAAGGTAAAAATCCTGTCGTTTTAAACTTGGCTTAAGTGAAGAAAATTTGCATATAATTTTCACAGCAGCGTGCATCATGAAGTTCATTAGTGTAGATTTATCGCAACCAGTGAAATGCATGCCTTTATAATCGTTAAAAAAACCCTGAGTTTTGCAAATATGCATTAAACTCGACTGTCACTACTAACTCGTGGGTATTAGCATAGAATTAGAGCAAGTAGCACTAAAGTTGATGAGATTGTTCTGATTTACTCTAGGCGGCGCAATTTTGGTCATTGTATTTTTTTCTATTCTTTCCTCCAGGTGTGCGGTTCTTGAAATTTTCACATCTCTCTTTTAGTCACTTCACTAAGTGGCTTACCGGGGTCACTCACTCTGACATTTCACATGCCTGCATGTCTGCTATCTCATAAAATGCCGCCCGACTCCCCCGATGGTGTAAATATTGTGATTTTAGAAGAGTCAGGCCCAAACTGATGTCTCCAACCGTAAATTGGAAACGAAAAACCTGATTGCAACTACAGTAAATCATTCTTTTAAAATCGTTGTGGAAAAAACCCTTGTTAAAACATTTTGCGAGTTTCAATGAGAAAACTAAAATGGTTTCATTTTGGGTATGAAGTAAACCTCACTGGATTACATCTTCCAAACACACCCAAGTATATAAATGGGTTTGTGTGTGTTTTTCATTTATATGACATCGGCTGCTATGCTTTCTTATTCATTTGACGTTTATCCACTGATATCTCAAGTTTTTCTCCTTTTGTAACTTCATTTCCTCTCCTCTGTTACTAATCAAATGAATATATTTTATCTTTTAAATGTAATTATGACATTTAATGTTATCCAACAGTCTTTACCTTATGTAATGTAAAGGAATTGGATAAAAATTGTATTGCTTTTATGACGAAATTTTAAAATGAACTTTACTAACGTATCAATATATATCATTTTTACCCATTCAAGAGAACATCTAATTAATGATTTCCCAATCTCATTGACATATCTGGATCTTGAGATCTGCCTCTAAAATAGCCGAGAAGAAATAGGAAGAATTAAAAAAATGCATTAATTTGGCCTCTATCAATGAAAATAAAAAAACAGCGAAGAATTTCAATTTATTCATTTCGGCCAATTCATTTTTACCAATATTTATGTTTTAGGACAACATGGTAGCGGTAATGCGAGGAAAAGGTCCGTGTGTAAAAAAAATATAAAAAATATTTCCATCTTTCGAAAGTTAGATCGTTTTCTGTTTCTCCTGTCTATCATCGGATTCAATGAATTCGTCCTGTTTTGGACGCGAGTCACTCGAGAGTGATTATTCTAGGTGAATGCATAATTGGAAAGCTGACGACGATGGAATTCTGTGATATACAAGAGTATATCGAATTTCCAAGGCGAGTTTCCATTAGAAGTGAGACGAGTTGCCACGTGGACAACTTATAACAGAGAAATGTATCAGAGGGGAGGCGCTTCTCCGCTTCAGCCCACATAAGCGGGGTGCCCAGTCAGGTTTCCCCAGCAACGTCCTAGTACATTTCCGGGGTAAGCAATATTCCGGGAGAAATATTCCCTCTAACAAACACTTTTGAAGATTCCAGCACCTTCTCAGCCCCATTGAGTTGAATATTGCCTTATTACGCACTGGAATACTCCTCTGCTTCCGAAGCTCACGTGAGGTCTTCACAGAGCATCATCCCTGCTTCTATATTTTCCTTCTCGAAGGACTTACATATTTGCTTTCTACCCCTCCTCCGGGTCCATACGCGATGTCTTCCCCTTAGCTTCCGCCTCACTTGGTGCTCGAGTATCCGGAGTTGTGCACCGCCAAGGAAATAAAAAAGTCCACCTTTCAACCACCTCCCCTCCGGTTTGCCCTTTACCCGGGTAAAAGGGCAGACGTCTCCCTATAACGGCAGTATTCCTTGGAGTTAGGCAACCTTCGCGAGCGAGTGGAGCCTCGATTCTGATTCAAGATTTTAACGATTTCATTCGAAGTCGCGAGCACCTCTTGATAAATCCTCTCGCGAACGCCTTGAACCTGGTCGGTTAGAGCGCCAGCCACCCAGGATACGGAGCACTCAGCTGCGTTCATTTTCCACGTAGCATGCGAGACGGTTTGCTTATTTTCCTCCTTTTAAATGATATACTTATTATCCTCCTATTAAACTATCCTTAATAAACCTGATAAACTATACTGAACTCCTATCAAACTATAAAATGTGATAGTCTCATTCAAAATTGAGAAAAGGAGAATATCACCACGCATTGTAAAATATGCACGCAGTTTGTAACAGGTAAATATAATGCATTGCGTAATGGTATGTGTAGAACTGCTTTAATGTTTGACGAAAAAAATGACAATATTTATTAATTAAGTTTTCAATTGTTTAAGGGTGGTTAGAAGCATTTCAATTAAGATGGAAGATTGTAAATGTAATCCTTATTATAATGAAAATCTTGAGTGAGAGCATTTGACATGCAGCTTTCGATGTGCTTTAAAAGCTTGTAACTTGAGCATATGGGGAAGTAATAATAAGTCATCATCGTCATTAAATTGATAACTCACGATTCTTCTCTCATTTAAAAGTATAAGGTCAAATTTTTACCAGCAGGTATCTTGTATGAGCGATACTATTTCGCTTATCACACCTTTTTGTCATATTCTCTAAGAAACTGTCTATGAAAATTAAAGACAAATTATTCTACTGCAGTGCTAAAGCTAGATGTAATTTAAACTATGGGGTATAGTATTTTTGTGAGAGAGCGAGAGAGTACAATTGATCGAAATATTTTCCTAACTTTTCCTTAGTTGAGTCATCTGGTAGGCAATATCTAATTGTAAATATCACAAGCAGAAGCTATGGCAGTATTTTAGGAGGATAGAGCCCTAGAATAAAAGCAATTCCTTTAGGAGTGCCTGAGCGGTGAGTGTTATGAGTCGGAGTGACTTTACTCACGAAACGGAATCTTTCAGAATGCTTGAATGCGTGCTTAAAGCTTCACGCGTTGGGGTGTGTTGGATGAAGAGATTTTTGAAGGAGAATGGAGGGACGAAAAATGAGAAAATATGGCGCTTCGCATGAGTGCTCCATTTCATCTTCTCATCGTTTCCTTCCTCAAACTCATCCCGTTTAGTTTTTCATTTTGATAATAGTTCCCTAGGGTACGTATTGTTGTAAAATAAAATTTATAGCTAGAGAAATTTGTTTTTTATCGTCTCAATGAAAGGATTAAACCAACCACTATAAGCAAACACGCCATGATCCATAGATTATACGAAAAATTTGCGTACCCAAACATCTCTTTTCTTAGTAAAATTATTGAATGCCTCTCCCATTTGCAATTGGATCGTACATGAGAAAAAAATTGATGCATGAAAATGACATGCCACAATATTTTCCTCAGTAAACCTCTATATTATAGTCCTCTCTTTTGGAACAATTCGATCCTCATATACTAGCAGTGAATCACGGATATTGGCAACTTGTGAAAGATCAAGTATCCAAAATTTCTTGGAAAAAGAACTTAGCTCATCAGTATATTCGAAAAATGGGCTCAATAAAAAAGGATTGGTACTAGGGTGATATACTCTATTACTACTATTTAAACTGCCTCGTATAAAAAGCAGGCTGGGTAAAAACCTCTAAATTATCCTCCAAACGGATTGTTAACACCGAAAGGCGATAGTGGAAGTTTCATGTTGGAGGATATTACTTGAAATTACGATAGATTTAAGTACAACTGAACCAACCATAGAACGTATTAGCGAATTATAAAAAAAGCCATACTCCAATCCCTGCCGTACAGGCCCAAGGCCTAAAGAATGACATCGTAACACATGGTCCAAGGTTTGTCTCAAAAACAAACAGAATAAATGTGGGCAAAAGTGTATTGCAGGTCAAGACATAAGTGGTAAAAATTCTTCACGAGATCACTCTTATGCATCGAAACACCAATGCCAGTGTATCCACCAGTTTGGTATGTTTCCTGTAAAGCTTAAACAGAATCCTCGTTCAGGCACCTTGTTATGATATCTTAGGCATAATACAATGGTCCTAAATGTCGTTCAAAGGCATTAAACTTGAGCCGTACTTAATGACCCACGTCTCGTCCAATATTTCGGGTCACTTTCACTGTGGTCAAAGTGGTCCAAGCCAAGACTGTAACACATTGTCCCGGTGGCAGCGGGGCATTTGCGTCCTCGTCTGACAATCGAAGGGTCGTGGTTTCGATTCCCGCCAGTGTGGGATTTTTTTCATTCAGGGCTTGAATGTTTGCGTTGTTATTACTGTTGTGTTGTCATTGATGTCCGATGTAAAGGTAAAAAAATACTGTTCCCAAGACCAAGACGAAAAAACAAGCAGTTTCCTGACAGCACTTTGTGGACCATTGAGGTACATCGTTCTCATGGTTAAATATTCTGTAAGAATTCAATGCACCGTGGTTTTCTGAATACTGCATTCTTCTGATAACATCCTGACACCAATCAGAATTGAGGATATGTCTCACTGTTTTCACATATTGCACTCTGTATTTGATGGATTTCCAGGGTATTCCTCATCGTCAACCTCTCCTTAATTTCCCAGAATATTCTGTGTAAGCTAGGGGCAGACCCTGTATTTCTGGAAATAGTTATCATCCTGTAAATAATAAAAATATGCGTAAATTTGTAATGTTTATTGTAGTTCTACGCCTAATTTTTAAACCGTGATTACATAGATACAAATAGAAAAAGATATTTTTTTGCAAAATTAAAAATAACAACTCCTGTCAGAAGAACGAAATAAGAGTGTCGCCTGCTCCACATATACTAATGAGACCTCCTGGACTGTAAAAAGGGCAGTGGCTATCTTGTGCATAACTCACATAAATAATTCCTCCCCCAATTTAGAAGAAACATTAATACATACAACAAATGACATGAAAATATAAAATGCAAGTATTAACATTCAAATCAAAATATTTACAAGTAAACCGATCTTGGAAAAGTTTTATGGAGCATAAAAATGTTGTTCAACATATATTGATGGTTTGGTATAATGGCTATTTAAATGGTAGCATTAAATCAGCAATTATGCAGCTTATTTCTATGATTTCAATGTGAAACTCCTCATCAAATTTTAGAAACGGTACAGATGATTTCTTCGAAGTAACACGGAAGTGTGGAACAAAAAACTTAGACAGCAACACAGAGCACGAGAGCTCATAAAAGGAACACTCACACGTTATATCTTGATAATTTCGACGGACTCGAACTCCGTCTTCTTCGGAAGATAAGTTAGGACTGACTTATCTTCCGAAGAAGACGGAGTTCGAGTCCGTCGAAATTATCAAGATATTACGTGTGAGTGTTCCTTTTATGTGTTCTCGTGCTGTGTGTTGCTGTCTAAGTTTTATATAAATAAATAAATATATATATATTTATATAGTATATCTGAAAGGAAACAAATGAGGAAGTACTAGAAATGGTGGGGGAGGAGAGGGGTTTGTTGAGAGAAATACTATGGAGGCAGGAAAAATGGATGAAAGGCGTATTGAGCGGTAGTGGAATGTTGAAGAGGGTAATAGAGGGGAGAATGTTGGGCAAGCGAGGTAAGGGTAGGAACAGGATAGGGATGTTGGACGGGATGAAGGGAGGAAAGAAGTACACCGAGATGAAGAGGGACCTGATATAGATTATTTTGCTAGGTGGGGAGTCACAAAATGTTTATTTGATAGTTGTGTCCATCCAAAAACCTACCTTAACCGGTAGATTACCTAATAATATAGTATATCTAGAAATAAATCAAGTATACCGACCGGAACCATCATTCCATCTGCATTAGAATATGCCATGAAGTAAATGTGAACTGGTATGCATACCACTCTCATAGAAAGAAAACGAGTATAGAAAGAAAAGGTGCGGTAAAATGTCAGGTAACGTAAAAGAAACACATTTAAACCTGAATTAAAATGCATGAAAAGTTGGAATAGTGATTAAAATGAAAAAAGAATGACCATGATGAAATTTAGATGGAAACAAGGATTGCTTAGTCGCTACTATATTTCAAGCCTCTCATAGGCAGTTGCTGAAATTGTTCGGAAGCTACTAAATAAAAGAGTGTTCAATGGACTGAATTCATCAATTTTTAACATTAAGGGAACAAGGGGGCGTAATAGACGAAGTAATATCCTACAAAGTAAAGGTTTCATCGGCTGTTCCACAACGAAGTGTTAGCATTCCCCTATTGCTCCTTTTATATTCTATTGACATCGTGTCTCATGTCATCAATACACTTCGTCTCTTTACTAACGATGAAATTTTGTTCTGAAAACTATCCAGGTATGAACATAGGGTATCATCATCAAATGATCTAAAAGCGATCCTAAAGTGGCGCGCTACGTGGGCGCTAGAATATAATTAGAAGAAATTTGATTCGATAGATTTCTGGAGAAAGATTATTTCGCCCGAAAGCACGTACACTATAGTTGTGAATGGAATAAAGAATGTAGAATTGGAAAAACACTAGGGTATTATGATTACTATGGATATATCCTATGGAAAGCACCTATGTGGAATTGGCGGGAAAGCAAAAAAGTAAGAAATCATAGTACGGATACTTGGGAAATGTAATTTTAGCATAAAGGAGCCTTGTTATTTTATGTTATTTATGTCCCAACTAGAGTATGCTGTAGGTGAACGTGATCCTTACGAGATAGGCTTAGTTTTGGAAGTAGATAGTTTGCAACATAAAACAGCTAGGTTTTTGAAAAGTGATAATGATTCCAGTAGCAGTTTCACGGCAATATCACAAGAATCAGGATGGTGGTCACTAATTAACCCATAGTGTAAATACTGGCTTAATTTACTACATGAATTTCAGACAGGTTACATATCCAAGCATGTTAAAAACAAATTACTGGACACATATTACCAGCCTTGACTTACTTGATCAGTTCACTAAAGTAAAACCAGGGAGATTTATTGTAAAGCGGGTAGCTTTAAAACACCGTTTTCTCTTCGTACTATTGGAGATCAGAATAGATTGTTCACAGGCGCGTATGAAATACGTAATTAACATGGTTGTGTATGCATTTTGCCAATATGAATGTTTTAAAAAATGTTTTGCTGCCAATTTGCATGTTTTTTTTAAAGACCCATTTTATTAATATTTCTCCGTCATGGTTTGAATAAACTGGTCTTGTGATTGAATATTTTTGCATGTAAGCACCTTTTTTTCGGTTTAACTTTCATCTATTTCAAAATCAAACTAATATTTGTATTGAGGTGTCATAATTGGGATTTTACATTCATGGCTGATGACTTAACATCCCCTTGCCACACGCCATGCGACTGCTTGTGAGGTATTATTAAGGTTTAGAAGAGTGCAAACATGTAAAAGTAAATTGTGAATAGTGATTTAGCTTTGGTTTGTGCCGTTATGGACGATCCTAAGTTAGCCGTCCCTGTCGTTACACATCAAATTACGTCATAGAACTGAAAGTGACATAATACAGCGTGCATTTATGTTTGTCGTTCCTCCATTACGCCCTGGAATTTCCATTTTTTACCCATTTTGGGGCTTCTTACCCCGATTTTATGACTGCTGCAACGAACTATTAGCAACACCCGGGGCGGAGCACCGACTCGAATCTCCACACTTCTACACCGGTTCATACGCATGGGAGGACATCGCTGGGATTGTTTGGTCACTTCGTGTTCCTTGTATTTACAATGACAAAGGTGATGGGTTACCAGATTTAATTAACATAAGAACTAAGTTACTACACCGGGTATATTATTGGCTATAACATATAAGGAAAACAAGTCAAAGGTTAGGGAAAACTTATCTTCACAAAACACTAATTTGCAGAGTGAACACAAGCATCACTAAAACTTCAAAACTGACACAAAAATCAGAGTCTTCCGTACTTTAAGAAAAAAACAGCAACGATAAGGATACATGACTAAAGGAATGTTAATATTCCGAGGAAGTGAAGATAAAACAATGAGTTTAGGAAGTAATGGAATAAACCTATTGATAAGATAAAACTGAATTGGCTATGGTAGAGAGTAATGAAGTCGGAAGACAAAATGGGTCATGTTAGGACAGCAAGTGAAGTGTTTAGGGGAGAATTTAGAAAAAATGAGGAAGCACAGGTGGAAAGCGATGAAAAGGAAATGATGGAAATCAATGACAGGAAGGCAGACGCGATGAATAGGAATGATCTGAGGTAATGAACGGTGGCGGTTAAAGTCAATTTGTGATTTCTTTTAAATAGAGTAGAAATTAAAATGAACCTTAAGAAATTTTAGTAAGGCGCATATGGTTAATTGAATCAGAAATTTCAAGATTACTTTTTCACTATGGGAATGCATAAACTAATTAATTTCGGTTAATTAAAATGAAGACGCTTTTCGGTTTTTCATGATCTTGAAGTGTCTTTCCAGGTTTGCTATTCATGGGACCACTCATTAATTGCTCAATTTCTCTCTCACGTTGTAGCGAGGAACTATGGAGATGAGTTTGAGAGGCAATCACTTTCGTCCAGAAGATGCTCGTTACACCATTTAAGAAACTTTGAAACACTAAATGCCCCACTTGCCGTAATCATGGACTACATTCTCATAAAACTGGTTTATTGTGTGCGATGTGGTTTAATTTCCAGAATGGCTGGGCTTTCTAAGCTAAAAGAATATGATTTACTGTCATACTTAAGTAAAATATAAAATGTCCTTTATTTATAGTGAAATATAAAGAGTATTTGTTCCTTTACTTATTAGCTAATATTACCATGTGATAAGTTGATGGTAATAAACGTTAAAATCCTTGTGTTGTTATGAAATCTGATATGCATTTGCAATATTGTGCAGTTTTATTTTATATTTATCGGAATTATAATACATTGGCTTTTAGCTGATTAGAAAATCCCTATGGTATTTTAATTTATGTAGTTGGTATTGAGTTATTAGAAACACTATAGGATCACATTTCTAAGCAAGAATCATCTTATAGAATAAAAGCCTTAAGAGTAAATTCTTGTTTGAAGGGTAACTTTTTGGAATCCATTTCCCTTTTAAAGAAAAACTAAACCAATGTAATTTAGCAATGGTTGATCTAAACACAACCATGATTCTGACGTTAAAAGTCTGATGTTAAGGTTGAACGTGGAAACCCGGGTCATATCTAAATAAAATACGGTTGAGTTAAAATTTTGTTTTTTTTTAAGTATATCTAATGAATAAAATAAAATCAGCCGCGGTGAAAAATCTTTCGAGGATTCCATTTATATTGGAAATTTTTCATATTTTTATGTACGGAGCTCTCTCTGGGAATCAAGAGATGAAAACTTTGAGGTAAAAATGACTTGGACTACTGCTCTCCTCCGTTGCAGAGATAAATTACTACCATGGTCATTTTATTAGTTACTATTTATTTAAAATGGCAATTTATTTCAATATTTAAATAATCCTATTTAAATGCTAAGAGTCACTATTTTTGATTTCGACTGAAATTAAATCTTACGGAAAAATAATTTTGTAAAATGTTAATCATTATTTCTTTTCGAACTCAGGGAATTATAATATTCTCTTATGTTAGCATATGAAAGAACAATTTAAGAAGGAGGGGTGAGTATTTATTTATCACTTGCACAACTGGCGGCTTTGGGTATTGATCATACCTCACATCTGCCTCTGTTTGCTTTCATAAAATGTCACTGAAATTGGAGCGTGGAAAACTATTTTCACTAAACCTACCCATACAGCATTTCAAGAAAATACCTCAGGACTTTAGTGTGTGGTTGCATTTGTTCCCCTCTACCCTTGCGTGAAGATTATGACAAACACTTGAGTTAATGACTTGTCGAGCACTAGGGTGAGCAAACTCACTGACGGTTTTCAAAAGAGCTCACCAGCTGCGAAGCGATTGCATCTGGTCTCTTCGGGTACATTTAAAGTTGATATGGCTAGCTCTTGACAGTTCTGGAATTCCTAGCATACAGCTAGATTTGCGCTGGTGGCTATTTATTTAGAAAAATGTTTCTGAAAGAGGCATCAGTCGTTAAGAATGTACGAGGAAATTTCCTTTTGACTCACTTTCTACTTAGACCTACTCGAAAGCTAAACACTAACGTAATCTGTCCTGATAAAAAAACAACAAATGTCATGAAAAGAATGTATTTATGGGACGGAAGAATTTTATACTCATGATAAGATAAATGTTTACTAACACAATTGGCATCATGCTTGCATGCAGCAGCTTTAAATTGTCTAGATGCCTACGGTTTGTTGAGAGAATTCGAAGCATATATTTTGCTAAAGGAGTAGCGACTTTCCAGTTAATTAAAGCACTTCTTGGATTTGAAGTGATGCCCACGATGATTGCGAAACGGCTCTGTATAAATGAAACTACCTTCTTTTTGCAAAAAATCAAATACACTGTTGAAGTTAATCAGTAGATAAATGACAAGTACCTAAAATAATTTTCGCTTGTAAATATGGAAAAAATTATATTCATCCCGTAGACGATTTTGAAAAGAAACTTTACCTGATATGTTAGTGAATTTATGGACCAATTCGACGAGAGAGTTACGATACAGTATATTGCTTCCCTTGGCAACTAATTACATGGAAACTGAATACATGGCCATTAAGTCAATAAGATGTTTATATGATTAAGCAGGAGTAAACCATGCAAAACAATAAATGTAGTGTAGAGAATTTTGATTGGTTTTTGGGCCCAATGCGAGGAGAATGGGATGACGTAGTTATTTAAAAATAGAAAGGGATAATGATGTCACTGGAGAAAATTCGTTGAAGTCATACTTATTTCTGAGATGCAAAATGTATTCGACAAAACGAAAGGAAATAAGGTTGTTGAATAAGTTTATTCTTAAGGGACTACTCATAGGATCAGTAAATTATCGATGGATATTTTTTAGGTCTCATATAAAATATACAATATATGGAAAAAATTGCTTCTTTTTTCAATATTGATCGATTGAAGGGTTAATTAGATCGATCAGTATTGATTTCAACGTATAAATGAGAACAAGAGAAATATGTGAGTTCTATAAAAGAATCAGTTTAATTAATTTCAACTGCAGAAATATTTTCGCAACAGATCATTAACAAATGAATAGTAATGTGGGTAAATCAATAACATAGCGAAATATCCGTTTTGGTTCTGTAAATTCAATCTTAAAGCAAAACATATCTCAAGTCGTTCATTGAAAGATATATAGAGTGTATAAGATATAATACTATGAGTTTGTTTCAGAAACAAGGTTAAAATTGGAGAATAAGGCGACTGAACCGAAATTTTCACACACTTCCCACTGCGTCAAATGGAAATGAAGAATGGATAGTGCTTTCTAGGAGATGAAGTTTTTTTATTTTCATTTTGAGGCTTAGCTTTTGACACACAGGGTGTTTATACGTAAGAGTGGCTACACAAAGTCCCAATGCATGAATGAAAATATTTGGCACTTCATCCTAGTAGTTATGATCTCAGGTGATTCTCCTTCCCTTTCAGGCAAGGGATTGGAGTCATAACTAAGTACACTTCCTAATATTTTCTTTAGGTGTGAGTTGAGAATTAATTAGAAGATAATCAAAGTCTCGAGTATGATGGGTATCTAAATATTGACTGTAGCGGTACATATAACTGTTAGGTGGAGCACTTCAGCTATGGAATATTTGACATCAAATTTAACAATGTCTTGGGTGAAGCAGAATGGAATACCTGATTTTAAAAAATAATTGAAGAACGCACAGGTACATTTCGTATAGAAGGTAGTGAGGTTGGCTGGAGAACACAACGCTATTTTAGTAGTAACCATGCAGTGGTCTGGTAAGCAACTAGGCTTTTTCTTAGAAACGTTCTTTAAGAACAATGATAGTGTGGTGGCGACGCAGAGGGCGCTGTGGTCTAGCGGTGAAACGCATTTTCACCTCTCCGGCTCAGTAAATAATCAAAATTTTCATTACTGGGCGAATGAAAATCCTCGCGAACCTCACCCTAGACCTCTTCATAGCCCCAATGTAGTGACAGTGTGGTGTTCTGTGTCCTGCATAGGCATTATTGGACCTTATCTTTTTAATCTCGAGATTCAACTGTTACTGTGAACTCTGTGCGCCATTGTAAAATGCTAGAAAACATTTAACTGCCCAAAATAGAGGACTACTATATATTGAGGATAATGACACAGAAGCACTTAGGTTTGCACAGGATTTCGGTGTCATTCACGCCAAAACCTGCAAGAACAATTTCTCAGCCGCCTGATCTCCTTAAAAGGGGACGTTTGATGGCCCTCTCGCTCCCAGGATTTGAGCACATCTGATTTTTTCCTTGGGAATATTTTAAAACTGATGTTTACAAAGTTCGACCAAAGACCTTGGCAGCCATTAAGGAAGCAATTAGAGATGTTATCGCTGAAGTAACGCAAGATATGCTCACAAGAGTTTTCGAAAATGTTTTTGAACGACTCAACGTGTGCATCGCTCCCTAAGGCTCCCTCCGTCACCCGGATGAAATAATTTTCAAAGCCTAATGAAAAAAAAATGCCTTTAATACAGTTTTTATAAATAAAAACGACCTTTTTTAATTATATTGGTTAATTTTTTTACAGATAACCTGTCAAATCAGCGAGTCCATTCTGTTTGCTCCTGAATTAAGAATATTAGAAATAATTCTGTTAGGTAAAAATAATTTCGAATAAAGAGGTAATTATAATTAAAAAGGAACTTTATCGTTGACCATCAACTTTAAAGTTGGGAGAGCCAAACACATGGGATGAGGGTGGCTTAGGGATGTAAAAAAGAATACCAACTTAAAGGAATAGGTCGCCTTGTGGTGAATCCGCTGACGATGGCCGCCTGCAGGAGAAACTCGATGCTGATAACCTCTTAATTTTTATCTGAGCGTCATCAGATAAGGGTGGTCGTTAAGGTGGGGATAACATATAGAAGAAAGTAGGTATAAATGAAGGTAGTTAAACACAGTTGCACTATACACCAATCTGCTACATGGACGCATGGCGGAAGGGAGTAAGGCACCATCTAGGCAAAGAGAAATATTTTGGTGATGAATGTACATTAGCTCATATGCAAAAACACACACCACTGCTTAATTTTTCGGTGCAAAATTGACTAAATCCATAAATCTTTCTTCCTTCTTGTTATAACTGTGAAAGTGAAGCTTTACCCAAAAAATTCGTGTCCTGTTTTTTTTTATAGATTTAACTTTTATAGATTGTACATCCAAATGTTTAACTTCATATCTATATTTTAGTTGTTTTGAAAGTTGTTGTAGCCGAGGTGTTTTAATACTTTCCTTTTGTATTAATGTTTGCACTGGTTTTTATAAAAGATCAATATAGATTATAAATCTCAATTCAATATTATCGAAATAATTGACTGAAATTTAAGTAGCACCAACGTCGTGCTCATCCATATGGTGGATGAAATCCTTACATTTTACGGTTTAAGACTGCATTAATTGTGGCTACTGTAGAATGTCTAATGCTCCAAAAATGAGTCTTTGAACTGATTTTCCGAAGGCCTAGTCAAAAATTTGTCAATATTCGAATTTTATAATTATAAGGGTTAACGTTTAACTATGTGTTAACGTAAAAATTAACTTTACTATTCATATTTTACTTCTATTCAAATTGTAAATACAGTTATAAAAAGGGAATGGTGTGTATTTTAAATTAATGGAAATTGGAGTAACATATAATCTAATTTATTCTTTCAGCAGTATGAGTAGTAAATTATTTCAATAATATTAGGAAGGAACAACCATCATATCTACATCTACATCCATTCAATACCCCTAAAGCTGCCTCAAGGACGTGCAGCAAGGTGCGTTATGGCAGCAGGCATATATAGTATGAAGAAATAAATACTGGTCAAATTAACTTCAATGTATTTAATCTTACATGACTAAACATAAGTGTGAATACATTTATGCGTATATATTATTATTTTTGCGAATTCAATTTAAAATTAATATTAATGTTAATTCAACTTTTTCGGTCTCTTGGATTTGATTTTCAGATGAATGCGTATCGTTTGAGGGTAGATTAGAAACATGGGTCTGTCGGTGATAGTACTCCTCTTTCTAATTTAATCAGAGTGGACGAATATACCAATAAAATTTGGTCACAGAAAAATTACCTGGGTATCAAGAAATCCGCTGACTTGAACCGTTCTAAAAATCTAAATCCTTCCTGCACCTATGGTTAAAAAATTGGGTCTCAGGCTAATTTTTCCAATAATCCGTCACGCTTACTTTCTTCTCGTAGCAAGTTTTTACAGATCTGTTTCGTTTGTAAGCATCTTTCTCGTTTTTAAATTGACGTTTTATCCATTGGACCCCAAAAACTAACTCCAATCGAAATATGGTACAAATACAGCAGACTAACACCTCTCCATCACCTTCAAGGTTTCGTTACAGCGTTTCATCTTCAGGAATATTTGAAAATGTCTGAACAAACACACCCATACAAACACTCACGCACACACACACACACACACACACACACACATATATATATATATATATATATATATATATATATATATATATATATATATATATATATATATATATATATATATATATATATATACTAACGCTGAGAAAGAGTGGGGAGGAGGAGAGGACAATCTTAGCATAATTTGGGGAACAGAACGACTGCGGGGAATTCTTTAAGCTTGACCGCAGGTCTTTTGGTCAGGCGTGTGTTCTATCAAATGTTAAGATAGCAGCGCAACATTTAATTGTTTGACCTAAGGAAATTTGGTCATTTCATTGATGCCTAATTCGGTGCAATAAATTTTATAATTTACATTTTATTTTTTTCTTTCACTCCAAAACATCAATGTTGTACATGTTCTGATATTTAATTCTCATCCCCATTCCAGCAACGACATTCATAAAGAAGTGCAAGATTAACAACTGGTGTCTGAGAAAATGTTCAATGTTTGGAGAAACGAAGCTTGAGAAAAATGGTACTACGCTATCTTAATGGACAAAATAATAATATGCGAGAAGATTAGGAAAGGACTTGATCTGATGTTTTGGATAAATCAAGTCTAATGCAGATCTGGAGAAAGGGGATATTCTGGAGACAGAGGAGGGAGGAAGATTTTCATGGTAGTTTATTGCGTGACAATTGGGAAAGATAAATGGAATATGACTTAATTTTAACTTTCGATCATTTTGTAAGGAAGGATAAAATCATAGGTGAAAAGACAAGGTCCTAGAGACATTTTAAAACCAGTCAACATATGGGAGATACGCAGCCACTGCTAAAACTAACACTGAATATTTCCGTTCTGTTGTATGTAAATAGACTATTTATTCTCTTAACCTAATACAAACTTTGTGTTTGGTAGGTCCAGTATGTACAAGTATATTATTGGAAAAATTGAAATATTTCAATTTGTGTCCATAGGAATCGTGAAAAATAGGCGTAACAGATTTTACTCGGTGAAAGTTTTATAATTTGAAATTGCTGGGTCGATCGATTGAACTATTTTTGTGTTTTAAAAGAATTTATGCTTATGGCAAATTTACTTTGGAATTTTAATGAAATTTTGATAAAATAGAGAAGGAACAGTGGACTTAATTAGCCTTTTCTGCGTTTATCCGTTCATTTGGAGGAATACTGAAAGAAGTATTAAATCCTCCGAGTATTTGGTGGATTTAGTAGATTTTATAACTTGAGCTATGCTTAATGATTGTCGCCGTAGTTTGTAAAAAGCAAGTTTTACTAGTGGTAATGACGGTAAGTTGTTTCAAAGGAATTGGAAATTAGAATAATTCTTTTTACAGCGATGGCAGTAATCTGAGGGGATGTAACAGTTTGTTTCAGCGTGACAGTTTTTCCATATTTAAAAAAAAGTCTTTTTGGATATTAAGTCGAAGAAAAGGATATGTTGGATTGTCTTATGATATAAAGATGATAATTGAAAGCAAGAAATTTCATTTAGATCTAATGAAATATTTTTAAGCAGTTTCAATGGAGCGTAGTTTGGACACGTACATGTATCAGAAAATTGATCGTTGAGGTAAAACGTTTTTGGTGTTGATTGGATGTTGATATGATACCGATGATTTCCAAATGTAAACAATAAATAGCATAAAAATATTCAAGTAAAACATTGCTGGTTGTAGTAGGGAATATATAAAATTGCTGGGAGAAATTGTTTAGAGGCATGAGAAGTACGTAGATTGATTGCATTAAGCATAAGAGAAATGAGAAGACTGAGTAAGAATAAATGCGGAGAGGAAAAATATTTATAATACTGTATAAGGTTATGGTATTTAGATTAAAGCTAAACGAGGCTTACAAATTCAACTAACGTTAGAACCAGAGTCCATTAAAAATACACATTTACCGGAAGACAACTGTGAAATATTTTCCCAAACACTCTTAGCTGGGGAAATGTAATGAGAAAGTTTAAGAGTGTGTTATGTTTCTCTTGTTTAACCTCATTTGGAATATGCTAATTATTATAAATAAGTAATTAATCTATTGGTATTTTTATAAATTTATTGGTATAAATGGTCCAATTGGTATAAAGTGAATAAGAATGAAATAAATACAATTAGGGTGCATTTGAAAGAGTAGAAAAGAAAAGGCTGCGCAAGTTTCCATTGAAAAATGAGAATCAAGTCATTTATACTATATATCCACAAAAATACAACGGAAACTAATATTGTTAAATTCTTATGTTTAGATTTAGTTTCAGTAATTTAATGTTTAGCTAAACAAATCAGAAGGTAAATGAAGGAAAGAAATTTTTCGTGGCGATTTACTACATACTATGGAATTTACTAGATAATAACAAAATATAATAAAATTTTATCCGTACCATCGTTTTGCATGATAAAATATCTATGAAAACAGTGAAAGAAGGAATTATGGGTAAAATGCTCATCAGTGTAATGCGATGCCGAGACTACGCTCCATTTGTTAGAAGATAACAGCAGATGAAATTGAACGAGCAGGCAGCATTCATTAAAAATATTCTCAAAGGTAACGCAAACTCATCCATTAATCTTATCGATTTTGGGTTATATCGGGTCCATTTAATAGTTGTCTACTCTAATGCGTGGGTGACAACCACAAAACAAAACAACTGACCACCACCGAACGTGTTTGTCCCTTGTTTTGCTTTGTCCCAAGAACAGATCAAAATCCATCTAATCACTCTCGCATTAATAATCTGCTTCCGATATTTCATAATGAATATGTTTTTATGTAGAAATTGTTTTGTTATTCTTACAATATAAGCCCAAAGCATTTGTGAATAGGTTTACTCAAAAGATAACAAAGAACGTCTAATTATAGGAAGATTTTATAATCTTTATTTTGTAGCCCTGAGAAGCCTGACAGAAAATCAAGGGCTCTTATTGTTCGATGAACTCATTTCAGCTAATTAACTGGTCTGAACCTTAGGAGAAATGCTTCTCCAAAACCCAAACAAAGGTCATTGAATTTATCATGGTAATGTAAAATGCATTTAAAAAATTTTTTTCCTTGGAAGAGTATTCAAACAAAAATACCTTTCCGTTTAGCTGCTGCGGGCATATTTGAATTCGCTTCAATAACAAAATATTTCTTCGCGGAAACAGCACTAATAGAACGCCATATAAATACGAGGTTCTTAGATGTCTCATGGGTTACATCTATTTCTCCACAAAAAGATATATCGAAATATGTGTAGTCAAACGATCTGAATATTCGCGAAAGGGGAAATCAGCGGCAATTGGCGGAAATACTTATTTCGTTTGCAACGAAAAAAATCTTTTGGCTTTGGTGTTGTTTTATGCTGGTTATAAATGAAGATATTGAGGTTTGAAAGTTAGAAAAGGATATATAATGGAAACCACTGTATTTAGCTCATTTTGATGATTTAGGCACGTGTTACATGTATTTAAGCTAAATAATATCGCAAAATTGGCTCGCAAAGCGTTTTTTTGGACTCCAGGAGGAAGAACGGAATTGTTTAAAAGGAGATAAAAAACGGCTACTAACATTTTCCGTGTAGAGCTCGTAAATCCTTTATCCAACCAATGGAAAATTTCAATTGTGTTACATACATGTTATGATAGTAATTAGAAAATATTTTTCGCTAGTTCAAATTTAGATTAGGATGCCAAAGAACATTTAATTTTACGTTTTACCTTATAATAAACACTTAATTATACTCACATAGACAATAAAGATGAGGTATAAAAACTGTTTGAATTTTTTGTTCCTTCACAGAAACAAATGACAAATTTGGAAGGTGTACTAAACATATTTTGACATAAAGTGGCGTTTGGTAAAATAATTAAAAATTTGGCAAAAACTGTAGCTTTATTCTTCTAACAATACCATTCATTTTAAATTAAGGCTTGGTAAAGTGATATTTTTAGAATTCATTCATCAGAGCATGATGGGGAAAATAATACACTCTTTCATGTGCAACGCATGTTACCTTGCGAAGCTAGAGCGGGGAACAGATTGCTTTGTAATGAGAGAATTTTACATTAATGAAGAACAGATAGAACTAGTCCTGTATAATGTTAAATCTGCGTTCATTTCTCTTATTCTTAGTGTAAAATGTCTGATGTAGTATCATAATAACTTTTGATACACACCTCATTTTGCATGGTAAATGGACAACCTCAGGGAATCAGTATCCTATTTCTAGGTTCCACAAAACTAAAAAACACTCCCAGTATCTTTAGTGGAAATGGTCTTTAGCTTTTAAAATTACCGTTTCTTGTTAGCAGAAAAGGAATATAGCATAGTAATTTCCAACTGGGAAACGATAAAAATAAACATTCGTGGAAATAAAGTGGTTTGGATTACGCCTGAACCATCGCCTAAGAGTATATTTCCAGTGTCCGGATGCGCTGCCGAGTACTCAACTCAAAGATTTAGTTGTGTATTCTTAAGGGATGACTTTACACTCAGAGCTCCAGTCGTAATCACGGCGACAAAGGGGAATTTTCCATCCAGATAGAGACTGGATCGAATCACAATGGCATATCATCGAGCATGCGGAGGTGAACTCTTCTCTTTGTGTTTCCCAGACCTTGGGAAAATTTGGATTATGTGCAATGTATTATCAGAGATCGTACATGAAGAGAAATTAATTCTCCTCAGTGCTGTGTCACTAAGCGTAGATTAATTTTGCGACTAATGCCATTCGCAAAGTATTTTGATGGGTTCTGTATCCTTGGGAATGTGACGATGTTTATTTGCGAAAAAAGTAACGGACTGAAATAATTCGTAAAACATATTTTCGATGGAAAAACGACGTTTAAAAAATATTAATTATGAAATTGGCTAATTAAATAAATACCTATGTATATTATATATATATTATATATTATATATATATAATATATATATAATATAATATATACATAGGTATTTATTTAATTAGCCAATTTCATAATTAATATTAAAAAATTTTTTTTTTTTAATTTTTATTATATCTATATTATATATAATGTAAATTCACTAAATAGTCATAGCAAACAGAAACTAGAACATATAAAAGGGGGACTCACTAGTTCTCGAATTTTCGGTGGTGCAACCACCTTTCTCAAGAGGAATTAGGAACAGAACTCTGAGAGACTGAACTGAGAGACTGAAAGAGAATTAGGAACAGAAATCTGAACAGAGTTCTGTTCCTAATTCCTCTTGAGAAAGGTGGTTGCATCATCGAAAATTCGAGAACTAGTGAGTCCCTCTTTTATATGTTTTAGTTTCTGTGTTTGCTATGACTATTTAGTGAATTTACATAATTTTGCACGTTCGTGGGTTTTCCAAGAAAGTGACTATATATATATATATATATATATATATATAAGAGACATTAATTGGATTATAAATAAGAACATGGTTTATTTCACATAAGGTAATGTGTAGATATGGAAATGTGATCTTAATTTTGGCCTACAATGTAAAACTGTTAATTAGTATTTTGTTAATGTGCAAAGTAGATTCATTACATGAGTAAAGTTTTATGTTCAGGGAGGGGGAGGGTTTATAATATGATGGAAATACGAGTAGAACTTCCCCTTGTATTAGCGGAATTAGGTTGAGGTCAACACCTATCGCGGAGAAAGTAGGCGGCATAAGCTGATTTAAAGGTGCGGAGCACTTTTCCTACCGATCGAGAGGATTATTAGGATCCACCACAATGCCGGAATATTAAGACACGTGGAGAATTCTATTTTGGCCATGAACATTTTAATAGCTACATTTCTTCAGGCCCAATCCGCGATCATAAAAACCAAAGTCCTGAACTACTGCAATTAATGATGAAAAAATTATGTTCAACTCACAACCCTTTTTCTAAGTCTTCACACATATCAGGGTTACATAATTAAGGTTGATGTTTCAACACTTCATGCAGAAATTCTTTTTTTCGGAATTTTCGGAATAGAAACTGCTCATCAAATTCAAAAATCTTTTGGTATGATGCGAAGATGTTTGAGCGTGTACAGCGGGTGCAGATTTCTGAAGGGTGAAGAAAGTGGCCTTGTTACGAAGGAAGAGAAATATAAGGGTGGTATTTAAGTTAAAGGAAGATGATAATTTCACTTTGGAAAGAAGAATTGAGGGAAGTAATGGGATTTTCGAAATATTGAGACAAACTTACGGGCGTATTAGGATAGGCACGGAGGACGATGCGAAGGGGAGTGTAGAATTTCGTAAATGATTGAAGATGGTGACGCAGAAACCAGCTTCACCATTGTGCCCGCCCCATCCGTGGCATGAAAGATAAAGCGTGGGTGAAAGAATCATTTGACTTTAAAATCAACCAATCAAGAATTTAATTTCAAGTTAACGATGTAGAATCATAAAATATAGTATAAATACTATGGTTCGAAATATGTGATTTAACATTACTCCTTTAAAATTTAATCATGTCCTTTTATTGCATATTCGGATATTTCTAAAAATAACTCTTTTACTTTTAATCCTTAATAAGTGCATGCAACAAAATGAATTCCCCATGTGAAGCTTAAAGCGTTTTATCATGTTTCTTTTGCGATCTGGGACTGGGAAATTCCGAGCATTTATTGCATATTTACAATGATAGTATCTCATATTTTAATTGTTTGGTGTAATATAGAGTGTATGGTATATGATTTTGGCAACGAAAGAAGGATATTCGACTTCTCTCCCTCGGATATGAAGTAAAGATCCTGGCCACTGTCTGAGGTTAAAACTTGCCATTAACGTGAAGGTACGAGAGTGTTAAAGACCAAATTAGTCAATGAATTTTTATCTCTTGAACTTCCAATGAGCAATGACAATAGGTATAAATAAGCTCATTATTTAATAATAGGGTGCTTCCAGTTCGTGAAATGATTTCCCGTGGTTCACTCGGACAAGTAAGCTCCTGCAATTAGAGTGGGGGGCCTGCCGTCACAGTGCGATTGCTGAGTGCAGTGCCAAGACAATGGTGCGGTCTGTCGGTAGATGCGGATGAAATATCTCACGGAGGCGGGCATCCCTCGGTTGTGGCGGTGTATGGCGGGGGTAGGGATGAGGATACAGCGAGGGAGATATGTCACGATGCAGATCCTAAGGGACACCAACCGCAGGCGAGTAGCCTGCAGTTGGTGCGGCGCCTTCTATAATGGAGGAGAGCTGTTCCATCCATGCACCTTCTCGTGAGCTTAGAATAGTTCTCCGCACTTCCGTAGTTGAAAGATAAAGCGGACCTCTCTCCGGAATAGTCTATCCGCGTCCAAACTTCTCTTTAGATAAAGATGCGATTATCAAGATAATCGTCGGCGAAACTGAAATACGTACGACCTAAGGGATGAATTCACAAGAAAATGTGCTTTTGATAAGTCATTCATGTGAACAAGATGACCCCTGTTTTTTTAATAGAATATTTAGCTCACATGACGAATAACCACGCATGCCCCGATTGGTATAGCTCCATTAATCAAGTTCTCCCGTAAGCCTCTTGAAAATGTTAGAACGATTTCAAACCGTGACTTCAGTATCCTTGTCCCACTTGCAATTCATGCACTCACGGTACCATTTTCATTCTATGCGTGAGTTATAATAATCACTAATTACTGGTTGAGCACCACGTGTTCAGCGACTCTGTTGGTGAAGTTAAACCCATCATTTCTATTGAAATTTTATTTATATTCGTATCAGATGGAGTCTAGCTTCATTTGAAATTTAAATACTGCTGAAACATTTTATAACAATGCATTATGTAAGAATTGTGAAGATTTATTAATTCCGTGAAGCTACCTATGAGGTGTTTGTCCTGCTGTTCATGAACTTAGGTAAACCCTTTTCCCATTCGTTGCAAATATTAGTTAACTTAAATATCGTGAAAAATTTTCTACTCATTCCCGATATATATAAATTTCAAACCCGAATAAATCTGGCCGCGGATTAGGAACCATATTCCCATTAGGTTTAAATTTTTAGGAAATACGAAAGTCATGATTAATGATGTAGATAAAATAAATAATGGTAATAAATAAAATAAACTCAAAGAAATTATAATAATTTCCCTGTCTTCAGTCAAAACTATTTTGAATACAAATTATTGGTTGGAAGAAATTTATGACTGCAGCTATGAAGTTTAATTAGGTACATTTATTTGTTTAAATACTGCCAAAGTCAATAATTACAATAATGAAAATCAAAATTTGCTTTGCAATATCTTGTGCCGTTTTGAATATGTTAGAAAGCTATTAATCATAATATTGATTAATTATTTCGTCAACTTTTAGTATTTTGGGCTTGTAGCCATCATTTCTTAATTATACTATGGAATTAAAGGTGAGATCATTCCTTCTGCATTTTATATTATTGATTAACTGAGTACTACGTTGAAGGAAGCGAAATCGTCGAACGAGTGCTGCCAGTCAGTAACCCAAGTCCAGTCTTACCACTAAGCATAACGAAATTTGCCCAGTCATCTGGGATGTAGCGTAAATATATGTTTCATTTTAAATTCAGTACTCCCAGTATTGACTACAAGTAGTAATAAAATAATTCATGAAATGTGTTTGGATATTTGAAATGTTTTGCCAAATTTTACACGTCAAATAACATATTCAACCAATTTAAGTTTGAATTAAGATTCGCTATAAATCCTTTCAGCCAAGTTCATAAATTTCCTTCATGCATCTCTATAAATTCATTATATAAAGCGTGCTAGAATCTCAGGAAATGATGGCATGGTATCTCTGATTAATGGTACATAACACATGCTTCTTACCAATTTCAAGCAGAAATGCATCTATAAGTCATGATATTTTAGATTTATTTTACCTAAATACTTCATCAATTTTATGACTAAATGAGAAATATTATCAATAAAATAAGTTTAGATTTTGAAGGGTAATAAAACATTTTTCAACAAATAGTTTTTTTCTTGAAACACGTAAAATATTTTATTTTAGCAGGTAATATATGTGAATACCAACATTTTCGTAAAAGTTCCTTTACACAGAATGATATGATTTAATATCTTGAGGTTATATTATTCTGATTTGATTCTAGAGAACATTAGTTCTCAGAATTCTCGAGGAAACCTTGATAGATGAGTTATCTATATTTCTGTCTACTTCAGCACATCTCCAGTGTTTCTGAGAAAATTCGTTGCAACATTGTATATGTTCTATTTGTTCTAATAATTTTGATAGATATTACAGCGTAAATGCTATATATTTTCGCTCTAACTTGATGGAATTAAGGTAAATGTGACAACACCCCGTTAATGGCCTAATTAACGAGGGTCGCTTCTCGCCGTCTTTACACCCCTGTTTCCAAGGAGCTGGAAATAACTAGACAGGATGAAAGTGGGCGGCGCGTGAAATGGCCTCACTCAATGAGGAGGTGTGAAAGAGAAAAATTATTAATGCTTTTGAAGCAGCAGATCCTCATAATAACTGATTTTATTTGGTATTTCTGCGCATGATATCTTCCTCATACCGTTGCACTAACGACTTTCCCAATCCAACAATCAAATCCGTTTTGATAGAGTGAAATATTCCAAACAACTTTCCACATGCTAAAATTTACTCCAAAGATTCAGATTTATTACCATCTCACGGCTCATATTTTTCATAAATTTTAATCCAATCCCTTATTTGTCCTTCTCTTGATCTAGATTCAACGTTTTTTGCCTTACAGAAGCCACATTGAATTTGTTTCATGAACACTCAAAATCATTTCACAGAATCACGTCTGCTAACTTTAATTGCAGTCCCCTATGCGGATGTTGTTTAAATCCTACAAGGTTTGCATAAAAAGCATAGGTAATAATTTTTTTCTGACGTATGCGTGAAGTGCTGAATTCAGACCGATGGTTAAGTTTTTTTTTCATGATCGGAGATAGTAGTGTTTTTGATAAGATAGCAGTTCACACCATTATCACATAAAATTTGACTCTGCCAACGAACTGCCGTAAACTCGTCCCAAAGGTCTTGATGAAGGACCAATAGCAGAGTCGAGTGTCTGCTTCCAAAGACCCCTGTGCAACGTCATCGTGACCATTCTCCAACCCTCTTACAGTCCAGACATGGCACCAGCAGACTATTTTCTATTCCCAAAAGTGAAAACCTCCCTTAAGGACACCACCATGGAATCCTATGAACCGTCAAAGAAGCTTGCACGGATACCCTTAAGGGCCTTCTGGAGTCCTCCTACCAAGAAATCTTCGAGTCGTAGAAAAGCCGCTGGTTAAAGTGTGTCGACGCTCCATACATGTAATTTGAAGAATTTTGAGAAATTGTACCAATCAATATCTGAAACATCTATTTTTTCGGAACCCTTCCCATTAATTTTTGTACAAACCATTCATGTATACCTGCTCTTAATCCTCCTAACACGGTTGGCGCCAACATTTAAGCCGTGTTTGATCATGCTATAGTGTTATTCATGCATGCCTATTCGGGATGAATAAAATTTCCTTAGTGCTTCTGAAAAAGGCTAATAGCCACCGTCCGAATTTTACCACGGATAAGGACTTCATAAAAAATTGAGCGGACTTTAACTCACCTCTACCCGCCGCGGTTATTTCAATCATTCCGAGTCGCAATGCGCAAATTCTATTCCTCCCGAGTGGAAAAGTCATCGTAGGGAATAAGGGGGAAATGGAAAGACACTCGTTTTTATCCTCTGCTGCTACTATGCATTTGATCAACCCGGTGAGACGGTAGTTTTGCCTTCTCTCGGGGATGGTTGTGTGGGTGATTCTTAGGGGGTGGACAAGAAGGGGGTTGAGGCATGGCGGGCAGGTGAGAGAATCCAATCTGGGGCTTTCCCCACCGTGCTCTTCTCCTCAGGGCCGTAGGGAAAGGGGATGGTAGGGGTGGGACCCGCGAAGAGGCGCGAAGGCTGCGTGTCGAGCCTCGTGGCGTTAGGGGGAGGGGGCCTAAGGTGGGCGAACGTCGACACGAGGGAAGGGGACTCGAGGCGTGGACTCATCTCCCTGCAACCTCATCCCCGCATGCCCTCCCCCATGAGAGAAAGGGCGGAGACAATGAAGTGTTCTGTATTCATGACTTGGAAGAAGTCCGGAACAAGCTAGATCCTTTCAACACGGCACCTATTTCCATGGAAATGGAGGGAGAGAATGGGGGCGGGGAGGGGGACTGGTTTGGTGAACGGTGCGCAACCGGGGATGGTCCGGGACCCTCAAATTATGGTGGAGGAGAGCGAGGAAAGTGAGTGGAAGGGAGACCCTTTCTTGGCCGCTGGGTGACTCTTTGGATCGGTGACTCCAGAGCGCGATATCTAACCCAGAGGAAGCACTCCAATACAAGTCTTTTTGATTGGACTGAGATTCAATGTTTTACATCCGGAGCGGGTTTCCGAGAGTTTCACACGCTCACCGTGAGATGTAAATCTTAGCTACATTCAACTGGAAGATGGATGAGGCAACCAGCAGTCCTCTTTCCGCTTGAATTAGCACTACTTGTAAGAGTTTCTTTAAGGGGTGGGGAAAATTTGAGGACATATTTTCACGAAAATATTAAAATTATTTTGTAAAAAGCATTTAACGAAATATTTCGTGTACTTATTTCAATTAAGGCCATGCCATTAGTAAGAAATTTGAAAATGTAATTATTTGGTCCAGAGATTAATTTAATTTTTATGCTATGTCGCATAATTATACCTCCAAAATAATAGTCCTTGTAACAAGATGTGTGATCTGAGAGCTTAACTATCATTCATATTACAAAGACGATTGTAATAGGAATAATCAATGAGACATAAGTTAACACAATGCCAAAAGACAGGTAATTTAAAAATAATTTTTACCACTATAAAATGATTTTTTTAATATAGCCCCTACGTGATTCAGGCCGCTCTCATCTCCATTTAGTAGCATTGGTGAAAGGATAGTAAAATGAAACATTCTGGTCAACATTTCGCAGATGGGATTTGTTTTTTGAAAATGTATAACATGTAAAAATTAACTTTAATTTCCCAAAAGTTTTATATTCACGGTAACATGAATTAAACTACCATAATGAAGTATCATGAGGAGTAGAACGTTCAACAACCATGTCCATTATTTCTGCTTACAAGGCTAATTCCCAAAGTTTTCTTGCGCCAGAGTTAGACTTATTATGCTATTTAAATATGTTGGTAATAAATTATATTGTTTATTTGGCTTATAAGATCATCCGTAAAGGTAGAATACAAAGTTAGAATAAAGGTATATGTAATATTTTTGTGTAGAAGAATAGAGAAAATAATATGGACAGAGAGGAAAAAGGCTTTCTAGAAGCTGACTGTCTAGGCGTGGCAAGTGAATGACTGAGAGCAGGTTGTTGCAGAATTTCGAAGAAGGCAGAGTGTGCGGTTTCAAGAGATTCTGAGGAACAACGAAATCCTTAAGTTGATATAATTTTGGGGAGGAACCTTGGAGAGAGAGATTAAGGGAGATCAAGTGCAGTTATTTCAGGGGAAATTAAGGGATGTAGGCAGTATGTAGGGTTAAGTATTAATAAAAACACACACATACACTCTAAATAACACATACAATTGTGGGTTATTCCGTGCATTGTTGTATTCTGGCTAACTCTATACCTTATTGTCTGATACCTGCTCAATTTTTTTGAAAACCTATTTCATCCCATTTGTAAAAAAGAGTAAAAAGTTCTTTTGAAACTATTAAAAAATCGGTTTTGGTTGAGTTTTTTCCGTTTTGATGGCGCGGAGACTTAATTGTCTTAAAATAAAGAATGTTCACATGTTATCTTAAATTATTATCATATTTTTCTACTGGAGCAGGTATCAGTTAATTGGGCCCTCTTACATTCTTCCCCATCTCTTGTTACAAAGGCAAATTAGAGTGGCAAAGGGGTTCGGAAATATCCTGAGAGCAAGGAATGATGGGGAAATGGAGTAGGGTTTTAGGGAAGTTGAGACCTTAAGGCGATGGCGTTATTAGGAGGGTATTTAGTTCGTGAAGACTGAGGGGGAACGGAATTAGACGTTTGGAAACGGCTTCTCTTTCTTTATTGTATGGTACGGCTCTTCAAGTTTCACTTCTCTGAAAATTAAATCATCTCCGGCTATAGCGACGTTCACGCACTGCCATGCACATCTCTTTCTTAGTTTAAGGTCATTCCACGCATAACTTTTCGAATGAACGTTAAATTTTGTTTAAGGATATGAAATTCAGAAAACTCTAATTTTAATGATGAATTAAACTTGAAAAATTGCTCGAATACATTTTATTTTATTTAAAGTATAATATATTTACAGCATTTAATTACACCTTTCTGTTTGTGAAACGAGTTTCAAGTAATAACCATTGTACGAATAGAACATAAAAAATAAGGCAAACGATATTTACCGTATCATATTACGCTTTCTATTATTTCACTCCAACATTGTGGTACTATTTATAGGCATTATTTCCTATGCAAAATGTAAAAAATGGCTTTTCACGCCTCTGTGTTCTACATTCATATATTTTGCTATAAGTGCTACACACACATTCAGTTGATTCAAAGTGTTTTGCTACATTTAGATTTTATTTTATTTTTCGGAAGATGGACGATTATTAACTTTAGATTAGAGTTAGCATATGTACGTAAACCAGGAATTTCACTCCGAAAGTTGGATACTATGTATTATACTGATAAATTGGACGACTAAAAAGTAATTGGGAAAGTTCATTTTGAACGTTATTATTTTTATAAAGACAGTAATGTAAGGAGCCGTAGTAAAGAAAAAAATAGAATTTGTATTTTAAAAATCTGATTGTCAGTCGATTAAATTTGTTGTATCTGGATGACCCAATAAGCCTACTCTAATAGAGTACGGTGATGGCTTATTTCGATTTTGATCCCTCCGAATAAAATGCATGCAAAAGTGAAATGAATAAGCCTTTGTCTCAAGGATAAATATTTTATCAGAACCAGAATGTAGGAAATATTTATAATGAGTCTTTCGTTGATGTAATTTTATGCCTTATTGTCTGAAACCTCTTCAATTTTTTGAACAGCTATTTCATCTCAATTGTGTAAAAGAGTAAAACATTCTCTTGAGACGGTTACAAAATCAGTTTTAGTTATTTTTTTCCATTTTAAAGGAGCAGAGCCTTGATAATTTTCTTAAAAAATAAAGAAATTTCAGACTTGAGTTGAAAGTTTTTCTATATACATTGTAGTAGTTACATATAATAAATAATTATCCCCGAGGATTCTTAATGATCTATAGAGAAAGTGTTATGAATGCTACATCGATTGTCAGTTCGATATCTCAATGTAGGGCATCACTGGGTCATAAAATAATTAAATGGGCTCTATAAAACAATTATAAATTCATAAACCTAGAAACGGTCCAAGCTCCGAATGAATTCCGGTGCTCAGGTGCACTTTTTCAAAACTTAACGAAGATGAAGTTGTTTTTGTGTGAAATTCATAGTGGTATATTTTGTGATGCAAACATCCGCGATATTTTTCTCACATGCATCTCAACTCTGAATTTTAGCAATCTAAAATCTCCACTTATTTTATGTGAAGTTTTCTTTTCTATTTTACAACAGCAAAATGTCACTCGTCTCCCATAATTAGAGAAATATTTTAAATTTATATAGGGCAGTTCATGTAAGAAGTCAAAAAATGTAAAACCGTTATATAATTTAATTTCAATTCAATTTTTAAGTGTTTACCAATGAAACGACATATATTGTTAAACTTGCATGACTGGATTGTGATAACTAAGCCTTATATCGTAGCGGTGTTATGGCATATAGATCAAGAATTAAATTAAAGCGATAAGTATTAGGATATGTTAACAGTTCAGGACTGTTATAATTATGGAATTAAATGCTGTTTCGATATTATGAAAAAGTTTTGCGCGGAATCTAAGGTTCCTATTCATGGATTTAGAACTCGTTTTATGTTACGCTTGCTGATACATTTTTCACAGTGAAAATTCATAGTTTTTAACTTTTTTTTGGCAATTAATGCTAAATTACAAACGGCTATGATAAGTGGCTAAAAAAGGGATAAAAAATTTCAAATGAGTGCCGAAACCATCTAAACAGTCGAATCCATCGCTAAGTACTCATTAAAGCCCCATTGTATTGTTTTTAAGATTCTGTCTTTATCGAGAGTTTCTCCATACCGTAGTGTATTTGCTGAATATAATAAATGCACTTTTTGCATGCAATGCATTTAGATTAATTTCCGGTACCAAGATTTCTCCTAGAAATTGAGAAATATTAAGAAAATTATGTAAGAGTTAAACGAAGGTACAATATGAACTATATATCACCTTGCTTTGAAAAAAAGGAAATGTAATTTCACCTTGATGTGGCATGAGAATTCTTTCAGTTGAAGCGATGAAAAATCTAGCTCTGAATGACAAACACGACCGTTTGCTCAGGATTATTGATCAATCAATTGAAAAATTAAATTCAACAAGAACTGCATTTCAGCGTAATCGATACGGATTTTAATGATCAATCATACACCCCGCTTGTTTCTGTTGTTATCAAAAGCCGAGCGTCACTCCGTCTCCTCAGTGAAAATAGAATGATTTCTGGTATAATTTGAGTCTATTGTGTTTCAGAGAGGTCACTCCGGCGTTGTAACTTTGTCTATTCTCGTACTCCACCCGTTTCCTCGTTACGTTCATCAATCTCTTGTTCTCACAGTTTGTCAAATCCTATTAATTCTTGCCCTGGAACTCAATCGAGAGAAAAACATAATTTCTAATTCTCCGAAATATTTGATTACGAAATGATATTGGGAACTTTTCCAAGAACAGAGGGTAACTCGTCGGATTATGGGAGGTTGAATAATTTCAAGTTGAATATTGAAGTTCTAAGCCCAAGGTACCTAATTAAAGTTTTTATTTTCTCTGGTTACCCAATGAAAAATAAATTAAATATTGAAACTTAAGTCGAAATCAATCCGTACCGGCGAAAGACAATAGATGCTGAACTGAAAATGTGTTAAATTTAGCGTTATATAATATTTGCATCTTTTAAAACATAGTGAAGTTCAGGAAATAATTGTATTGCTCATTTAAGATCATAATATCAAATAAATATCTCAGAAAAAAATGTAGGTAGGAAAAGAATAGTCAATTATGCACCGCAATAATTAGATTTAACCATTATAAAATTGTTGCATTCAAATTGCTTTATATGTTTGTCCCAAATTTTGATAAGTGTTGGTATCACGTAAAGAATCATCTAAGTATGGTGGAAAATATTTGGTCGATATGTTCAGAAATATTACTCTTACAATGTAATAACATGCGTACTTAATGTATTCCATTTCTATTTTGATGGGTGAAACAGTTCTCTAATGCCATCTTCTGGTGAAAGAATCGATACACTAAATTGCAAAAATTTCCGACAGATTTCAGAATAAATTACATTTTTGCGATAGCTCAAGTAGTTAGAGCACCTGCGTGGCAAGTTGATAGAATATTGGTTTGAAATAAAAGATAAGACTGCATAACGAATATCAATACTAATATTGTTTTCGCGAACTAGGTCAACACTTTTATCATTTCGATAAATCATTTACTATTAATCTCATTAAAAATGTTAAACCCCCTCTAATCATCTATAATATTACTCTACATTCTTTTACTGCCTTGCACTGAAATGTTCCAATACTTGAGACTCGAACGTCATTACTGATGTTTCTCTGTAATCATTCCCTAAACATTTCCCGACACTACCTTCAGTTATAAAGACTGTTATCAAACATCAGAATGGACCCGATTTATTTCCATTTAGTTATTTCCCTTTCAACTATCCTTTTGTTTCTTAGCGACGTTTGTTTACATGTGATACCGTTTATATCTATTTGACTGTCATCATCTCTGGGGAAAAATATTTCCGTCGCTTCCAATCTGCTTCCGCCATCCATGTTTTACATCCTTTGTCATGTAAACTCAGACGAAAAGTTTTGATGAATGACTCCTGTTCTTGGGCTAGTTGTCTCAGTATTTCCGCTCATTATTTTGTGAGTCTGGTGCAACATGGAGTGATTATAATTTTTCCTCACATATTTATCAGATCAAAGCTTCAATTATATGCTTCATTCCAAACGTTGGGAGTATTTTATAAAAAGCTTTGTTTTACTGTATATTGATTTAACTCTATCTTTTGCGTAATTTGCAGATGTTTAAATTTGAAACTTACGTTCGTATGGCTTAATCATTGAGATAACATGTGAAGCTGCATAGAAATATTGCTTGAGTCTCAAAAAAGAGATCTTCGAGGACCATGTTATAGCACAAGAAGTTATCTATATCCCATTAGGTCAGTTAAGAAATAGTTGAAAATACTAGACTTAAAAAGAGAGACTAAAATCATTTTCAATATAATGTAAAACCAGAGAACCAATTACTGCACTTAAGGAAGAACGTGTAAGGATTGTCATACTGCTAATCAGATAGCTTAGCAGAACGTCAAAAAACCTCGAAAGCATTGTAAAAATGATGAGAACATTGAGGATGTACATTCTAAGGGAAAAATTACCCATTTGTGTGCTCATTACTTGTTTTCGAGAGAGCTTTTTACCGGTTTAACCAAAAAAATGCGTGCAAAGTAACTTGTGGTTGAATTTGATGCTACCAAAAATGGAAAAATTGATTCCAAGGGTTTTCTTACGATATCAATTTGTCTATATCACTTCGATCATGAGAGCAAACATCTTAGCTCTATGTGAAATTTGTTGCCGTCACATAAACGAAAACGTAATTGGTTGCTTATGCGGGGAAAATTATGCTCGTATGGAAATGGAAGTTTAAATTATCAAAAGAACACGCAAAATTGTAGATATAGGACACTTTTCAGACAGCACTTAATCTCCAAAGCCACATCAGTCACAAAGCCGTATCATTCACATTTCAAAGTAAACGCCTGGATGTTGACTGAACCTTGATGAATCAAAGTCATGAATCTCAAATATGATTCTGGACATCAAATCAATGTGACGAAAGAAAATCAATGTGACTTGTTTTAATGATTTTATTAAGGTCTAGTTCGAGTTCCATGTGACTTTTTTGTGTTCCTCATTGATAAGAAAATCATTCTTTGGAAAGTTTTTCATGAACAAGGCATACTTTGTGAACAATATAAGTATCAAATTTGAACTGCTACCTTTGATCCCTGACTACAATCAAATCAATTATTGCTGTTTACGTAATATGATCAAAATAAAAATAAGTAATTATCGCAAGTTGAATTATGTTAACATACAAAATGTTTACTTTATGTTAAAAACACCCATGTATCACTTTCTCTTCTTCCTTTTCCTCTCGTAGACTCTTCAAATTCATCTTATGGTACGTAACATCACATCTAGCTTGTGTCAATATCCATCTCTGAATGAACGAATGCGATAGAGGTAGGTTGATCTTTTTTATCCTCTTCTTTGGCTTCTGAAAGTATAAGTATATAAGAAAGTAAAAGTATAAGAACGAATTATTCTGAGGTTTTCCACCTGATTAGATGCTACACCTTAGCCGATTATTCGATTCGATATTCGATGAACGGGTCAGCGTCTTCAGAGCAATGATTCTTCCCCTTAACTTCTTTCATAGAGCCAATTCACAGCTTGATAATAATAAGAGTGATTTCCAAAGGAAAACCTTGGGTACTTTTTCTTTGTTTTCTGAGGAAAGATGTCGGCAATATACCATATACCACCTCTTTTTCCACTTTTACGGAAACTTTTAAGCAAGTTGGAAAATGGAATTCATAATAAAGTAATTTTGGAGCCGGACCTTAATGGCCACCTTTGTCAGTCGGTAACAATTAAGCTGAGAATGGCAAAGTAAGTTTTCCTTGTCCTATTAAATGACATGGTCATATCGAATGTTATTTTCTGCGCTTCCTAATTTAGCAATGGACTCAATTTTAGGTACATCCGGTGTTTCTTCTGACTACCTTCAAAGATGCGGTCTGTCGGACCTACATAAAGCTGTAAAGCGTACGTACGTATGCAATGAGTATTTAAAAGGGATTTGATAGACGCCCAGTTTTTAAGCGCAATTAGTTAATTTAATCTAAACTAGTTGTCTCTTTATTTTTGCAGTTGGCTTTCGAAGTACTTTCATAAAGTTCTCGTATGCACTCTGTGATTTAATATTTAACCATAGAACAACATATAGGTATTTTCTCGCGTTAAACACAAAAAGAAGGCTGGCCATTGGTTAGTCTGATTTCATTGACGTCTCTTCATCGGGTTTCATCTTGGCTCTACGCACCATATTAGGGTCAGCAAGATATGTTCTTTGTTATACTATATTTTGAAGAAGGTCCTCCTGAGGGTTTAAATTTCACTTGGAAGACTCCTCCTGTATAATATGGATCGGACAAGACAATGGGCGTGTTAATGCTGAATTAACTGTGAAACGTTGAAAAGGTCGGCAGTCACTCCATTTAACCATAGATTGGTTTTCAATAGACGTGGTATCCGAGGCTACTGTCCGTATTCCTATGAATTATAATGTCTAGGAAGGAGAGTTAGATGACTTTCTCTCTCTCTCTCTCTCTCTATCAGGTGTGCTGGGATCCAATGCTGTTTCAGAAGTTTGTTTCCCTAAATTATATCTAATTTTGAAGAAAAAATTGTCGATCATCATCCTTCTGTCAATAGCTCATGTGCCGCATCGTCCAATTCAGCCCTGGTGATGTAACCATCGCTCATACCATAGTTCACCTTAGCCCTGTTACCGGTATCCTCGTTTCACACGTTTCTTTTAAGTCGTGATTATACTCCAATATTTTCTCCTCTTCACATCTAATCTTCCTCTTAAGTAGGAATATCCGTCAGTTATTTAGATTGTTACCTCAAACTAGCATATATTACTTAGCTATTCCGTGAGCAAATATATCCTGTGTTTCTTCATACAGGGATTTCCACTATTTTTGTGGTTTCTTATTTTTTCCTGAAATTGTTTTTCATACCTTGAATTTCATGTTTCATTTTCTATTATTTAATGCATAACATAATTTTTGTAAATCCAAGGTTTTCATTCCACAGGTGATCGTTGTTCTGGAGTTTTGTTAGCCTCTTCGAAAATCCGTCCTTCCCACAAAACTATCCCATACATTTTTCATTTCATTTTGCAGTTTCCGTTCAATTATGTTCTTTAGGTTGTTTGAAATGACATTAGTTTGTAATGTTGTTGTTTGAAATCCAATAATTTAAAGCTGTATTCATAATCGATATTTTTACCAGGCAATAAATTTTAGGGATAGATTAACATAAAGCTAGGACGAGAGATGAGATATCCCGGCGTAGCAGGAAGCGTCAATTTATATTGATGAGGTATTTATAAATTAGTTCCTGCGTAAAAAAGTTGTTCCTCTTCACTCTGAGCTCAATTATTTGGTAGATAAAATCTGTGACGATGTAAGATAAATTTGAAATCCGCTGCAGAAGGGCAAATGTTTTGATAGGCGAAACAGATAAATCAAATCATTGGGTATTATGGACGGAACGGTGGTATGTATGTGAAACTGCTAACGTGCATATGTCATGCGTGGTATTAGGGAGCAATTTGGAGTTTGGTTGGAGTCTATAATCGGAGTACTTATTCCCTGCGTTCTTCAAAATTCCGTTCTCAGGCAGTTAGAATAATGATTTGTCTATTTCATAAAAAATGAATAAATGAAACTGCTAGATTGACCAGCCTTTATACTGACAATATTTTAATCTGTCCGGTTATACTCTTCACAGCCAGGGAGTGAGGAGGATAAGAAAGGAGGTTTAGAAAGGCGAAAATGTGTCAGACATAAGGGAGGCGAGAGGGTGTAGAGTATGGAAGGCATTAAATTAAAATATGGCCTTATTTTTGGCTTGGCTTAGGTCGTGTGATCTCTCCCGAAATCCAATTCACGTCAACGTTTCACTTTTGAAGAAATAATTACTCGAGTAAATACAATTGATTCAGGGAAACAATAAAGGCGGTGGAGAAAAATCCGGGAGAGAATTCGAGAAGGAGTGGTATGCGGCAAGGTTGGGGGGTATGAGACAGGAGTCGGCCGGGCCTAATGAGGGGAGGGAAGCCGAGAGTACAGGGTGACTACTCCTGCCACCCGGGAAGAAAGAATAAGGCGCGCGGAGGAAATGAAAAAGGCGGAGGTGGGATGGGAATTAATGGGAGCAAAAAATAGGAGGTAGAGTAAGTGAAATGTTTGGACATAAAAAGGTATAGGAGGGAAGGACAAGGGAGGCTGAATGGAGTGCGGGTGGGGCGGTCTAAGGGTTGGCGGAAGGAGAAAGGGGTGAAAATAGGATAGGGGCAAGGAAGTTGGGGATTAAAAGCTTTGATATGAGCGGTGGAGGGGAGGTGCGGGGGTTCGCAGGGGTAGGAGGAGACTTGGGCGCGAGAATTAAGTTTAAAGAGATGGATGACCGCCTAGAGTTTGTAACCAATAGAGTTTTGGAGACTTAATGTCTCATCCGGTAAATTGTTTAATTCAAAATATCTCAATGGGCATATTTTAATCGATATCAATATCTTGGAGACGGTTTGATGTCATCGTTCTGTGATAAGGTTCTTAATTCTACTAATTGTAAGCCAGAATGGGTTTGTAGTGGCTATAAAAATTTTAACAGTTGTATCTCACGGTTGTAAAAGTACCACCCCGTTTTAGAAATTCATTTCCACGTAAGGAAGTAATTCATAAAGAAGAATTCTAGAAAAAATGTCGTTCTTTAATCGCAGGTAATGGACATTATCTGTAGACGCAAGTAGGAAGCTATTTAAAAAGTTAATAAGGCCCTTAATTGTTATTTTTTTGTTTCAAGGTTCACTCTCTTCGTGAACTTATGTTAACTATAAATATATAATGCAGTGAGTAGGGTAGACAACATTATTATAATAAATATGGAAAATTTAAAAAAAAATCATAAAAAAACGCGCATGGAAAATACGTATTTCTGTTCAAATTAGGTACTTGAACACGGTTTTGTTATACTCTGGAATTAAGGATAAATTGTAAAATCCATTATTCCTGAAATCTTAAACTCTAATTTAAATTGACTCCATTGCAAACATTCATAAGACTAGGTTAGAAAGCAATGATAAGAAGGGAGCAATTTACTAAGAAGATGGCAAAAAAGTAGCTAAACTAGGCTTCAGCTTGAAGAAATAATGTCCAATTATAGGCAAAAAATGGATAAATTTATTACATTTTAAACACTTTGTGTCAGAAATACAGTAATTAAAATACATTGTCATTAAATAATGTCTAAAATGTAATAATGAAAATTAACTCTTTTACTAATTCACACTACTTTTTCTTTAATCATTTAAAAGATTTTATTTTAAAATTCCATAATGATTCGGTAAATAAATATATTAATTTTTTACTCTCAATTCAGAATATCTACTTTCTATGCAACTTCATGCCTAAATAATGCGCGCCAAATATCATAAATTAATTTAAACACTTGAATATCTAAATATATCAGTTGCTAAAAATTGACTTTTGCTAAGATTTGCATAATTTATAATTGAATAGTAGCTGATGATTTCACTTACATTATTTGTACCTGATGGGAATGTATCACGGTGAAATGCGTTGTTAAAATATGATATCAGAAGAAAAATAATATTGTAACTGTGCTATCAATATGAAAAGTTAATAAAGCTTCCATTGGAAGAAATTTCCTTTATATGGTTGCCAAATAGAAATGGACACAAGTTTTACTTCACTCAACTTTAGCGTATTTTGCAAATCAGTAAATAATCAAAAGAACATCAAGCATTCAAGTAAATTTTTGAAATTACAAGATAAACCTTCTACAAAAAAACTTTAGCAATAGCCATGTGCAGAACTATTCGCGAGCGGGATGTGCAAAGGATCGGAGAAAGGTAAATGGTATCAGCCCGATAAATTAGTAAAATTGAAATATAATAGTATTTTTTTCTCAGCTATTTAAAAAATAATTAAATTTTAACAAAGATTTAAAATGAATAGTACGGCCTAAAACGTCTTTAATGGTAGGCAGCTGGTCATTAATGAACTTGCGTGCCGTCTTTAATGAGTTTTGGATGCATGGTCTCGGACGGTGAGATCTTCCCTATTACCCTTATTTAACACGAACCGCGGGAATTGACGAAATCACATGATAGTCACTCACTCCCTCGAACTCACATGAGTCAGTTTTGTAATAATTGACTTTCAGCCGATACTGTGACTAACTAACGGACTACTTGGAAAAGGGATCTAAATCTAAAATAATCTCAAATTTATATTTTTTTCTGCGGGTTCACTTCAAATCGTAAATGTAACACTTCAGATTGATACGTTATTTCATCGACACATCGATATTTTGAGTTCTTGTGTTTTCTTAGAGTTTCTAACCTTTTGATGTAATGCGTATTTCATGAAACAACATAAATTGAACTCCTGCATTGAAACTCTGCATTAATTGAATATAAAGACATGTAATTTATCAAGATATCAACATATTATTGGCGAATCGTACTAGACAACGTTCGAGTAATTGTGGCCTCCTAACTATCTGGGGTGTACTACATGCGATCGATCTAAATTAAGGGTTCAAAGTCTTAACATTGAACAAAATAAGGTTTTACTTACATAAAGGCCCCCAGATTTGTTTTTCTACAAATCACACATTATTTATTGCATATAGTCTACCAGTGTTAACCATTTTGTGAGTGATAGTGAGTGTAGTATAATTAGAAATCGAATGACGATTAAATTAAGATGATTAAAGAAAAAAGGAGTCTTATGACTTTGGAATTGTTCATTACTAATTTAGATGGGACCTGTAAAAGAGACCTTTAGTGTAATACACTTTATATCTTACGGGGTGCTTTGACAAAACATCAAATAGAAGCGAAAACTCTTTGCAATCCTCAGCTACAAGAATAAAAGATATAAATAATAGTTACATTCAACAGGTAACATAAATAATTAATTATATGTTTTTATTTTCAGAGAGAGAAAATTTAAGTTTTATGTTGCGTCATTGTGCCAACCACCATAAATTATTTAATATTTAGTTTAATATTTAATTCTTAAATACTATCGCTGCAAGTGAAAATAAGGAAATTTATTATTGAGTGAAAGGATATCGACTCCTAGTGCACCATAATCCGCAATAACTACAAATTTTGTGGTTTTGAGCATTCTCATTAGTGAACATTTTTACGCATTTGTATGGAAAAATTCCAAAAACCATAAACACAGTAAACAACCCGAAGCTCGGTTTGGTAGGTGATAGTAGAGTTCACCCAGTATTAAGCCCGACGGCATGTGAAATCCACACATCAGGGTAAGGGGACCAGTTACATTCCCTGTGCCGGTAATGGTTTCCAAGGAAGATCTGGTACCCGAAAAATCATATAGCCTGGGTGGAGCTGCAGGTACCCAGAGTGCCTTGACTGGAAATTGAACCCGGGCCCTCCAACGGGTCCGTAATCCAACTCTCTTTCCCCTGGACTACCATGACTCACGTATAAATTCATAAAATGGACACAATTATACCTGTTTGAGTGGTAAAAGAATTAGAGTTGAGAGGGTTTTAAATAGTGAATCAAGTTTTTGAACTAAAAATAGATTAGTATTCCCTGGTTTCAAAGTATTGGGAAATTTTTAAAATTTTAATAATAATCTACTTCAATTAACAAATCTACAACTTCTGGATATTAAAATTAAACTCACTGAGATTGGAAATGTTTATGCTATTATTGATTCCAGTTAGATGATTAAATATGGCCTTAAAAAAGAAACTTTGACTCAAAAGTTTTGATCAAAACATAAGTTAGCTTCAGTGTATTAATCCACTAATGTATTTACTAATAAAGCCATTTCACATTTGATAGCAATAGATTAAACACAAAGCCAAGGTATTTATTTATTGAACAATATCTTCTGCTCACGAAATATGAAGACGCTATTGCTACTGATTCATTCATATTCTTGCTGGTGTTTACTTAAAAATTGATCATATATTTGTGCTGAAATTATATTATGAGAAGCAAAAACTACTGAAGTAAATAGAAATATATTTTCCCGGGATAGTGAAACTTTCAGTAGATGTTGATGGCTTGATTTAATATTCTCGTGCATGAGAATTCGTGGGAAAATTCATTTGGAATATCTGCATTCAATCCGTTTGAATTTGAGCTAGTTTGAATACAACTTTCAAAAATATCTTCTCGTGCAGTGGATACCTGACATAAAGAGCAAAGGGGTTCGCCGCTTGTAGTACATACAAAATACATCAGATGAAGCTACTCTTCTTTGGAGAAAAATTACGCCTCGAGAATTCCCTTATTTCTATCTACAACGGTATTATTCGAGTAGTCATAAGGCCATGTGGCATTGATATCGAATTTTTTCAGTTTGAAATTAGCCGGGTGGGGAGCATTAAAGGGAATCTGGAGTCTTTGGGTAACGGTGAGCCGCTGAAACAAAGAGCGTGTGCCCCATGAAAGAAGCCGATGGGGATCTAGTGGTAGACATATAGGCCGGGCACTCGTGCGGCCGTTACCCTTTACTCGCGGAAAGCGAGCATGACCATATGCGACAAATCTCTCCTTTCCTCCTCCTCCACCCCTGGGCGCCCTTGCCTTTCCCCACCGTCCACACCTCCAACTCCTCCTCGTCCTCTCCTAATTACGCATTTCATTGTGCCCATCTCCCTCGGATCTTTGTCCCTTTGCTGTGTTTGCTTACGTCTTGACCTCCATGCTTTGTTCTTCCCCCCCTCCAACCGCGCCACTTATCTCCCCCAAACAACCACCTTTTTCCTCCGCCTCCCCAGCGCGCCCACCCGAGCGTCTCGTTGGGGACGGCGCACCGGCGGCCGCCTATCCCCCCTCCCTCCCGCCGCCCCACAAACCAACCCCATCTCCACTCTCATCGGCAAGGTGCGTTTCCATGCTCGCGTCGTGGGGTTGAAAGGTCGCCGCTTTGAAGCTCGCTCACAGCTTTGTGTCTGGGAACTCACAGACGCATGACTGTTACGCTGCGCACAACTATAAGGGGGTTAAGACGTTATTAGTTTTTCGGAACTTCTGCAATTAACTCCCCTTTGTGTTTGGCTTCGTTTCACAACCTAGTTTGTTAACAACTGCGTATTATATCACCGTTCATTTTTCCCTGCGCTCACCGGAACCTGGAAAACTTCATTCGGAAACTCTGCAATATTTCTCGCTCCGTACTAAAGTTGAATGGCTGTCTCTCTGTGTTGGCATCTGCAAAACTGGTACTAAAGCCTAAATTTACGCGTATTGGGTATAATTGGTGAGTTGACACTTTGCAATTAGTTTGATTAGTTGAGAACTGGACGCCTCGTACGCTCTATTTCCCCGAGGTAGGAGAGGTATTTATTAAAGGGACGCTTTGGGTTCCGAGTTCATCAGAAACCCTATTCGCAATGGAGCGGAAATGGGGGAAAAAGTTTAAATATATGACACGTAATCGTAATTTATTCTAGATAAAACAAACGAAGAATGATGAATGATTAATTACTTGGTTGTATCATAGGAACAACGCTTTCGCTGTCACAGATATGTAAAAGGAAATCTATTTTAGTTACCGATGTTCAACCTTATATTTTTCTACCTTAATTTTGCATTCAGGGACAGTTACTAAATTGGCTACGAAATAGAAAAGCATACTTAGCTGCGGAGTGTTTTCCTCTATTAACACTGCAACTAAGGTCATGCATATTCAAAGGAACTGGCCTTGTGTTCAATGAATGTGTGACGCCAAGCAGTCGTGTGACTTTATTTTGCAAATCCAATTGAAAATTGTCGATATTCTTATTGCCGACTGGACTCAAGCAGCTACTATATAAATATCAATCCATTGAGTATATAAATATCCATTTTTAACTTTTCTGTGTCAAAATAGCTAACGGATATTGAATTTATTGTGGTTTGATTAGTTGGTGTTACGCTACTAAATTAGAGCAAAAATTATTTTTTATATTTCCGTAAATACTTTCACAACTCAGAGTACCAGATATACGATCACCGAAACATAGTAACAAATGTAGTTTCGTGAGTCGTTGCATCAATACTATTTTCATGCTACATGAGTTTTGTTTACCTGAATACATTATAAAGGAGTATAAAGAATTTGGTCCCATAGTATGGGTGTTAACCATGTGTGCACCTTTACCATATCCCGTGTACCCTTACCGTGTATATTGACAACCATGGATGTTTAATTTAACGTTTTCAACTATTTCAATTACTTAAAAAATATAAACTATTTGAGTTAAAGGCTGATATAAATGTAGTTTTAACCTCCCATTGCATTTGCAGGAAACTCTCTTAGATTAAGAGACAATAACCGCAGGACAGGCCGATCGATAAGAGGTGTGTTTTTCTCCTTGTGCATTTCATGAACACAACTGTAGGACTGTAACTGTAAGAATCAGGTATAACAATTCCAACTTCCTTAAAAGAAGATTGTATTCAACGTCATTATCACCAATGACTCGAATAATTCGTGAACTAAAACCACATGTCAAATGTCCATTGGATTGTTTTCGTAGTAAGCAGTAGAGTTAGAGGGAAACAAGGATTCCTGTTTACCGCAGAAAGCAGTGACCCGATAGGCATGGATGCCCCTTTAGATTGAGGTGAGTTAATAAACGATAGACTAGGCTAGGCATATGATTTCATATATTTGTTGAGAGAAACCCGGCACCAACGTAAGCGTCCTACCAAGGGGCGACACTACGGTCACCGATATTTAACGATTGGGATAAATAGTGGTGCATTAAAATGATTTCCACTATTGAAACCATATTGTGACGGAGATACTCAGCCCTGTCGCGATTAAAGCCACGTATGATAACGTGGGAAGCATATTAGTAGACCAAATCAATGTTCCACGGGATTTTTACAACACACTTCTTTTAGACCCTACCTCCACCCCTTCTCCATTTCACCGTACAACGAAATTTTACTCTCGTTCTCACGGGCAGCGTGAGGTGGGGGCTAAAACAGTTCATACCGACACGAATTTTTCTTCCGTTCTTTTAATCTGTGTTCTGAAAGCTCTCTGCTTGTTAGTGATAAAATGGCGGGAAGGAGTGTCGCTGATTCCCTTCCCGCTGTCGGCAAACTCGCTTTCCTTCCTCTCCTCCGAGTAAGCCGGCGCTCCTCCGAAACTACCAACACACCCGCTGTCCCCCTGACAGTTTTCTCCCTTAAAGTACCCTAACTAATGTCCCGGATTACGTGAAAACCAAATGAGCTGCGATCTATCGCTTTCAAATCATTCTAATATCATTGGGAATAATTTCCTTCGCCAAAGTTCCCACCACGAGGGTCAAAATTCTTGAGCTGTATGTATGTACCCTTCGCAAATGAGTTTGAATGCACAACTTTAACCTCAGGCCATATAAATCAAAGTAATGTCACTGGAAGAATGAGCTGACGTCACCAGCATAAAATTTTCTTTGAATTCGAACAGGGATCGCACTAATACTAAAGAATATTCATTGGATCTTTTTTTATTACGGATTCTTCGGTATGAAATTTAACGTGGGCATCATTGGTTTTGGAATTGATTTGATTGTAATAACTTTTACAAGCGATACATTTTTTTATATATATTTTAATTCATTATTTCCTCAAGCATAAACAATAGAAAATAAGTGCTTGATATTATATTTATTCACCCCGACATGAGTGTCCGGGTCCAAATCGTCAAGTATGGTGTACGTATTGAAATTTAGAGAGTATGAATAAGTAAGTGTTCAATGCAGCAACAACATTTTATGGAAAATTTATAACTTTCATCCTTCCTTAAAACAATCCTAAGTCAATTACTGGTGGAAATCATTTTCGGCCATTCTCCAAATATCTTCATGTAATTCATAATAACCGATTTACATATACCGTCGATTCTCATAAAATCTTAATTTATGAAAAATTATGAAATGGATTTCAATTTAATTTTTGTTTTGAAATTAAAATATATATTACTTAATTTAACAGTTTATGTATAAATTAAAAAATCTTAAAACTTTTTATGATGCAAGAGCGTTAAATTATGTTAAATTCTAAGATCCTTACCCCGTCCTAAAAATAAACCCAGTTCCCACTCAAATTTCACATGTATGAAAAACAGAATTTGAAATTGGGTGATTTTTTCAAATTTCATCTTTTTGCGAAATCATTGAAAATTTAAATGCAGACGAAATTTTAATATCATTACCATTGAATTATTTTTATTTGTTACTACCTGACCCCTGAATCGACTTATTAATGTTTCTCGTAATAATAACTATATCAATAATAGTCAACTTTGAAAGGAAACCCTTGCACATTTTTAAGAAAATTATTACGTTATTTCGATATTGCTATAAAATAAAAATGAGTATCAGGTCCATGTTAACTGCGAGAAGATGAATCTAACCCTATTTATGCATTTTTGAAAGTATTATACCTGGAAAAATATTTAGAATAAAATAGGAAAACAAATCAGAGGTTTAGACACGCTCATTCTGGTTTATGTACGCAAACAATATTATTATAAGATCAATGGGTACTTTTTTGTTTGGTAAATGAGATCAATATCTTCTTTCAAGGAAAATTGTCCCTGTTTCTCAGAAAAATCCAACTGACTTGTTTCGATAGTTAAATTCCGGGACCCTCGTGCCACTTCCTCCGAAAACAAAACAAGAGTTTGCCGTTTCGAAACTCATCGATAACCATTGTTTTAGGAGAAAAATGAATATCTTCACTAACAATTAATTCAGCAGTTGTTGAAAGAATAAAAAATCTACTATTTCTTTTTATGCAATTGTTCGGCAAAATTTACCATGGTTTTGCTAATTTATTTTCTGTATTTTGCTGCACTTTTTTTGTATAAAATATTTAAACCCTCTGATCACATCATTTTCACATAGCAATCTACTGTTAACTAGTTAATTCACATCGTCCTTTGCCGTGCAAGCTATTTTTAGGGTTATGACAAAGGGCGATTTAACACCAGACATTCAAAAGAAAAATACCATTCCTTAATTATTTGTTACCAAAGCATTTGTAAAATCATTTTAACGATGGAGGTATTCCTAACTGAAGACACATTCATTGGTATTTAGATATGTAATGCTCCTCTAAACATAAATAAACTTTTGGTGAAAAATAAGGGCAGTTATGTTAGTTGAAATAGAGGCAATGTACTTGACTAATCAGGAGAAAAAGAAAAGAGAACTTCTGACCATACCGCGGTCGTTAACAGTTATTCTGAAGACGTATTGTTCGTGGGAAAAAATGACATCTTCAATCTGACGGTTACACACTTGATCCCCCTAATCTTATTTTCATGTGTATTCTTTCCTCCCTTGTCATGATGGATCTAATAGAATGGTTTTAGGTATCATTCTGTGGAAGTGATTCATATCGGCAAAGAAAATACTTTGTCATTTCACATAAATTTTATAATCCACGACCTAGGTTTCGACTTACAAAGTCCTGATGATAACTTATGTGGAAGAAAAAAGTATTTTTTTCCGATATGATGTATTTAAAAATATATTTTGGACATCATATCCAAAGAAACCTACTTTCGAATTAAAAATGAAACGACCTGTAATTTAGCCATTCTCCCCGTTAGCAATCTAGTACACCTTATATATAGTATACCTTAATTATAAAAACGTTTTTCAAGTCTAGCTCCAATACGCTGGTGATCAGGATTGTACAGTGGCTAATTTACTGGCTTCCCATCGAGAGGGCTCGGGTTCAAATCATGGAAACAGCAGATTTTTTCAGAGATATCCCCATCCTTACTTAAGGTACTTTGTGGAAGGCTCATTGAGTGAGTCGGCTGTCCGTCGGATGGGACGCTAAACTGAAGAATCTTTAGCGCCTTTCTTAAGAGCCGGCTCATGCGATGCCGGTTTTTCTCCGCCCTTTCTTCCTTCCCATCCATCATGTATGGCGTACATAACCGAAACTGTGTTACCTAACTTAAAAACAACTACTTCCCCAATGCACTGGCAAAACATGAGAAAAAAACAATATTTCGGTATAGTGTTTGTTCATTTAAATAATATTTTACTAAAAAACGTAAAGATACAAAGAATTGATCAGCTAAATGTAGATATTGTTGTAACAGAGGTGATTTACATACTACGTATGGTAGAAAAGTTTTTAAATGAATTTTGGTTTTAAAAGTTTTTATTATAAAACTTGGTAAAAAAGAAAGGTTGTACCATTTATTAAGTATTTGATTATTCCCATAAAATCTAGTTTAACATGGTGAGTGTTTATATAAAACATTTTTGGGATCAATTTTGAAATTGGCTAAAAGTACTAAAAGGTATTTAATTGTCACTTGCTTATTTTTTGAATTTCCGGTTTGCATCAACGTCTACACCTATGGCATTTCATTTAGACGACGACAATGATGTCTAGCAGGAGATTTAGGACTCTGTGTTCTTTTAAAGTGAAGTTATAGAAATAGTGTGCTATTTCTAAATTAATGCACGATGAAGAATACAGAGTGAATACGCTACCATTGTTATGGTTCTCTCCCTTCATTTTCTGATACTCGGTAATTGAGATAGCAAACAATTAAAATTTAAATAAATCAGCGCATTTTTTTATTTCCTCCGGGTGATTATTAAAGTTTGCTTGCATCAGAGCTAAACTTGACAGGATTGTAGACTCACATAACGTAATTCACGGAAGGCTGTATTAATTTTCAGCCATATATTAAGGGATTATCTCAGGAGTCCCCTTCGTGAAAAATTTATGAGCGTTTTTCGGCTTAAGAGTAGCCTAATGAGACCCCAAGTTCGGGGAAACGATTATGAAAACATAAGTTGTGCTCATTTTCCTCATCGTTGCGGGACCATACATATATTTTCTTCAATACTACGTATTGCTTCTAATTTTATAATATGTTCAGCCTGAATTTCATGTGGGAATAAATTTCTATGCAACATATGTCTCATCCTCTACGTGAATATTAAAAATAGCAAATTTTTCAAGATCTAAATACATTCTCTTCGTGTCAGGAAAAATACAAAGGCCGACTTAACGAAATTGGGAGTAAACAATCGAGGGAGTAATTTTTCCCATTAGTACCTGAACTATGAACTAATATAAAATGATCTTACCTGAATTTATAAAGGCTCCTTCTATGCGTAGTTTTATTTGTTGCGTTTAAAATTGCAAATATAACCAAGCACAGGAAATATAATTTTCGCCTTTCATTGTTGATAACTTTTACGTTCCTGTATTTCGTGCACGTTAAAAATGTGTAGGCCGCACAGTTAAGGAAAGAATAATATTTTATTTATATTGCATCTTACGAGGGTATGTCAATAAATAAGTGAAAAATGTAAGCAAGACAAGCGTTGAAGCTGTTATGAACATTTATTTGCGATAGCTAGGAATATCTACCGTGGAGTCCTTACTTAAATTCAAATGGTTTAAATATATTTTGGGTCTCTAAAAGATAATTTGTGTGGTCGAAGTTTTAAAAATATTGATACCGTAAGCCATAGATTACTCGTTGGCTTCGACAGAAAACGAAGGAGTTCTTTGCAGGCGGCTATCCAGGACTTTTAAAGAGATTTTTAAGTGACTGATTTTAGAGCGTGAATGTAGAGAGAGGTGAAATATATTTCAGGAAGCTACATTTGTTTTTATTACCTCTATCATTATTTTACCTCTATCAGATTTATTACAAATCGACTGAAGTAGAAAAGTTTCTTTAAGATAGAAAGGAAAGTCTCTTGTATCCTAAATTTAAAATCTTAAGTGAAAATGCCTCAGGCATTAAAGGTCTTTCCATCGCATTTATACAGTGTGCTCGTGTTCTTGTTAAATTTTCGCTTTACCTTTTTTCAAAGTCTAAATTAAAATAGTTGGGTTCATTTAAAAGTAATTATTATCTTTAATAACATAAATAGGATAGCGATAGCTATAGCTAGAGAGATTGAGAGCAGTAAAGAGCTATTAATTAGGCACTAATGAAGATATTGACCTTGATTTACAAGAGTTTATCAAAGATATTCATTAAGACGGAAAAATATATTTTCACTAAAATGATGAACCGTGAAATATTTGCAAACAATTCCATGCGAAATCTTAGAAATATATTATTCTTGGTGAATATATTTCATTGATTTATTTACCTTACTAAGGCAGTGCTTACCGTTTAAATTGAAAACTTGTTTGCTCCTCCTGCATCTGGTTCTGACGACAGATATCACCATATAACAATGGAAATTCTTCACATTAGTACGCAGGAGAAGTAATATTTCGAGATTTTCAATCTTATTTACCATGTGCTGTCATTTATTATGAGCGTGCAACAGATAGTATTTGTATAGGATTGAGTTGTATTAGAATTGACATGATTTTGAGGGATTTACTATTTAACTTAAGTGCACACTGAATTTTTCTGTACAATAGGTGTTGGTACGACATGGTTTATCCTCATATCAATGGAATTTTCTTTTGCTCCGACAGCTGAGGTCTTATGAGGCTCATGGAAAGCGGCTGATAATTCCTTCTGATCACTGGAGTGGGAAAATACATCGCTGGTTTCAAAATATTTCAGGTCATTTATTATGTCAGGTATCATTTATTGGCTGCATTAATGTCCAAAATAAGTACCAATTGCTCCATTCACTGGGAAAAACGCTAAGAAAACGAAAATTTCAAATTCATTCATGCCTTTTGAGTTCAGTATTTCGCTTAAAATTTAATAAAATGGTATCAGTTTGGTAATTAAAAAATAATATTAGGAATTTCAAATAATAGATATCAAATATCATCAATATCACTTAGTGTTCTGTCCTTCCTTGTTTTGAGAAAGGTGGATTAGACCACCGAAAATTAGATACCTAGTGAGTTTCTCCTTTTTGTGTGTTTTTGTGTTTTCGTCTTTGTCCACTAGTGTATATATATATATATAAATAAATATATATATATATATGTATATATATATGTATATATATATATATATATATGTATATATATATGTATGTATATATATATATATATATATATATATATATATATATATATATATATATATATATATATATATATATATATATATATATATATATATATTAGCTGTATCGCTCGTGTATACTTCATTATTATAAAGTAAAAACATTGAAATAGTATAAATATATTGAATAAATACTGAAATAGGTATAAACACCAAGTATTAACTGAGGAATTAGTAGGCTACGAACATTAATTTAGGGTAAAATTTAACGTCGGTCCTCTGTCAAAGGATAAAATTACATTATGAATGTAAGCTCCGAATTTTATGTGCTTCTATGCGGAATGTCTAATTAATTACTTCATACAGTACCATTTGTACAACGTTTCGATTCGCAGCTTGACATGAGAGCTTCGTTCACAAAATCTTTTCAATATTTTTCAGTACTCGTTTATACCCCATTTTCTTTTATCAGCAATGGTATACAAGGTAGCTGCCAGGTCATAATTTCACATAACGAATTCAATATTAATGTTAATAATGTTTGCCCAACGAAATGAGGGTTTTGTACATTACTTCATTGACACTACTTCAATATTTTTATAATATCTAAAGGCATTTTACTGAAAAAATTGAAGATTAGCAATAAAAATTGCCAATATTAACTTTAGCAATAAGTCGGTAATTGATTAATCATTCATTTTTCGGTTTTACATAACGAATATTGACTCCGGAATTACTTTAATACGTACGTTTGTTCTTTCTCAAGCCTTTGAGTGTGAATGGACAGTCGTGCGTTTGATTCTTTCTTAACTACCGCATAACTCGATTAACTTCCCATAACTCTATTGAATGCGATCTAATTTCAAGAAACTGTAACAGTAACTTTAACGGAGTCACCCGCTATGTGTGCATGATAATGCAACCATTTCAGAGAGTAAAAATCATTCGCCTTGACCGGGATTCGAACCCGGATCCCTCGATATCCGGCCGAGTGCTTTTTCAGAGTTCAAAATTTCAGAGTGTAAGAGGACGTCTCGGTAGCTTAATTGGATAAAGCACTCGGCCGGATATCGAGGGATCCGGATTCGAATCCCGGTCAAGGCGAATGATTTTTACTCTCTGAAATGGTTGCATTATAATGCGATCTAATTTATTATCAATATATCATTTGCAAAAAATATGTCGGTATACTTATTGTTCATTTCAGAATAATTTGACTAATTTCAGTATTTCTAATCTATGCCGGTTGTTCTAATTTAAGAATAGAATTGTTTCATACGTAAAAAGGTAATTGTATTGAAATATAAACCAAATAGTAATTTTTTCCGTCTTTCTTTTGTGCCATTAATGATAAATCGTCAGAGGTGCGTTTTCCTGCTGTTTGATTATTGAGAAAAGTATTTCTCAATAAATATGGCAAATATTTATTTCTATTCTATAGTTTTCGTTGAAGCAGACAGATCTCTACTTTGTTTTTCCTACTCTTGATCTGTTTTGTTTCATGACACGCTGAAATATTTTATGCCCTCCTATACTCGCATCTAGATATTTCCTAACTATATTCGGGGTCACTGTAGTTAGTACCTATGTTTTCATTATTCTATCTTGCAACTACTACAAGTGACGTACGCAATACACCTTTTCCTTCTTTAATTTCATTCATTTCATGACCGTTTATCCAAAAATTTAAAAATTCTGCTGCATTATTCTTTTTAAAGGGTAAACCGATAGGAACAATGGTGTTTTAGTCATCGGTAAATATTTAATATGTTCTTATTTCCTTTTATTTTTTATTGATCTCTAGTTTTCCGCAGTGGTAAGAGTCTTTGGAATGCCTTTGTACGCTAATTAACCTATAAAATGATGTTTCAAATGGTTTAAAACTTCTCAGATAATTTTACTTCATATCCACGGGTGAATTAATTAGTTTATGTCATCTCTTAGGCAATTTAGGCAAGGAGATTATTATGAATTAATTATAAAGAAATGATAAAATTTCCCCTGGATTTAATCCACGAACGGTTTGGAAATAGTATATTATTTCCATGTAGTACCATTGAAAATTCAGGTGAAGACAATGTACTACATCGAAAACAGTCGTAGGTTAAAATATTATCTTTTAAATAACTGTTATTATTGAGTATTTATTCATTGATATATTCAAATTCAACCAAATCAAGCCTGAAAAAAAAACTTATAATTAATTTGGCAATAAAGTTCATTCACGTTTTCCATGGTCATTTATTTAATGCGTAACATATTTTCATGTTTCTGACTAGTTACATTTTAAGTTATGACGGATCACCCTGTCTCATGGCATAAGTGATTTTTTCTTTATTTCCTATAATTAGATAAATATGATTCATGTAGAGTCGTTTCAATTTGGTTTATTTAAAGTCCAACTTTAAGAAATATTCTCACTTTCTTAAGCTGGATTTCTTATTTACTTACGCTACGTGTTCATTGATTTTAACTGGTGTGTCCAATTCGTTGACGCATATGTTCAGACACTAAATAGCTCACCCATAGTATTGGAGAACTTGATTATGCTAGCGGAGCATGTTGGAAAAATTATATTTTTTAATAATTCTGATTCAGGGTACGTAATTCATTAGTTAATCCTAATCTAGTTAAGGAATATAAGGAGCCAAATTTTTTCCAACGTCCGGGGAATAAAACAGCTTTAAAGGTTTTTTATAGGCGGAATTAAAAATTTCATTGAATTCAATATAAATCTCATAGGATACGCGCTAAAAGAGACCGCTGCCATTTCCAATCTAGAGAGTACATCTACATCTACATAAGTACCCTGCGAGCCACCAAAAAGGTGTGTGGCAGGGGGTGTAGCACCATGAGGGAAGGGTAAGGGTTGAGGGGGTTGGGAGTTAGGTGAGGAAAGGTGGGGGGAACCTGTAGGAAAAAAAAATATATACATATATATATGTATATATACACACATACATATACATACATACATACACACATGTATACACATCCTCGCGAAGTCCCTAACCTGTACGTTAATACTTATTGTAATGAACTAAGTCCTGGGGAATTTCGACTACGAGCATTCTGTTCCCTTATCGTTCTTGGAAAAAATGACATTTTAAACCTGTCAGTCTTGCAGTCTATCTCTCTAGTCTTATATTCGTGATCCCTTCGACCGTAATACGTTGGGGTTCGTATTATATCCTTGATGTCATCGGAAAAGGGCCCATCTTTAAATGTTTTTAATAAGTTTAATCTATATTGGAAACGCCGCTGTGTAAGAGAATCCCAACCTAAACTGCCTAACAAAGTGGATACGCTGCTGAGTTGGTCAAAACAATGTTTGACAAATCTAGCCTCCCTCCGCTGAACTCGATCTAATTCCGAAACCAAATTTATGTTATGAGGATCCCATATACTGGCAGCATACTCTAGGTGGGGCCTGACCAAGGCAAGGAAACATCGTTCTTTCACCTTTTCGTCGCATTTACCTAGCACTCTTTTCACAAATCCCAATTTTTTATTAGCACGACCGCATATTTCTCGTATGTGTTTTCCCCAGGACAGATCGTGAGTAATTGTTACACCCAAGTATTTAAAGGAATCTACCCTCGCGATTTTGGTTTGTTTCACTTTGTAACTATAAGGGAGGGAATTACTCTTTTCCCAAAAATGTATTACTACGCATTTTTTAAAATTCAATTCCAATTGCCATGTTTCGCACCAATTTTGAATTGCATCTAGGTCGTTGGCTAACACGACTCTGTCTTCGTGACTTCGGATGTCCCCATAAATTACTGCATCATCGGCGAAAAGACGGAGCTTGCTATTAACTACGGTACTGAGGTCATTTATGTAAATAAGGAAAAGCAGGGGGCCTATGACACTTCCTTGTGGTACCCCCGACGTGACCTTGACAGTATCGGATGATACACCGTCCAGGACGACTGTTTGGACACGATCACTTAAAAATTGTTTAATCCAGTTAATAATACTTTCGTGTATTCCATAGGTTTCCAATTTCGCCAGTAATTTGCAATGAGGGACTTCATCGAAAGCTTTCTTAAAATCTAGGAATATCGCATCAACTGGAATATTACTTTCACCGGAGTTTAATACATCATGTACAAAAAGTGCGAGTTGAGTTTCGCAGGATCTACCCTTACGGAAGCCGTGTTGGTTATTAATTAATAAATCTTGGCTATCGAGGTGCCTCATCATGGAACTAACAATGATGTGTTCAAGAATCTTACAGGAAATGGAAGTCAGCGATATTGGCCTATAATTACTGGGGTCCTCCCTGTCTCCGTTTTTAAATATGGGTGTTACCGAAGCTACCTTCCAGCCGTTTGGCACGCTTTCGTCTGCTAATGATTTCTTAAATATTATATCTAGATATGGGGCAATTTCAGCCGACAGTTCTTTATACACACGTGCCGGTATCTCATCAGGTCCCGGAGATTTGTTGGGATCTATGTTTTTAAGGAGTAATTCTATTCCGCGGGTGGAAATAGGTACAGTGTATTCATTTAAGTGGAAGAGTTATGAAAGATTCCGTGGTTCTTTCACTTTGATATTTTATGCTGATCGGAATCGTAAACTAATGAGCATTTGGTTCAACAACGAAATACTAGAGAAAAATGAAAGATGAGTTACTGCAAAAACAACAATGGGAAATTTAGCTCTGTTCTGTATTGTGTATCAAAACGCTTTCGTGAAGTTTGAGAGATCATTTATGCTAAATATACTTTTTCATTTTAAAATATGCGAGGTGTTCATGTTGAATACATACCGCTTATTGTGACCGTCAGGAAAAGTAATAATATTGTATTTATATTCAGTGCTCATCATTATTTGAGTATTTACTTTTCATCTAGCTACCAAATTTCACTTATTTCTTCTTTGGGCATTCCTATTTCTGAGAATTTTTTATATTTTTCCACATTTGTAATGCCCTCCTGATATCAAACCAAAAAGACATTTCACGATAGTCATATGACGACAATTATCAGTAGCGTTATAGTTAGTTACCTTAGAAATTTTATTGCGAAACGGGACAACTTTTCCTCTTTAAATTATGCCCATTCAAGAAAAATACACAGTATTCATTTATAATAATTCCCATGAATGAGTTGAATTTCGACTCCTATTTAAGTGATAGTTGATTATCAAAATTGCTTCAGTCTATTATGATATTAGCCAGCAGGGGCATTATAATAAATGGTTACTTCCATGAATTCGATGGTTTGTGCCTCTTCTTTATGACAATTCATGATCACGGAATAAATAGATGGTATTACTTCTTTTTTTTAATTTATTTCTAATTTATACCTGATGGCATCGCCTAAGCGTCGATACCGGTAGTGGTATAATACATTTTTTCTACAGAAAAAATATTAAGGTTATTTATTCAGTAGTCACAATTCCGTTTTACAAAATTTAGCCTCAACATGGTTAACGAATACATCTTTGTGAGATGCCTTTTTGGAATTTTTATTGTGCATCAACAAAGTAAATTCGTAACCTCTTTTCAAAATTATTCATTTTATGCACAATGTCTCTTTCCCTCCCCCAACTGCCACCTCATTGTACCAAGCGACGCCCTTCCCCCACGTGGCTACCTAGTAACCGATACTTCCCCCTTTCTCCCCGTGTCCTGCCGAAAATTCCCTGCCAATCAGCCAACCTCCCCTTCTAGTAAGAGCATATCGTATACATTGATATATACTGGCAATGTTTGAGATTTTATACCTGATGGTGTCTCCTATGCGTCGAAACCGGTATTTGTACAAAATAATGAAGTTTTTCGTGTGAAAAAATAGTAAGATTCAGTGGTAATTTTTGTATGTATAGCTTGAATACGAATACCCTTTTGAATTTTAATGTTTCTATTTGATTTTATAATTCTGATTCAAATGATACGTATGCAACTTGAGAACATATTCTTTAATTATTGAAACAGTCAAAGGGAAAATATTTGTAATGTGCTTTACTACATGGGGAGCCCTTCCTTATATCTGAGTATATTTATCGTTATTCAGCACGATGTACGTTAAAATCCGCTTCCTATCAAAGTTCCTTTTTCCCTCTATTTATGCTTATGATGTGTAATATTGTGCTGGTTCAGCTGTTTTGTTTTCAAGACGTGCAAGATATATCATCCACCAACCCTTCACTTTCATTTACGAAGGGAAAATGCTTCTGATGCATTATGATTGGCGGACACTTCTGTATTATTATAAGGTACTTTGCCCCCATAACCTCGGTGAGAAGTATCAGTTCTCCAATACCAGCTAATTGAATTTATTCACCCATCGATACCGAACAAATTGTCACAAAAATTTCCCTTCCTTTTTCCGCTGAGTACTGATGGATTGCGTTCTTCGTGCCATGGAGAATTACTTTTTCTCTTCTTCCTAAAAATCCTTCATTAAAGAGTGATGGGGACTGTTAATATATGGAATAATACAGAGGTCTAATCTAAGCCTCACTGCGTAAAATTTCAGAGAAAGAATATTCTAAATTGATTGCTTCAATAATTATAAAATCTGTGCATGATAATCGACAATAAAACTAACAGTTTTTGTCCATTTACCATTAGGCTAGCTACTGAATCTCATAGCTTTATTCCTTAGATACCTCTATTACTGACCATAATCTTTGATTTTGCTCAGTTTTAATGTTCTCCTAATAGCATGCCACGGTAATGGTCTTAAAACTTCGGCAAACACCTATAGAAGATAAATAAATGGATAATTCTTTGATAATTGTGTATCGAATAAGTTCAAAACTTTTAAGAACAATTGTTGTCCCAGCATCCACTGTATGACTCAAAAGCCCATAAGAATAATCGAGGCGTAGAATCTCTACCAAAAGTAGAGAAATAAATATTCCAGCTTTGTTTTTTAGTGTTCTTTCATAACCGCATACATAATGAAAGAGAATAGCACTTCAACTAACCGAAAAAAATCAACAAAATGCTAAATATCTATTGGCTTAACTTTTTTCCGTATGAATATATGATGTTGGTTTACATTGATGTGAAAAAATACACCAAACGATCTAATGATCTTACTTTGTATTCAAGTTTGTCGATTGTGTGTCTCGCCGCGCTGTCCGCTTATACACAAATCGTTCTCGTCCGTGCGCCGTCCGCATACCCTGTAATCGATCTTAAATTTTGTGTTTTCATCTGTAGTCATTAAAAACTAGTGTTTTTTGATAGTTGAGCAGATCAGTGGCATCGAATTGCATGATAAATTAGCTTTCGTTTAGCCCTAGGAAATTATTGTTTATTAATTTGTAACTTCAATTATTTATACTAGGCCTTGTTAAAACATTTGGCATTTTCGTAAGAATTAGAATGCCTTCCACTGAGTCTTCCGTCACGATGCACGCCTGCGCCGGTGGATGCGTGGCAATATTGTAGTATCGCTACTTTGTCAGATATCGTGTCTAAGCTTCGATCAACGGTTAACGGGAAGGTTTATTTTTCGCAAATAGGGTTGATTCTGGTTGGAGTTGAGAAAACTCTCCACGCCAATGGGGTCGCACGGGTTCACCCGAATCAAAGAATGTGGCGGAGTGAACCAACCCGGAGCCTGATCATTAGATGTAGTAGGGGCGCAATTTCGGAGACTGGAAGAATGTAAGGTTTTCTCGCGAAGTAGTAGGGGAAAGTTGACGCTGCGGCAATGGATGGGAGATTCGAAGGCAAACCTCGTCCCTGTATCCAACAAGATATCAGGTGCTATCGGAGGACACCCATGAGCTATCTGCAGCCCCAGTGAGAACGTCACCTTGAGAGAAACATCAAAGTGGGAATTGGGGATATACTAGTGATAGACAGCAGTATCTTCCGACGCGTGATCGTCCCATTGCGGGAAAGGATAGACCATGAGAGCATTAGTCAGCGCCTGACGGGATGATGAACATCTAAATACCTCCTTTTATTCGGTGGAGATTTCAATGTCCAATCTATTAACTGGTGCACATTTAGTTTGAAAAAAGAGATAATTACAAAGGTACCTACCAGTCTCCTTTGAATTATTTTCCCCTGAGCTCCTTACTCTAATTTGACACTTTAGTAACTAGGGGTACTAATATTCTTGATTTATTAGCAACGAACATACCCGAAAAAGTCTTACCTATAGAAACTATTAAGTAATTTGTGAGTACAGGGGAGTAAATGCTTTGTTTTCGCTAAATAGTCTCAGGAATAATAAGCCTAAAATGAAAATTTGCCTGTTTTTTAGAAGGGGACTAAAATGGTCTAAAATGAATTCAACAGAGATATTTTGCAAATTTGCAAAAGTGATCACCAAAGTACTGAGGATACGTGGAATCCATTCGTTGATATCACGCGTTCAGTGTTCAATACGTATGTACCCAGTAAATTAATAAAAGATAGCACACAAGCTAGATGGTACAACGGAGAAGTGTTAAAAGCATTGTGCGGTCAAAAGCTATATCATGCTAAGACGAAAAATATTAGCAACAACATCTTTAACGGTAAGAGAAATGAGAACACTTTTGATTATAAAATATGAAGGGTGAATGCCATGAAGGAATTCCGGAAAGCGTGAAGCCATTTCAAAACGAAAAATTAGGGGAAAATGTTTAAGGGAATCCATATGTATTTTAGTTGAATGCCAGAAAGATTCAGGGAAATATGTGAACTGTTAATTCATTCAAAAAACAAAGGCGAAAGAGTATACAGCAATTCGAGAAAAGGCTAACTTATTGAATCCTTCTTTCAAAGCATCTTCACCAATGTCGCACCGGATCTCTCCGATAGCTTACCAAATCATAACGGCCAACCGATAACCGAAATTAAAATCTCATATACAAGTATTGGAAAAGAATGTTTGCTAAACACTTTTAAGCTCAATAAATACTGCTGGCCCATCAAATACCCGCTTGTTTATTAAAGAAACTACCACTGGAAATTTGACCGTAATCATATACAAGAATCACTAGTAGATCACAAGATTCCCAGAAATTGGAAAACAGCAAATGTGTTATATTAGCTTCAATACAATATTACAATAGTTAAAAAGGGGTACAAGGAGGAACCGAGCAATTACAGATATATTTCCCTCACATTCATTTTGTGCAAGTTCATGGAACACATAGTTGCTAGTTTGATCGTGAGATTCCTCGATAGTCAGGAGTTATTAAGGGAAATTCAGAATGGTTTCCGGAGAGGTAGAACCTGGGAGACAACTGGTGCTTTTTGTTTATTATATTTTTATTTCTGGAGAGAGAAATGTTTCAGTGGACGAAGATTTTATGGATTTTAAGAGAGCCTTATATAAAACACCTCATAGTAAATTACTCACAAAACTAGAAGTATATGGCAAAGATAAATTATCCTAGTTATGATGAAATAATTTAGGAATGGTCGGGTAAAAAGAGTGGTCATGGATAGAGTTATCTCAGATTCAGTAGAAGTTACTTCAGGTATTTCCCCAGGCAAATGTTATCGGACCTGTTTTATTCCTACTTTACTTCAACGACATTGACTTGGTATTCACCAATAAGATACGTTCATTTGCCGATGATGTAATGGTTTATTGTGACATCCGTAATCCTGAGGACACTGTAGGTTTAATGGATGACCTTAATTCTGTACAAAGTTTGTGCGCACTTGGTCATTATAACTAAACTTTAAAAGTTGCGAAGTAATAAATTTTTGGAAAAAAGTAATTTCCTTCTGAATGCTTAAGTCTTAGGGAGACTCGATTAAATACACAGGCGTTACCCTCACTTACTACCTCTCCTGGGTGAAACTTATACGGGGAATGTGGGCAAGCTAACAAAAAATTAGGAATTATTAAAAGATTACTGGGTAAATATAAGAAAAAGGTGAAAGAGAAATGCTATCTTTTGCTGGATAGGCTTCATTTGGAATATACTGCTAGCATATGGAATACTCACGTTGTAGGATTGATTGCCAGTCAGATCAAGTGCATCGTAGAGGAGCTAGATTTGTAAAATGTTGTTATGATACACTTAGTAAATATCCAAAATATTAGAAGAGTTAGGCTGGAAATCACTCATGGAGCGAAGTTTAAATTTCAGATTAACATTAGAATAAATTGAAAGGAGATCTCTTTAGAATTGTTGTTGAACAAGTAGTATTACCTCCGTACTAAGGTAGAAGAGATCATGTTAATTCAATTAGAGAGATAAAATGAAGAACAGATAGATTTAAGAAGTCTCGTTAAGAAGAATCGTTTATTCACCCCCTAGCGTTGGCTTGCAGAATACTAAAATATTACAACAAATAAGATTATTTCAATGGGTTGTAGTATTTAGACAAAACATTGTAATTTTAAAGGATTCTACTTGATCAAATAGTATATAATATCTCGTGGACTAAAAAAACATATTTTTAAAAGCTGGTCTCTATTTATGCAAAACTTGACCATTTTGTAGCATAGCATATTGCCTGTTGGACAACGGGAGAGGAAAATGTATGGTATGAGAGAGAAAGAATAATTTGAAACTCACTGAGGTGTCCTTAGTAAGAGCAGCGCTGGTAGTCATTGTGTCCCCAGGAATGCTCCCTCCAGAGTCCTCGATAAGAATAACAGAACAAATTGTTTTCCTGACACTTAGATAGTGATAGTTAGAAGTTGTAAAAAATACTACTACAGTTACTACTCCCACCCAGGAGGACTGCAGAGAAGGGAGAAGTTGCATAAAATACAGGTATTTACAAACATTTTTGTTAATCAATGTATAATTTTACAGAAATGAGTACATATCATCCACTGGAAGGCTGTAATTTCCCTGGAACTTTCCGTATTTTACTTAGAAAATCGTTAAAAAAAACTTATCCAAGCGTGTTTACACCTGACTCTTCATTCACTTAAATATTTTTTACGGTAGCAACTTCATTCTTCTTTCTATGCACTCGCATAATCGGACGTTAAACAAAAGATAATTGTGGACCACAAGATCCTTAAAATCTCCCAAATAGAGGTAGAGGTGGAAATTCCGCTCCTGAAATGTGCTCCTGTTGAGAATGTTCTGAGGAGGCTTAAGATGGGATGAAAATCCATTTAACTTGCGCCAAACCATTTGAATGAAAGAGGTGACATCAACATGGCGAAGAGATAGAGACCTACGGAAATTTTCCCTTTTTGCATCTGGAATCAAATAGAAAGTGATTGTACATCTTTGATGTCGTAATGAGAACGCCTCACATTATTTTGGCTGCAGGTGCCATTAAAATTAAGAAGGATGATTTCAAGGTGGCTTTCTTGCTATTAGCTATATAACCGAGGGGGGGGGCACAGAGGGTATTTTGGAACCATTTAGTGAAAGGTTTTTCAAAGCCCGCTGAAAGATGAAAATGACAAACATCTATTCCAAATTTTTTATAAGGTTCGTAGAAAAACATTGAAATCATAGTGAAGTCTCCAGGAATGGATGAGTCGAGTAGGGCAAAAACGTCGGCATTCGAAAACCTGAGCCGGTGTAAAACCGCATCAAATCAAGCTATTTGAGGATTAGTAACTCATTCAATTTGCACTAAAAAGATAGGAAAATTTTATGGTCCACGAAATGGACTGTATTATCCATTATTCGTTTCTTTTGATCTGATGTTCTAAATAAATCTGAATAGATTTCATTAAACTCGCCAAAAAGAATATACGCCTTCGAGTTTTTGCCGCCGGCATTGAATGGCTTTATAGGAAAGAGAATTAATAACAAAATACAGAACCAGATGAAGAATACCACGACACGGTGATACACTGAAAAGTGCTTTGATGATTTTAATTAGAATCGGTAAGAAAGAGTATTCGATTAACTTTCTTTTTATTCAAATTCATAGGTGACGACATTATTTTTTAAGAAATTCATTCCTCCGATTTCATATTCTTGTTCCGATGTGAATTTTTTTTTCACATGCACGTGCTCATATTTTTCTCGATTTGAGCAAAATTCTTTAAATACTATTTTTTATTTAAGAACATGAGAGTTTACAAATTTCAAAATGTTAGTTGGGGTTTTTACAAATATAAATAGGAGGAAAGTAGTCTATTTGGTAGGAAATATAATTATCGATGTTACAATAACAGATACTAATATTTGATACAATACTAAGCAGTTGAACATTGCAAAAGAAAATAAACAAAACGCATATGATAAAAACCCAATGAAAGAGTAGACGAAAATATTGAAAGGGAGATATTTTGATCACGTCAAAAATAAAACTCTGGTGGTTGAAGGCCTTAAAATTTTAAAATAATTGGGAGTTTGAATTGCATTCCGCTGTAAACGTCTGCGTACAACTGTTTACTTTTTAAGCGTATTCCCTTCTATTATTCCCTAAAAGAGGAGAGACTAATTTTTTGTACACACTCACTCAATAAAAATGAACTGAATTTATCTTTATGATTTTAAAAGGTAAAAATCATTCCAAAAACCTTAGTTCAACAATATATAGGAATTGAATGTGAATATTTGACATGACCAAATGTCTCATGCAACACAACATTTTCAATGGAAAATGGTAGCAATGATAAAAATTACGTTAAATCGTAAATCTATAACAATTTCCAATTAAAATATAAGAGTAGCAGGCACATTTCCTCATATCAGCTGACATTTCAAATAACGAACTTTAATTACGAAGCCTGTGCAGAAGGTAACTTATGTTTCGGCCTAACATAGTGGCGAGTAGGGCTAGAGCCACTGTTATGTTGATAAACCTCCCGCACTCATTACGCATCCTGCTTTGCAGGTGTGCAGACTGCGGTTCTTCTGCATCTACATCTAAATAATACCCCGCAAGGCGTCGCAGGGGCTTGTTACGGAGGGTGTTAGGTAACCACCCGTGCTCCCACCTCAACTCACTGCACTCCTGATCGCGTGCCGCTCTTTTGCTCTCTACGTGCTGTTAAAATGTGCGCTGCTATGGTAAACCCCGCGAGTTGTCAGGGGGCATGTTTAGAAAGTAACTAAAGTTTTGAACTAAAATATGAACCTAGTAGCAAAACAAAGTTTTATTAGATACATTTAAAAGACACATACTTAAACAATTTTTCTACATAATCGCCATTAAAATTGAGGCATTTTACATAGCGATACACAAGCTTTTCATTTGCATCTATGTAATCAGCCGCCTTAAATTTGTTCAACTTTGCATAAATCAGCATTCTGCGCCACTGTCAAAGCGTTGTTCTGTAAGTCACGTCTTGCGAGAGATCCGGAATCGTAAATCCGTAATTTGAGCTTGTTTTTCGTTGCTTTTCTCCGTCAGTTCATCTGTTGCAATACTAGGCCGACCACTACGGTCGCCGTCGTGAACATTGATGTGGTCATTTTTAAACTGAATGCACTACTGCCTTACTCCACCTTTACTCATTATTCTGTATCCGTGCACTTCACAATTTTGCCTAAGAATTTCAATTAGCTTGTGTTTTTTTGCTAGTATAGACCTAATCTGAGGTCGCACTAAACAACTCGCGGGATATTCTATTGCAACGCACCATTCAATAGTTCGCAGTGAACAATGGAGAAGAATCACAGCACGTGCACTAACACAGCAGGCCGCGTACTGAGTGTAGGGATGTTTAGACGCCGTGATGGTGGCTGCAGTCTTACCCATCTCCACGCTAGGCCGAAACCTAAGTTACTTTCTGGTCAGCTCTCTTGATCCGAAGAAAATTTCATCAGCTTGCTATAGTAGTTTTTACTGAAGCCTTTATGATTTTTTAAAGAGTCATGAGATTTTCCCCTATGAATAATTATTTCTTAATTGAATCTTATATGATTTTAGTTCTTGAAAGTAATGTTTCGGAATGAGTATCATAATTTTAGGTGTAAAAATGTTTCTTATTTTCCTTTTTACCTTATCATTTCAACCATCCATATTATTCAAATTCGATTGCTAAGTAATCAGGCTTGCTACGTTGCATATATTTTGTCAATATGGTTATGAATTATTTATTTAATTTTAAGATATTAGAATAAATTATATCCTCCATCCCTTTTACCTGAATGTTTCTAGTATTCTCCTCTCAGATACGGAACTCAATAGACTACGAACTGCTTCGCTCTATACACATCCTTCGGTTCTTCCCCAGTGAAATTGTTATTCTTTTCAACTGATTTTCGTCTTCTGAGCCTTCATTCACGGGCCTTATACAATTGAGATCCTCTAAGGCTTATTAATAAATAAGGAATCAGTGTTCTTTTACACACTTACCTATCTGACTTGTAAACGGTTTTAAAGTTTCTCCTAAAATCATGCACACGCTGGAGCACATGGAAAGAAGTTCACAAATTGCTCCCCAAATTAAAGACGCCATTATCGCTTATCGATTTCAAACGTCATGTAAAGAAAGTATTGCATTTATCATAATTTTTTTAATAAAAATAACAATTTATTCAGTACTAAATGTAACAACAACTATTTATTCCATTTTTTTGGAAGTGAATTAATGTCTATCTTTTAAAAATTGGAAGATTGGATTATATTTTTAGTATTTTATTGGAGTTAGGAAATTGGGTAAAGGAATGATCCTGAGTCGATTTATGATCGCTGTCGCTTGTGTAGTCTCATATATAATATATATGAACCCTTTTTTTCATATTGAAGTTCACAATAAATGCCACATACTTTATTTCCTATTTATTTCCATCCGACAATACGCACATCAGTGCTTAAAGTTTGCATTAAAAATTGAATTTCTTACCAAATCCATATTATGTTAAATTTATTTCTAAAATTGGAATACCATGAGTCTATATGTAAGTCTATTATCAAGGCAAAGCTTGAAGTTATTGAAAATTATTTTTCTTTTATTACTTATTATCCTTGTTTGAAATTTTCACAATGGGGATTTTTGTAAGTTATATAATATAATATAGGTAATAATAATCTAGGTAATTAACCCAGAGGTTGACTTGATTGGTGAAGTCCAGCAGTCCTCTTGCTCTGCCCTACACGTCGTTTCAAAGGACGCATATTTTAGGGGTTCAGTTCCTCACCCTGTGCAGCCTGTGGCTTACCAGGTAGACGCCATGCACGAAAAATTAATCTGCTCTGGGTAAGCTAATGTTGCCCGAGGTTTCACAAGAGCTCGAACCACGATCTTCCAGTAAGTAGCCCAGAGGCCACACCCACCAGACTGCTACTTCCACTATTTAATTAATGACGGATATTAAAACATGTTTTGATACGAATTAAGGGCTGAAATAGACAGAAAAACTGAATTTATTATCTTCTAAGGAATTCCGATATTTGAGCGGTATTATTCAGTGAATTACACATTTATGCAACAATTATTACATTAGACGAGCAATTATAGTGGCTGTCCCTAAAAGTAGGCAGTCTGTGATCATCTCCCATTTGAATGAATCACGCGAATCATGAAGATTGATTCGCGTGGGAGAGCTAACGTAAGGTGCTCACATTAATAAGTAATGTTTATCCACCAATTATTATTCTGCTCGTTTAATTTTTTTCAAAAGGACAACCATTTCTCTCTTCAGATTTTACAATTCTGAAATAAGGTCCGTCTCTGCGTCCCAAATGTCTTATTCCAGACTGGCGAATAATACGGTGTCGCCAACAGGAATCCCCAGGTCTGACCAACTCATTTTTCTGTTTAAATTTTTAAAATCAAGTTTTCTAAAATTGAATGTACTTGTTACTATTTATTGTTATAAAAATATCGTACTAAAGGTCTAAAGACATTGATCTGAATGTCCTCCGATTGCAAATTTACAGAATCTGCAAATATATGTAAATTATGATATGTGTGACGTTTGGAGGTGATTATTAAAAATCAAGAGTTCCACATATTCTGTTTATTGTTAGTTTACTCCTTTTATTTGCTAACATTGATGTATTTTAAATATTAGCTATGCCCCTTGGAAAAGGAATCGAAAGGAATGGATTGTTTATCCTCTTTTAGAACGAATTTACTCCTGTAACAGGAAAATTCGTCAATCCATAATTGGAAGCGAAACCAAAATGGATTCGTCATATCCCCAGCCGTTAATTAAAATTTAGTCATAGAGTGAAATAAATTTAGACACATGCTCTATACAGTTAAGTAGAGAATGGCAAATGGTTTGAATGAACACGTTGAGCGGGCGGCGAGGTATGATCGATTGTCCTCGGTGGCGGTGTGCACGTTTCCAATAGCTTGCCATCTCCTGCTCCCTCACGGCGTGCACTCGCCTTCGGGTATTTTCACATGGATTGGAACGTAATTGATAACCTATCGGCCGCGGCTCCAAGCTGAAATGCGCACGCTCATGGATACGTGAACAATGCTTTCACTATTGGGTCACGTAGCGCTGTGCGTGGCAGAATCCTCGGTGTGAATTCGTTTTATGAAAACATTTTTTACTTTCACATGAAAAAATCCAGGTTAATATTGTATTTACCTTTGGGATGAAAACGGTTTAGGTGTAATCCTCGTCTCTTCAATTTTTCCCTTAAATCTCTCAGAACCTATTAATTCCCAACAAAATAAATTGCAAAATATATTTATCATCATCAGTATTTCAATCTTAAGATTGGTTTACTGCAGTCATACATTCTTCCCTATTTCGTGTTCATTCCCTCACCCTCTGATAGGTCCCCTCTTTTACGTCCTTCTTAATTTTCCGCTTGTCTTACTTGTCTCTTGGCCTTCCTCGGGGGAACTTTCATTAAATTTTACCTTCTATGTATCTAGCTAATCCATTATGCCTCAAGGTATGTCCAATTCAACTAGTCCTTCTTTGCCGTAAAGGTCTCTTCTGCGCTTCTGTATACTTCATCGTCCTTAACTTTGTCTGTCCATTTAATCTTCAGCATTCTACTCCAGCACCATGTTTCAATGCTTCTATTCTTTGTTAGTCTTTTCATATATTCCATATCTGCGATCCGTCAAGCGATGAAAACAGAAGTACTCCGCACGAAAGTTTTGACGAACTGCGATGTATATTGATCCAATTAAACCTTCTTTTCAAACACCCCACGAAGTTTTTTCAGAATCGTTATTTCAGTGCAAGAAGATGTTTTAATCCAATAAAGTTAGTTAAAATTCTTTTTCATTTTTGTCTGTATTCGTTTTCCAAAAAGCTTCAATACCCGATTCCATACAAAATAATATACCGTGTCATTTTGACTGGGAAACGGGTGATTTTGCCAGCACGGCAACAATTACCTAACTATTGGTTGATTATAAAATATATTCGGAGAACGTTTTAAATCCAACAGAATGAGCAACATCATTAATTAATAATCCCATACTTACCAATGAAAAGAGACGTTTCAGGCGTGGTATGGTGGAATAACATGATTAATAAAAATTGGCAATTTTCCACAAAATAAAATTTTAATACGACCGGTTTCGATGTAACTACATCATTTTCTGGTCCTGGCCATGGTTCTGGTCTTATTAATTACCCATAGTTACCGTTTTCAATTTCGCTCTCATATCTTATAACACCAAGACCAGTTATAAATTTATCAGTTAAAAGTATTTGAAAAGGACAAGTAGAAGACAGAAAAATTCAGACGACTTGTACTGTGCAGATACTCTAACACTCTTTTCTTAATGTATGTTCCACAACCACAATTGAAAAAGTTAGGTATAATTATTGTATGAATCCACAATTCTTAACTTACAGATGAATGCTACTTTGCCATCGCTGGGGACAGCAACCCACCTCTCCGTGAATTTCCCAGATTTTAAGGGCACCTTACTTCACCCTCTGATCCTCATGACCTCTTTATGAGTTGTTCGCATGTATTTTAGTTTATTAGCGCTAGACGATACTCCCAGAGTGGACCCGTTTTATTGTTACGACTGGTTCGTTATTATGAATCTATTTTATTCTTTCTGTTTTTCCAACCACGCGGCTCTCACTCAATGCACTCTGATAATGACCTTCCATCACATAGTGCGCCTCCCCCAGGAGTCTCCTCTCGTCATTGAGGCGCCTCCCCCGCGTTTCTAACCTCGCCCCTAGCCTTTCGAAATATCCCCTACGGCTTCCTATTCATTCCTTGTCATGCCCGCTCCAAGTGCTGTGAACTTTCAATCGTGTTAGTCGTGGTATTCCGTTGTACGCTCGAAAGCACTGATTTCTACGCATTGATAATTTGTGAGAGCTCTATGTGCAATTTTTGGTTTTCCAAATACTAATTATTTCCACATTATAAAGTAATATCAATATGACCCTATGATCACCCTGCTAACTTAAGAATCGAGATCACATTAGAAATCTCCACTACCAAGTAAAATCTTGATAAAACTAAATGAATTAAATAAATAATGCATGCCTAGAGTATTTTTTAATTTTAATCCGAGTTTTAAGTTATCAAATCTGACTCATTATTTGGGAATTTGACTTTAAGATTTCTCACCAATCGATCCCGTTTGCTACACAGCACAACTCCTGACATAGTTATTCTGTTTTGGGACGTTGTTGGCAAAAGATTTTCCATTCATTATAAACCAATCTTAGTTACCTCAGAGACTAAAGCATATAGAACGTTGATTATAAAGTTCTACGTGTTCTTATTAGACACCTTTGAAGTGCTTTTTCCTTGGAGGTCGAAAAATATATTTCTGTGTCTAAAAGGTTTCCATTTTACATAATAAACGAATACCTGATAAAAGCAAATTGGTCACAGAATTGATTGTAGAATGCTGCATTTTTACAAAGGCCTCAAATAATTGCTAGCATTTAGCGCCATGTAAACTTATTCCCTCAATCTCGAAATCTCTAAAATTATGTTAAATTCAAAGAATGCTTCGTTTCATTTTGCCTTCGTAATTTTCTTAATATTTCCCAAATGAAGTTCACTTCGCGTCAAAATTGAGTTTCCTTGAACTCAGCAAGTAGATGAACAATTTTCTGTGAAGAGGATATAATCTTACCACGCCATAATTACGGAACCGTATAAAATATAAGAAACATTTTATATCGCTCTTCTCTCTCAGTTTATCTCAACTTCCCAGAGTTTTGTAAAATTTTTTATGCCAATCATTTGATTATCATTTTTATTCCGGAACTTTTGGGATAAAAATATTAACAGAGAGCGATAGTATAAAACTTGCATCTTCCGCTTCTTTTCCTTCTTCGACGAGGTCTTATTATGGACCAATTTTCTCTGTCAATATATTTTTTTGTTCACTATTCGCCGTTACATTCGAATATTTAATTTTTAACCCTTCGCTATGCATGATTCAATTTTGCTTCTAGCCTTTAAATTCTGTATTCGTATTTCCAATATGACTCAAGTATCTCACGTGCTGCTCTTGAGCTTTCGGAAAATATAATTTCAATGAAACGAGAAATCTCCTCTTTTCAATTTATTAAATACCATACTAATATTGTATTTAATATCTGAAGATACCATTCTAAAATAATGAAACATATTAACATCATCATCTAATTTTGACTATAATATTTGTAGATAGAAACTAAATGGAGCTACACATATATTTCCCAAATTTTAAATGATTTATTTAATCATTTGTAAATTAATACCCAGCCTTAAATTAGAAGCTAAAAAGTCCTAATTGATATTATAGCAATTTATTTGGAGTTTCATTCTTGAGGCTATTTTAAATTATCTTAATGTTTTAAAATATATAAAGGGAACCTCTTTACAATATGCCTCTAATTTTCTTGGTAAAATTCAATTGTAAATCACATTCGATTTATGTTGCTTATGTGGTGTCAAATATATAGGACTGTCCATTTTATCTGAGTCTATCGATTGGGGGGATTGTCTGTCCAAATAATTTCCGAGTTCTCCCACGGTCCCCGTTACGTTAATTACTCGTGGGGTTAACCTCTTTCTCTCTCTCTTTTGCTCTCTGTGCATTAGGCTCTACACGGTCAGAAACCTCTGATCAGGGAGGACAGCCTCTTTATGAGCCATTTTCAGATAAATTTAGGTGATCAACTCTAGAAATTTCATTCAATGACTAGAGTGCGCATGGTAGAGGCCTGGTGGAAGTATGACGAAGAACTTGAAGATCTAAAATTTGAAATGGAAAATTTCCGCTCAGGTGATTTTCACAATTTGAAGATTGCTTCCTCGTATTTCCCTGGTACAGCATACAAATCCCTAACTACGTAGGTTTATCTCACAAAATTATATGTTCGAGTGTTTCTATCCATAAATCGAGCAGAAAGAAGTTAGAGCTTAAACTCAGTTCGAGTAAAGCCGTTCGTTCGTTGGCCCCTCCATTGCCTTAATTTACCACCACCCCCCATTCTCCTACCCGCAATCAGACTCCCCCTATCTGTCCCGCGCGATAGAGGCCCTTCACCTGCCTGCACAATCCCTTCTCTCTGCAAGGTCTGAAGGGCATCGGAGAAAAACCTCTCCCCTCGCATTTAATCCGAGGATTTCTCCTTCTTCTTAATCTTATTTGCCCTCGTTATCACCAGCAGAGAGTCTCCCCCCTTCCCTCCGGCACCATTATTGCTTTCAATCTTCCTTGCCCTTTGCGCCATTGCTTCCTCCAGGTCCCTGAGCGCTTGAAAGCCCACCCCAACCCACTATCTAGAACCAACCCCTCTTCTACCAAACACTCTCACATACTTCTCCCCACCTTCGGAAAGCTCACGAAAACATCTGCTCTTATCGCCGAGGGACGGGCCTACCCGGTTAAGGTGGGAGAAGATGGGGCGGCACTCGGAGGGAGATGGTGAATGTTGTGCCAAATGTTGGATTTTTTGTACCGCTTTCCCCCGCATGGGCTGCGAATGTAAGAAATGCAGTTCTTTCTACAGCCACTTAAAATGAAGTTACCAGAGGGGGAAATCGGCGATGGAAGCCGTTGTTAACACCGATATACCTACTGAAGATTGTTTTCTGCTAAGGACTTACTTCGTACGTTTTAACTGAAAAAATATTGTATTCATCTAAATGAAACCACGAAGGTCATTAATTTTATTTCCTATAAAGTGTGGCTTTCTAAGGAAAAATATTAAATAGAACAGACCAGCAAATTATATTTGTACAGAAGATGTAAAGGCATGACTAGTTTTTTATGCTCCAAGTTCTGGTTAGTCTGGTTTTCATCTCCCCTTATCTCTCTAAAGTTTCCTCTTAAAAGTTTTGTAGTGTTAATCTAAAGATAACTCTAGTAAGGTTTTACTTTAATTCTTATACTCATCTCCTACTCCTAAGCCTCACAGTACCCAATCACTCGTCATTGCGGGGGCGGGTGGGATATTTTTTGACAAATTTTAATTTTTAGGCTTTACATTATCGTATGATGATTAAACATTTTACTGTTATCCAAAAAGTTTTTAATTATGCAAATGAAACAAAAATCAATATTCCGAATTAGGAAATCCTTTGCAATTTAACAAATGTATTCTCCAATGTTCTGTGGAAAATTGGTAATCATGTTGTGATCAAGCTTTTCTTGTTATTCCAGGCAATAATTTTTATATTTCAATATTCACTTTCTCCAAATGATGAGAAATGGATTCTGGACGCCAGTTTGAGCAACGAGACTACCATTCAAATATCTCAAAAAAAAGTACTAGGAAACAGTTTGACATTAGATGCTTTGTTTGGATAAGTTCAGGAAAATGTCACCGAATAAATTCGGACTATGAAAAGGATGTAACTACGAATTAATATACTCTCAAAACAGCTATTTTTGGTTTAGCAGCTTTTAATTATGATCATATTAGATGACGAGTATAAATGTTCATTGAACTGGCTAAATTAAATCCCGTAATGAGTGATAATTGGTTGAATCGATTTGGTCGTTCTCTCCTCGCTGTTGTTTTGTTATTGATTTAATAGCGGAGATTCTCTTAATACCTTGAGTTATTCACTTACTGAAACCCTTAGAAGTTGAAATTTAAGAATCGCATTCGTCCGAAAAAATAGCGCAGGCTGGTAGTATATTGGAATGAGTATTCTGTTGCTCGCCGAAGGGTCCCGAGTTGAAAGACCTGCTTATATTTCTCCAGATCTATTCTGCTTCCACCACGTCGTTTGCTCTTCCTCAAACTCCATTTCTCCGTAAAAATGCAGGCTACAGAGGAAGGGAGAAACGCTCACCTTTTGTGTGAATTTCTCAAAATATAATACGTAGTTTGAGCTGGGGTCTATTCTCACTTAAAAAATAAAACTTTGGGAATGTTTACTGTGGTTTAAATCTATGTAGCACAGTAGGGATATATAAAAGTACCTTACTAAGGTTCACCAAGAATCTAATGATCCTGGGTTCAAATCCTGGATAAGACCTTCGGAAAACTTTCATTAAATATCAAAACGGAGCGTTTTTTCATACTATCACTTATTGGGAAAACACAGCCTGGAACTAAATCAGCAATAAAAATTCGCAGTAGCCTAGAAGTGAAATGGGATCAATTTTTCTTCATTTTACCCCAAGTGTAAAGTTCTGTGGTGTTCTTGATAGTTTTGATGAACTTTGTCATCACAAGCACTCAAAAGAGTGACCTGTATGTTTCATAGTTGCAACATAATACATTGAATTGTACCAAATCATCAGGTACTCAAATTAAATCTCTCATTCGATGATCCAATATTTATTTTCAATTTTTTTATGAGGCTTGTATCTTTTTTCAAATAGTTTGGGGTGTTTTCAATACCCTACCCAAAGTCAACTGTTTTATTTTTCAATACTACCCTTTATCTTGGGACTCAAAAAATACAAGGAAGAGTATCTAGCTTTCATTTTAGGGTCTTGCTTACGGATAATAAGTCTGATAGACATATTGGCTACAAGTACCGTTGGTACTACTTATTACATCCAATTTCTGGCATACTTTCCAAATAACATTAATTCAAAGAGACAGAAATTTCATTCTTAGGATGTATTTCTAACATATATCTCCTTTTGATCTTTCTCTAGATTATTATTAATTTAGGTGAAAGTCATACATTTTAGCAAAGCGAAATTGATCCGGAAGTTGTTCGTGTGCTTGTATGAAAAAAAATGAATCTTGTGAAATCTGTTCTACTTCTTTGAAAGTTGTTTAAAAATTGACACTAATCCTTTCGATCATGCCCTGAAATATTTTGTTAACAAGTGGTTTAATCTCCTGGTATAAACGAGAGTGTAATATCCTCATTCGTGGCTGACCTAAATGCGTTATTACGAGTTTAAAGGTATTCATTACACGGTTAAGTCACCCCGCCACGTGTTTTCCGCGCAATCGGCGTTTGATCGACGGATTCAGCAATCGACAAATCAATGGCAAAATCAATTCGAGGGAAGTGAGTGCGCCGCCAACCCTTCAGCCCACTGCCATCGACTACATCAAGTTGACCCCTCACCCTTCCCTCCCCCCTCTTCACCTTCGACCGCCCACTCACCCCCCCTCCCTGGATCCTTTTTCCCCAACAGTCTTCAACCCCTTCGCTCTTATAGCCATTCTTCATCTCATCATACCACCCCTACCTCTTTCCATTACCCCCCTTTTAACCCTCCGGCCCCTCCGTTCCTAAACCATCCCTTAACACTCTACCGTCTTCATCCCCTCAACAGCGCTCGACATCCCAGCTGAGTAATCGATTTCGGGGTCGGGGGGATGCGTGGCAAGGGGAGGAAAGGCCCGCAGAAGGGTGCGGGGGATCGGAGGGGGTGTGATGGAAGGGGTGGTGGCGAGTGGGAGGCCGACCGTGTGTTAAATCCCAGCTGCATCTAGAGCACCGAATCCAGCCGCGCTCCTTCCTTTCCCCTGACTCCTCGCGTTCATCGCTCGTGGCGAACTCTCCGAGTTGAAAACAACCATTAAAAATTATTTCTAAAAGTACAGAAACTAGCCAGAATTCCCTATGTCAGAGGTTAAAAGAAACATTTGTTTGTGGAAAGGTCTTGGTTTAAATAACTCTATTAGTTTTCTACCAGAAATAACGTGTAGAAACTTTTTTTGGAAAGGTAGAGTTTTCACATTCAAAAGTGATTCTCTTCGGTTGCTGATATTAAAAAGAAGTGATCAAAATATTTTAAGTTGTTAACATGAAAAGGGAATTATTTTATTTAGTAATCACGAAGGTTCAAACTAACATAGATAAAATTTGATCAAAAATTAGAATCAATCAGAATCAAGAGGTTCCGATGAAGCTTTGATTGATAAATATTCCAAGGCAACTTTTTTGCCTTAAATGGACCTTCATTCATATATTTGGTTATGTTAATAATTAAATACTTCATAGAATTTTTATAGTGTTATTTCAATTAATAAAGATATAAATATATTAATACGTATGGAAGCAGTCAATGACAATCTGCAAAACAATATATACTATGGGTTAACTTGTAGCATTAGAGTTGCATGAATTGCAAAGATTAGCCATATTAAGTGATTTTATTAGATTTCTCATTCACAAAAAAAATAAGTGTGCCAAAAATAAAAATTTGTTGAGAAAAAATAAATCGGTCCCGTTTGCGTATTTTATTATCATGGTGATGGGAAATATCAGTATCACTAGAGGGCGCAAGCTTCTTTTCATGTGTAATCCATAAATTATTCTGGATAGACTCATGAAACTGCATCAACTCGCCATTGAAGAATATATTCAACTTCTTCGCCGAGGAAAAAATTTCTTTTAATGAATACGTGCTAAAAATTTAAAACCGAATTTTTTATTTGTAAGACTTCACTTAAGAACCTTAATGGTTTTCTAAAGATGTTGTCATTATTCAGATAATCATCGATTATTTGGCTAATGCCATCTAATTGCCTGCATTTAATACAGCATTTGACTTGAATAATTGTGATGTGAAAAATTACAAATTACAAACTATTTTAGAATGTGATCATACATGGTCATACCTTGAATTATGCATTATTCTTTGCCTGATTCTGCAGACTGCCGCATGTGGTTGAATTTCGTATTCAATTACTAGCAGATTCGTCGATGTATATCATTCTACTAATTTCGCCATTGCATAATTAACCAAAGTATAGAGTCCACCTATAATTAATATAAATCCCGAACGCTTCTAATTTTCCGAAGATCAAGAACATTATGCTAAAACCTTTCAAACTAGTACCCTTACTCATTGAACGCTGACGTCGGCGCCTCTGGCCACCACGGTACACTTCCTGGAAGGCATCGATGGGAAGTTCGACGTTATCCTTTTATCCAAAATAATGACCATTCAAGGTCTATTTTAGGTTTTCTGAATATAAAGAATTCCCGTGGTGCCTTATTGAATGTGAAGGGTGAGTGGGAGTGGAAGATGGCTAGGGCAACGTTGCCGCCTTGTGCTTGGCAAGGTATTCAGTCGCAAGGTAGACGGTGTGGGACGACGTGTTGTCGTTGAGGAGTCTCCAGTTCATCAATATCTATTTCCAACGCATTGTACATTTTCTAAGGCCTTTCCAGGACTTGAAAATAAAACTTACAGTTTACATTTGGCTCAAAGTCAAGAGCACTTTGTGCAAATCACCGTTAGATTTGAAAAAGTCGGCAAAGAAAAGATTAATTATTTTTGGAGAAGATTCCGCACAAACAAACAAATGAATTCAGCATTTCAGGGGTTGGCAGAGGCGCTATTGAACAGCTAGATAAGTTAGCTAAATCAAGGTAGAAATTATGAAAACCAATTTAAGTGCCGGGAGTTTAATGCCCCTTCCCCGAAGATTTCTACTTTTAAATAGGTAGCACTTATCAATCAAGGGGCGTGATTTTACAACATGAATCCATTATATATATATATATATATTTATATTTATATATAAATTTATATTGTACACTAAATTTGATTACAAGTATAATTAATTTATATTTTTTCTATATATATATATATATATAAATTAATATGTATATGTGTATGTATGTTTGCCTAACGATATCCCACTGACGATCAATACGCCCTTCATCCATTTTTCCTGCCTCCCTAAGATTACTTTTCCCGTTTGCTTTCCTTTTGCTCCATTTCAACTTATCTATTCCTTCTCCACACTCACATTTAAAAAAACCTCCAATCTACAGGTACGTCTTACTTCCTGCTCCAGGGACCACGTTTCTGTGGTGTACGTAACTACGCTCCATATCAAAGAATTATTAGTCTTTTCTTAACACCCTTACTCAACGTCCGTGACATCAACTCTCTTCTCCTTGTGAAAGCCTCAGTGCCTAGCGCAATTCTTCTCCATACGTCCCCACTACTTTGACCGTGTTGGTTCAAGACACTTCCGAGATACGTAACCTGTTCTACCTTCTCTAGTTTTTTTCCCTCCCATTTTAATGTAAAGATTAACCTTTTTCTTCCTGGAAAATCGCATTAAATTTGTTTTATTAATATTGATTCTCATCCCATATCTATCGCACTCACTTTCTCACCCCACTACTCAGCAATCCTTGCAACCCCTTGGCTGACTGGCAAACTAAAGCTTGGTCATCAGTAAACTTAACTGATTTTACAAATTCCCCTCCAACTCACATTCGTACCTCCAGTTTTTCTTTTGTTTCTTTAATAATTTCTTCCACATATACAGTGAACTGCACCGGTGACATTGGATAGCTCTGCCTTACACCTATTCCTAACACTGCCCGTCCGGACTCTCCGTTCCCAACTCGCATCTGAGCAGTCTGAGACATATACAGGTGACGGAATATCCTCCTGTCCCTCCAATCTATTCCTCTTTGCTGTATATACTCTTTTATGTTTTCCAATTCACTCTATCAAATGATTTTTGAAATTTACAAACCAGGCAAATTAGTCCTGATTGTATTCTCTATTCCTCTCGATTAGTGATCTCATTACTGTAATGACATCGCACGCGCCTCTCCTCTTCCTAAACCGACACTGATCTTCTCGTAAGTTCGAGAGTAAAAAAAAAGAAACTTTGAATTTCCACATAAAGATTTTATGTTTCACGACCATGCTTTTGATGCAGTGCATCATCATCAGGTGACATACATCAATTTCTTTTCAACTTATATACCCTGGCTCCAAGAGGAGAGGTGTAAGGAAGAAGGGGTAAGTTGAGTGCAGGTGCAGCAACCTATAAGTGAGCTAGGGAATGGGGAGTGTATGTATTTGATGGATTATGGCTAAAAGCTGTGGAACTGGATGTTCTTTAAATGATCACCAAATGAAGGACACAATGTAACACTCCAGCATTCTTATAAATAACAGCGGAAAATATTACACTGTCTTCTACATTTAATGAGGGGGGTGCTTTTCTATTTTTCTCCCGTTCCCGTAATATAATATCTTTCCACAACAACCCTACGTCCACCAAGGCAGTGATGACCATCGGCCGTCTCTTAAGAAGTTCAAGCGATGGCTACCTTACTCCTCTTACTTTCCTCCCCTCTTGGAGTCAGGCTATAAAAGATGAATTTTTTTTATGTATGTCACATTATGCGCAGCATTGAAACTATGGTCGCGAAATAGTAAATATTTATGTGGAATTGCAATGTTTCTTATTTTACCCTCATCATTAAGGAATCATACAAAGTTAAATCTGAAACTGTGATGTTCCCCTGAGTAATCATTTTCCTCGGCCTTCATCCCTTGTTGATGATCTTGAGAACGATTTTAGCTGCGTGGGATATCAAACTTATTGTTCTGTAGTCCTCACAGGATGTAACCTGAACCTTTTTCGGAATATGAACTGACACTAATTTCACAAATTTTTCCGGCCAGATTATTTCTCATGGATGCTACAAATCAGTCTATATAGTCTCATCCTGCCTCGTTTTTCTAAACCTTTTAGTAGTTCCACAGGAATTTTGTCAGCTCCCACGGCGCTATTTGATTACATCTACTCTAATGCCCTTTCCAAACTGTATACCATAATTCCCTTTCTTGAAAGAAGCCTTATCTTCCCATATTCCGAACAATCTTCATGTTATTATATTAGTACCGGTGATTTCAATGCGAAATTTCTATCCTAAACTATTGACTCTAAAACAATTACTAACTTTATGTTATACCTTGACCCTGGTCTACCTCCCTTGGAACCTGCCCATCATACATCTTCATCGGCCCCATGGCTTGATGCAGTAATTAGGCCTACCCTGACAAAATCACAACACACTGGCAACTTTCTGCTCCAGGAGTAACCATGCATGAAATATTATTTGTATAATTCTCAGATGTCGTAATTTTAAGCAGATATCCATTTTGACAATTACATAGAGGACAATGACCTAGTATCCGATGCTGCTATCATTTCATGTCAGTCTATAGAATTCATCGACAACTTAGATAAAAAAGTTGAACTATTTAATGCGTTCTTAAAAGCATTGGAGGCAATAATGCACAATTAAGAAAAATCTGACGGTCAAAACCACGCTCCCCATGGATTACAGATGAAGTAAAGCCTTGATGCGTGGGCGTGATGCTGACTGACAACTATTTAAAAAAAAATAAAAACGAAAATTAATTCAATATCTACAAAATACTGCGTAAAAATTAAGCAGGTCACCTAAATTCCAAAATCAGATATACCACCCAAATATCTAAATAGCCCCCGTCACAAATTTGGAAACGTTTGAAGCACCTAGGTGTTGCCAAAATTAAAAATCCATTCTCTCCACGTCTTGACATTGCTCCAGATGGTATAAACCCTTTGTTCACAATTACGTGAACGGAAATTCATCTTAATACAAAAAATGAGGACTTATACAATTTGTATAATTCTGGACCAACCTTAGTTTCTAATGTAAGCTCATTCAAAATTTCTCCCGCTGCACAAATGCAAGTCCTGCAGGCCCTTTGAAAAATGAAGTCCTCCTTAGATGGAGCTGACGGCATTTCAGCTATTCTGATTGACAAATTACTTCCAAATGTGATTCTGGCTCGAACTCATATCTTTAATTTGTCTTTCCTAACTGAAACATATCTCTCGCTCTGGCAACGCACCCTCCTCCGCTCCATCCCAAAAGAATCCACACCCACTAACATCGCTGAATACGGGCCAATCAGAATTTTCCTCCTTTATCAAAAGCATTTGAGAGACTCATACATAAAAAATATCAATATTTCTCAATGAAAATGTCGCACTTGATCCTTTACATTCAGACTTTTGTCCCTCTTTTAGCACAGTTACAGCTCTCCTTAAAATAACAGATAATATCAGACTATTTAATGATCACAAAGAGGTGACAATAATGACTTTTCTTGACTATACGATATTGACAAAGATCTTTTCTTGGCAAAACTTCAAATCCTGGTTTTTTCTTTCTCATCTTTACGATGGATTCGATCATACTTAAGTAACCGATTTCAAAGAGTAATCACACCTAATTCTTCCTCTAACTGGATACCATTAACTACATTCTAACATAAGTATTGTTGAACTTCCACCACTAACATTGCAGGGATCTATCATACCATACCTAAAGAGAGTAAATAATTTTGGCGTAACGATTAATGAAACCTTATCTTGGACTGATCATGCAATTGCTATCTGCAGAAAAATAAAGTCATCCATGCATTCACTGAAAAGATGCTTCCTGTTCCCTCTCTTTTCATACCTCATTTTGATTACTGTGATGTGGTACTCCAAGACCTTTCAGGCGAACTGAAAACCAAACTCCTGAGGACCCATAATTTTGAATATATATTAAGTCCAGGCATAGTCGACCATAATATAGAAAGATAGACAGAACTAGATAGATAAAGGTCTAGATAAGGATATGGGATAAATTGAGACCAAATAGTCCCTTCTTCTATTTTACCTATCGTGGTACACATACCATGTTAGGCATAACATTAAAAGTTACATACATTTTATCTCAATATATTTACATGTATGTGTATATTTGATTTGTTTATGCATCTATACACATAAATCAAATATACAGGATGTATATAGATAAAATATATAATATTATGTATTTATATTCAATTAATATAGACAATCTAGCGCTTAAGGTAGGTTAGTGGATATATTGGATAGCTACCAAATACATATCTGACTATTAAAAAAATAAAAGCACAACATCCTACTTTACAACGAAGTTCCTCTTTTCTCCGAGTACTTCATATCTCTCCTTCATGTTGATCGATATTCCTAGTCTATTTTCCCCCATCCTGGTTTTCCTAACATTCTCCCCTCCACCGCAGTCTTCAACATCCCACTGCAAAACAAAATGCTTTGCATCCATTTTTCCTGCCTCCTTACGATTTCTCCAAACAATCCCCTATCTTCTCCAACAAATCCAGCACTTCCTTTTTGTGTATTCACCTTTTCCATCCTTTTTCTCACCCACGCACAAAAAGCGTTCAATATACGACTGTCATCCTGCTTCACTGATCATGTTTCCACGCCAATTACGTTCCATGCATACGTTTTCACGAATTTATTCAAAAAATCCTTACTTTGCGTCCCTGTCATCAATTCCCTCCTTTTCAAAGCTTCTCTGCCTAACGAAATTATTCTCTTTACGTCCGAACTACTTTGACCATTTTTTTCCAAAAGCACTTTTAAGAAAAGCAAACTGTTCCGCATGCTTTATTATTCACTCCTACTTTAAAGTTCAACTTAGCCGTTGTCTTTCCGTAAAACTGCGTAACCTTTGTTTTATTTACAATTATTTTCATCCCATAATTATCGCACTGAATTTCTTATGTGGTATTTCCTTGGCTGACTGATAATCTAAAGATAATCATCAGCCAACCTGACGGTTGTTATGAGTTCTCCGCCGACTTTCATTCCAATTTTAAGTACTTCCTATGATTTTTTATATATTTCTCTCCGCGTGTACATGGAACAACGCATGAGATAACGGAAAACCTTGCCTTACACCTCTATTTTCCAATATTCATCCAGGTTCTCCGTCCTCACCGTCGTCTAAGCAATCTGTAAAATTTAGAGGTTGTGGATTAGTCTCCTATCCCTCCAATATATATATATATATATATATATATATATATATATATATATATATATATATATATATATATATATATATATATATATCTATTTTCAGTAATATATTAATTTTATTTGCCAAAGTCACTCTTATCAAACACCTTTCGACATATACGAAACGTGTACATATGTCCAGCTTTTATTCTATATTTTTCTCGATCAGTGATCTCACTATTGTAATGGGGTTTCGCATGCCCCTCCTCTTTCTGAACACAAACTGATCATCCCCTGACTTATTCCTTTGCCCTGATCTCCATTCTATTGTAGATGATCCCGAGAATCACTTTAGCAGCGTGGGGAATCAAACTTATGCTCATGTTGTCCAGACATGGGGTAACCTTTACATTTTTTGAATAAAAATTACCAAAATTAATTAAAAGTTACCCTGCCGAATTCCTGTTTCATAAGTTCTACTAGTTAACCCTAAAAATCTTTCTCCAACTATCTCCTAAGTCTCCAAGTAGTTCCGCACGATTGTTGTCTACCCCTATGGAATTATTTAATTTCAAATTCCTCTATGAACTTTTCATTTCACACGGAAGGTGTTTAAAGAACTTCATTGAGTGATGAGAAATTTAAAAGGAAGTTGCGTAGCCACGAGATAAAAAGCATAAAAGGCACTGGCTAGCCCTATCCTATTCGTCCACAGTATGGGATCCATATGAGGTAAGGCATATTAAAAAGTTCAAAGAAAGGAAGTAAAATATTAAATCGGAAGATACAAAAGAACAAATAGTGTTATGGAAATTTTGAACGCACTGAAACGGGAGAGTTTGGACAATAGATGAAATAGGAGCATGTCAAGTATTGAATTGTTCAAAACGTCGAAGCGTTCGAAGGTATTTGGAAAGAGATAGAAAAACCAAATTTTAAGGGAAAAATCGACCATAGTTTTAAAACATAAATAAGAACAAAAAAAACAAATATGAAAAATACCCCTTTTTAAACAGAACTATTGTTGAATGGAACCAGCAACCTGGAAGTTTGTTTAAGCTCTTTTCATCCAATTTTAGGAGTTTTAAGAATAAGTGTAAAAGTAAAAATGAACTTCATTGATCAGTGATTAGTATATTATTGTACTTATTAAAATATTGTTTGTACGTGATGTGTAAGGCGTGAGAAGTTTTATTGTAAAAGCGAATGGTATGTTAGTGGAGCGTGATTTTGAACGGTGTATGAAATTGAAGAGTGCGTGGTAATGGACGGAATGCGGCGATAGACGGAGCGTTATGTGAATGGTGTGAACCTATCCCAAGTGTGATGGTAAAGTCGCGGTTGGTAATCTTTAAGGGTCATTGTATATAAAAATATTTTCTCTGATAAATGTTCTTCTTGAGCATGTGAATTGTATGATTGACCCTTGATCAGACTTGACCGTTGCCACCAGGGCATTTGCCTAATTGCAACGATATATATATATATATATATATATATATATATATATAACTTTTGGACGGCACAATAGAACACAGAATAAAACAGATAACACGTCAAAGGACACTCACACTGTAGATGTTTAAGCTTTCGGCCTACTCCGAGGCCTTCTTCAGGTCAGACTGAGAGGTTTTGAGGGAAGAGAACCTGGGGAGGGGAGGGGGGGGCGAAGGTTTAGGGACTGTTGGGAAAGAAATTAAAGATGGCGTTTAAGGGTGGGAATTTTAAAGGATCGGAAATATAGGATGTATGCGGATTCGCGAGTTCTCACCTCTATGTTGGTGGCTGAATCGGGTAGGGATTCTAGAACTGTTAAGGAAAAGCATTCGTCAAATGATAGGTTGTGTGAACTTGCGTGTAAAGGGATAGGAAGAGAAGAGAGTGAAGCAGAATTACATGAGTAACGGTGATTGTTCATATTTATTATTTAGACTATTGTGCCGTCCAAAAGTTATATTGCTCTCGTGAGTACTTCCGCATCATCGATATATATATATATATATATATATATATATATATATATATATATATATATATATATATATATATATATATATATATATATATATATATATATATATGGGATAGAAAAACAAAGATAGAAAAATGGGATAAAATCAAAAAAGGAAATCGAAATCTGCAGAAGGAACTAAAGAAGATGTTAACGGGAAAAGGACAAGTAAATGATAAGAAAAAGGATAAGAATGAAAGGATAAGAATAATGAGAAAGAAATAGAATGATTTCAATACCAGATTAGTTAAAAGGAATTGCAAAGAGTAATACAATAAATTGAGACGGATAGCAGGGGAATAAGAATATATAGAGAGATTGTTTGACAAAGAATTTAGACTTACTCGATTTGGAAATTTTTCCAGGCTTACTCGGCTTTGAAATTATATATATTTATATATATTCTTGTCATTTTTTATTACCATTTTTTATCATTTCCTTGTCCTTTTCCCGTTAACATCTTCTGTTGTTCCTTTTGCGGGTTTCGATTTCCTTTTTTTGATTTTATCCCATTTTTCATGGATAGTACTCATCTCCTTTACCTCACTCATCATGTTATCTACAGCCAGCTTATAATACTGCCTTGTCTATTCAGGTAATGCTTCTACTTCTCTTTTCCTCACCCACCTTCAGCGTCTTATCATTTTGAATCGGACACTATACCTCATGACTGCTAAATTTTGTTCAGAGTCTGTATCCAGCCCCGGTAAACCCGCTGTTCCTAAATCTGTGTCTAATAATACGATAATTTAATCTAACTGATACTAATATAATCCAACTTATTTTTTATGCATACCTAAGTCTTTGTGGTGTCTAAACCAAATATTGGTGATGATTAATCGATGTCACCAACAAAATTCCATTGCTTTCCCCCAACGGTTATTCCTCGCATTTAAACCATAATCCCACACCTAGTCACCATTTCTTCCTTCACCCACCATCGTATTCTAGTCTGAATCACTAGCAGATGGATCTCCGTAGGAAAAAAGCCTTCTATATCCTATAACTGTTCGTTTTCTTAAAATCACTCTTTGCTCCTTGTGGCTGCTTGGTTGCGTATATTTACTCATACCTCCGTTGCAGTCACGGAAGCTTTTTTTGCGTTTATTGTCTACTCGATTCCAACCTCCACACCATTCCAGACTTTGCTTGTTATATGTGTTCGTATCTCTTTTCCTTATATTATTATCCATATGAATGAATATGTACTCGCCACGTGGCGAATTTTCGTGTTTGGGTATGTATTAATTTGGCCAATGTGCTTCGTTTCCTCCTTCTTGCTATGCATCCTACGAAACACACTGTTTCTATCCTTTATAACAATGTATGATTGCTTTCCCAACTATCCTTTCCTCTTGCGTCCTCGCGCATTTCTCATTTGGGGGATGTTTAAGCTCTCTAACGCCATTTCTTGGCAAAATAATCTGTTAAAATTGATGCAAAAACCACTCGTAGATTTCAGTGGAATTTGCGTTTTCCCAATTGTTAAATGTTTAGAGGATCTACAAAAGACGAATCTCTGTGGTCTTAGTCCCAGTAAAGGAAATATTCTTGCGCTTCTGATCTACTTAATTCAACCTTCCCCGCCATTCCTCTGTTCGTCTTTTGTACGTATTCCTAACCCTCTTTATTACCAGTATCCGTATGACTGAAAAAAATATATACGTAGACGATGTAGAAGCACAGACGAGAGCAACATAACACTTGGACGGCTAAATAGAACAAAAATTAAAATAGAAAGCACGTTAAAGGTCACTAATATTTCAAATTGTTTAAGCTTTTGGCCTTCTCTGAAGCCTTATTCAGTTCGAACTTGTCCATCTGACCCGATGAACGCTGAAAGGTGAAATTTGGAAATTAAGAGCTTCACACCATTATTGACGACTGAATCACGTATCATCATTATGATATGATGCACTGCGTGTACGAACTCTGTTGCCCACTCGCACTCAAATAGTCTCAGATATATACTGGTAGCGGATTAACCTCCTCTTCCTCCAATCCATTCTTTTTTCTGCAGTATACTCATTAGTTTTTCCCAAACGATTTTTCTAAATCTATGAACTATACCTCACCTCTCCTATTTTCGCCTTTATGTGTGCTCCTATCCCCTATCTTTACATCTATTTTCATGCAAATGTTTATTTGCTCGCCGCATGGAGGCATTTCGTGTTTTAATGTATATATATATATATATATATATATATATATATATATATATACCCTCCCATGGACTACAATCTTGTCGTGGTGGAAGGGCTAGTGTGTTCCGATGACCCCTAGAGCTGTGCTGGCGGGAGTAATAATAATTACTCCTGGAAGGGTCACCCATGCCAGATAGGTCGAAGGTTAGGAGCCAGACGAAAGGTAGTCCACGCAGAGTCTGTTCCTCAGTGAGGCGGCTGCAATGGCGTCTGACCCCAGTGGGGCGGCCATTAAGTGATGGTGTCACGTTAAAAACACTATTGAGGAAGGCAACGGGAAACCACCTCAATTATGATTCCCAAGAATATAATGATGGGCACTATAGATAATATGCGTCCTGGCAACTACGGGACTCGGCCCAAAGGGCCGTGTGTCGTGCCCGGCAGCGGGGGTGGCAAGGCTTCCGCGGTCGCCATCCCACGAAACCCTTGCAGGGAAGAAATAACTGCAGGACAGAAGACTCAGAAGAAGACGAAAGTAGTTAGAATAGGAACCTGGAACGTCAGGACAATGTTGAGGAGAGGCAAATTAGAAAATATTAAGCGAGAGATGGAAAGAGGTAACATAGATGTTTTAGGCCTCTGCAAAGTGAGATGGAAGGATAGCGGGGATTACTGGAGTGACAATTATAGAGTAATATACAGCGGCGGGGACGAGAGCCAACGAGGGGTTGCCGTAATTTTAAATAAAGGGGTAGGAAGAAGCGTAGTCAACATAGAGCAAGCGACAGATAGAATTTTACTCGTAGAGATTAAAGCAGAGCCGACGAACTTGGTCATTATTCAGGTATACATGCCACCGAGCAACCACAAGGAGGAAGAAATCGATAGGATGTATGATGAGTTAGAGGATATAGTCGCGAGTAAGAGATGGTGGTGAGGTGGGGGAATATGGGTTAGGCACGAGGAATGAACGCGGGGAGAAAGCAATTGAATTCTGCAGGAGACAGGGGTTAGTCATCACTAACACATGGTTTAGACACCACAAAAGGCGGAGGTATACATGGAATATGCCAGGTGACTCAGAAAGGTATCAGTTAGATTATATTATGGTTAGGCACAGGTTTAGGAACAGTGTGATAAATTCGCACAGTTTTCCAGGAGCGGATGCGGACTCTGACCACAATTTAGTTGTTATGAAATGTAACGTTCGTTTCAAGAAGATTAGGCAAGGGCGGCGGGTTAAAAAATGGAATTTAGAAGCAGTAAATGAATTAACGAGGAAGGAGTATCAGGAGGCTGTAGAGAAAATTATGGATGACGGTAAAGAACTGAGTACTATCGAAGAAAAATGGGAATATATCAAGAAAGGGATATTGGACGCCGCTAAAGACACTATAGGAACCGTTAAAGGGAAAAGGATAAGGAAGCCATGGGTAACGGATGAGATGATTGCAAAGATGGATGAGAGAAGAAGATGGAAAAATGTAAACACAGAGTTAGGCAAAATGAAGTACAAAGAATTAAACAATAAATTGAGAACGGCCACAAATAAAGCAAAAGAAGAATGGTGGAAAACGCAATGCGAGGATATGGAAAGTTTACAGAAGAAGGGTGAAATTGGTGCTCTATACAGCAAGGTTAAGTTATTATCGGGAAGTAAGAAGGCAAGATCTGTGCTAACAGTTAAAGATAAATGGGGTAAGATAATAGTTGAACCAGGAAAAATCCAAGAGAGATGAAAGGAATATATAGAAACACTGTATGGTAAAGAACTTAGGCCGACAAGGTTAGGCATAGAAAAGGAACATGACGTAGAAGAAGATAGCTTAGGTCCAGGCATACTCGACGATGAAATAGAAAGGGCATTAAATGAGATGAAAGCAAATAAGGCAGTGGGGGTGGACAATATTCCTGTAGAAATGCTGAAATGGTCAGGGAAAGGTGGGAAGAAGGCCATATATGGACTGATTCGTAGTATCTATGAGAAAGGATTCTGGCCGGAAGATTTTGTGAGATCGGTGTTAGTTCCTATTCCAAAAAAGGCAAAGGCTTCGTCATGTGAGGATTACAGAACAATAAGTTTTATATCCCACGCAGCTAAAGTTATTCTCAGGATCATCAACAAAAGGATAGAGAGTAAGGCAAATGATTACTTAGGGGATGATCAGTTTGGGTTCAGGAAAGGAAGAGGTACGCGTGATGCCATTGCAGTAATGTGATCACTAGTCGAGAGGAATATAGAATACAATCAGGACGTTTTTGCCTGTTTTGTAGATTTCGAAAAAGCGTTTGATAGAGTGAATTGGGAAAAATTAATGCGTGTATTGCTGAAAATAGGAATGGATTGGAGGGACAGGAGACTGATCCGCAACCTGTACATGTCTCAGACTGCTCAGGTGCGAGTGGGGAACGGAGAGTCCGGATGGGCAGTGTTAGGAAGAGGTGTAAGGCAGGGTTGCCCATTGTCACCGGTACTGTTCAACGCATATGTAGAGGAAATGATTAAAGTGGCATGGGAAGAACTGGAGGTAGGAATGAAAGTCGGAGGGGAATTCGTAAAATCGGTTAGGTTTGCTGATGACAAAAAAAAAGTCAGCCAAAGGGTTGCAAGCATTGTTGAGTGAATTGGAGGTTCAGTGCGATAAATATGGGATGAGAATTAATATTAATAAAACAAAGGTTATGCGATTTTCCAGAAAGAAAAAGGCTAAGCTAAATATTAAAATAGGCGGGGAAAAAATAGAGCAGGTAGAACAGTTTACATATCTCGGAAGTGTTTTGGACCAACACGGTCAAAGTGGTAGGGACGTAAGGAGAAGAATTGCGCTAGGCAAGGAGGCTTTCTCAAGGAGGAGGGAGTTGATGACGGGGACGTTGAGTAGGGATGTTAAGACAAGACTCGTAAAAACTCTGATATGGAGCGTAGCTATGTACGGCGCGGAAACGTGGTCGCTGAAGCAGGAGGATAGACGTAGACTGGAGGCTTTTGAAATGTGGGTGTGGAGAAGAATGGAGAAGGTGAAATGGACCGAAAGGAAAACAAATGAGGAAGTACTAGAAATGGTGGGGGAGGAGAGGGGTTTGTTGAGAGAAATCCTATGGAGGCAGGAAAAATGGATGAAAGGCGTATTGAGCGGTAGTGGAATGTTGAAGAGGGTAATAGAGGGGAGAATGTTGGGCAAGCGAGGTAAGGGTAGGAACAGGATAGGGATGTTGGACGGGATGAAGGGAGGAAAGAAGTACACCGAGATGAAGAGGGACCTGATATAGATTAGTTTGCCAGGTGGGGAGTCACAAAATGTTTATTTGATAGTTGTGTCCATCCAAAAACCTACCTTAACCGGTAGATTACCTAATAAAAATATATATATACCATAAACACAGTAATCAACCCGAAGGTCGGATTAGTAGGTGATGGTAGAGCTCACCCGTGTACCAAGCCCGACAGCGTGTGAATATTCACACTTCAGGGTAGGGGGGCCAGTTCCTTTCCCTGTGCCGGTTATGGTTACCCAAAAAATTAACTAACTTGTGTGGAACTGCAGGTTCCCAGAGTGCCTCCGGTCAGTAGTCCAACGCTCTACCCACTAGACCACCGCGACCCATATATATATATATATATATATATATATATATATATATATATATATATATATATATATATATATATATATATATATATATATATATATATATACATATTTATATATATTTATTTATTTATATATATGTGTGTGTGTATATATATGTATATATATACATACACATGTATATACGAGGGATCTACCTTTCGTCTGGCTCCTAACCTTCGACATATCCGGCAAGGGTTACCCTACCAGGAGAAATTATTATTACTCCCGCCAGCACAGCTCTAGGGGTCATCGGAACACACAAGCTGTAGCTATGTATATATATATATATATGTGTGTGTGTGTACATGTGTATATATATATATATATATATATAAATTCACTGATAGTCATAACAAACACAGAAACCAAAACACAAAAGAGGAAAAACTCACTGGTTCTCGAATTTTCGGTGGTCCAACCACCTTTCTCAAGAGGAATTAGGAACAGAACAGGTCGGAGTTCTGTTCCTAATTCCTCTTGAGAAAGGTGGTTGGACCACCGAAAATTCGAGAACCCGTGAGTTTTTCCTCTTTTGTGTTTTGGTTTCTGTGTTTGTTATGACTATCAGTGAATTTACATTACACGTTTGTGGATTTTCCAAAAAAGTGTATATATATATATATATATATATATATATATATATATATATATATATATATATATATATATATATATATACATACATACATGAGCTGTGCTGGCGGGATTAATAATAATTGCTCCTGGTAGGGTCACCTATGCCGGATATGTCGAAGGTTAGGAGCCAGATGAAAGGTAGTCCACGCAGCGTCTGTTCCTCAGTGAGGCGGCTTAAAAAGCGTCAGACCCCAGTGGGGTGGCCATTAAGGAAGGTGTCACGTTAAAAACACTATTGAGGAAGGCAACGGGAAACCACCTCAATTATCATTCCCAAGAACGTAATGATGGGCAATATAGAGAATATAAGTCTTGGCAACTGTGGGACTCGGCCCAAGGGGCCGTGTGTCGTGCCCGGCATCGGGTGAGGCAAGGCTTCCGCGGTCGTAGTCGCACGAAATCCTTGCGGGGGAGAAATAAAAGCAGCAGGACAAAAGACGCCAAAGAAGACGAAAGTGGTTAGAATAGGAATGTGGAACGTCAAGACAATGTTGACGACAGGCAAATTAGAAAATATTAAGAGAGAGATGGAAAGAGGTAATATAGATATTTTAAGTCTCTGCGAGGTGAGATGGAAGGATAGCGGGGATTACTGGAGTGATAATTATAGAATAATATACAGCGGCGGGGACGAGAGCCAACAAGGGGTTGCCGTAATATTATATAAAGGGGTAGGAAGAAGCGTAGTCAACGTAGAGCAAAAAAACTAATAGAATCTTACTCGTAGAGTTTAAAGCAAAGCCGACGAACTTGGTCATTGTTCAGGTGTACATGCCACCGAGCAACCCCAAGGAGGAAGAAGTCGATAGGATGTACGATCAGTTAGAGGATATCATCGCGAGTGTTCCTGCAGAGAAACATTTGATAGTAATGGGGGATTGGAATACGACGGCAGGCGAAGGAAGAGAGGGTGGTGAGGTGGGGGACTATGGCTTAGGCACGAGGAATGAACGCAGGGAGGAAGCAATTGAATTCTGCAGAGACAGGGTTTAGTCATCACAACACATGGTTAAAACACCACTAAAGGCGTAGGCATGCATGGAAAATACCTGATGACTCAGAAAGGTATCAGTTAGATAATATTATGGTTAGGCACAGGTTTAGGAACAGTGGGATAAATTCGCACAGTTTCCCAGGAGCGGATGCGGACTCTGACCATAATTTAGTTGTTATGAAATGCAACGTCCGTTTCAAGAAGATAAGGCAAGGGCGGCGGGTAAGGAAATGGAATTTAGAAGCATTAAATGATTTAACGAGGAAGGAGTATCAGCAGGCTGTAGAGAAAATGATGAAAGACGGTAAATAACTGAATACTATCGAAGAAAAATGGGAAAGTATCAAAAAAGGCATATCGGAAGCCGCAAAAGACACTATAAGAACCACTAACGGGAAAAGGATTAGGAATCATGGGTAACGGATGAGATGATTGCAAAGATGGATGAGAGAAGAAGATGGAAGAAGGTAAACACAGAGTTAGGCTAAATGAGGTACATGGAATTAAACAATAAACTGAGAAGGTCCACAAATAAAACAAAAGAAGAATGGAGGAAAACGCAATGCGAGGATATGGAAAGTTTACAGAAGAAGGGTGAAATTGGTGCTCTTTCCTGCAAGGTTAAGTTACAATCGGGAAGTAAGAAGGCAAGATCTGTGCTAACAGTTAAAGATAAGTGGGGTAAGATAATAGTTGAACCAGGAAAAATCCAAGAGAGATGGAAGGAATGCTACCTTGATCAAAAAGTTCCCGGAATTTATTCAGAAAATTAAAAATACAAGTTTATTCATCTAAATCTATATTGTCCCCTTCAAAGTAATCCCCATCGACTGCAACACACTTATGCCAGCGCTTGATCCAATCCTCGAAACATTTTTTATATTCGGTTTTCGGTATGTCCATCAGTGCTTCCTGCGATTTTTCCATTACTTCCTCTCGGCTGCTAAAACGCGTTCCCCGTAATGGTTTTTTAACTCAATTGAACAGAAAGAAGTCACAGGGAGCCAAATCAGGTGAATTCCGTGGCTGTTGGATGGTATTTGGTGCATTTTTCGTCAAAAAATGACGAATAATGATAGCACTGTGCGACGGTCTCGACGCACTGTGCGACGATTTCTGGTCTCTTTCGGCGAATTGCTTCACGGAAACGTCTCATAACGCCCAAATAATACTCTTTGTTTACTGTCTGGCCTTCTGGCAAAAATTCATGATGCACTACACCGTTGTAATCCATGAAAACTGTCAGCATTGCCTTCTTTTTTGACTGAAAACGACGTGGTTTTTTTGGTCTCGGCTCATTTGGTGAACGCCATTCACTTGCCTGATGTCTGGATTGCGTGTCGTACTCCTAAACCCACGTCTCGTCTCCAGTAATGATCCTTTTAATGAATGTGGGATCGGATTCAGCCTCGCAAATCATGTCTTTTGCGACGTCAACACGGTCTCTTTTTTGCATGAAATTGAGGTCTTTTGGCACCAACTTTGCTGCTACACGACGGAAACCCAAATCATTAACCACAATGTCTTGGGCGGATCAATAGGCAATGTTCAAGTCCTCCGCTATTTCTCTGATGGTTAATTTGCGGTTATTGACCAACATTTCTTTTACTTTATCAATTTTTTCACCGACTTTCGATGTCGATGGTCTGCCACTGCGTTCATCATCTTTGATTGACTCACGACCACTTCTGAACCGCTCGTGCCACTGGTAAACGACCTTTTTTTAGAGAATCGTTGCCGAAACACTTTTCCAACATTTCCAACGTCCGTGCGCCACTAAATCCGTTTTTTACGCAAAATTTAATACAAGTTCGTTTATGCAAATTTAAATCCATTTCTTCAATTGTAAAAAATCGCCAACACACACAGAGATAGATGTACTCTTGGCTACGTAACTTTTGCAAATGTCGAGTTATGACACTGAGATTTAAAGGAAATATCAACAACAGATGTACCAATTTCACAAAAAAAACAGAACTCAAATCGGAACGATGGGAGCGCCACACGGTGGTTATTCCGGGAACCTTTTGTTCAAGGTAGTATATAGTAACACTGTATAGTAAAGAACTTAGGCCGACAAGGTTAGACATAGAAAGGGAACATGACGTAGATGAAGATAGCTTAGATCCAGGCATACTCGACGATGAAATACAAAGAGCATTAAAGGAGATGAAAAAAAATAATGCAGCGGGGATGGACAACATCCCTGTGGAACTGTTGAAATGTTTAGGAAAATGTGGGAAGAAGACTCGTAGTAGTAGAAGACTCGAAGTGGACTGATTCGTGGTATCTATGAGGGAGAAATCTGGCCGGAAGATTTTGTGAGATCGGTGTTAGTTCCCATTCCAAAAAAAGCAAGGCTACATCATGTGAGGAATACAGAACAATAAGTTTGATTAACCACGCTCCTAAAGTTATTCTCAAGATCATCAACAAAAAATAGAGAGTAAGGCAAATGATTACTTAGGGGATGATCAGTTTGGATTTAGGAAGGGAAGAGGTACGCGTGATGCCATTGCAGTAATGATATCACTAATCGAGAGGAATATAGAATACAATTTGGACGTATTTGTCTGTTATGTAGATTTCGAAAAAGCGTTTGATAGAGTTAATTGGGAAAAATTAATGCGTGTATTGCAGAAAATAGGAATGGATTGGAGGGACAGGAGACTGATCCGCAACCTGTACATGTCTCAGACTGCTCAGGTGCGAGTGGGGAACTGAGATTCCGGATGGGCAGTGTTAGGAAGAGGTGTAAGGCAGGGTTTCCCATTGTCACCGGTGCTGTTCAACGTATATGTGGAGGAAATGATTAAAGAGGCATGGAAAGAACTGGAGGTAGGAATGAAATCCGGAGGGTAAAACGTAAAATTGGTTAGCTTTACTGATGAGCAAGCACTAGTTGCTCAGTCAGCCAAGGGGTTGCAAGCAATGTTGAGTGAATTGGAGGTTCAGTGCGATAGATATGGGATGAGAATCAATATTAATAAAACAAAGTTTATGCGATTTTTCAGAAAGAAAAGGCTAAGCTAAATATTAAAATAGGCGGGGAAAAAATAGAGCAGGTAGAACAGTTTACATATCTCGGAAGTGATTTGGACCAATAAGGTCATAGTGGTAGGGACGTAAGGAGAAGAATTGCGCTAGGCAAGGAGGCTTTCTCAAGGAGGAGGGAGTTGATGACGGAGACGTTGGGTAGGGATGTTAAGACAAGACTCGTAAAAACCCTGATATGGAGCGTAGCTATGTACGGCGCGGAAACGTGGTCGCTGAATCAGGAGGATAGACGTAGATTGGAGGCTTTTGAAATGTAGGCGTGGAGAAGAATGGAGAAGGTGAAATGGAGCCAAAGGAAAACAAATGAGGAAGTACTGGAAATGGTGGCGGAGGAGAGGGGTTTGTTCAGAGAAATCCTATGGAGGCAGGAAAAATGGATGAAAGGCGTAATGAGCGGTAGTGGAATGTTGAAGAAGTTAATGGAGGGGAGGTAACTATTATCCAAAATATCTCGATTTACTTAATCATTCTCATTCCAAAGCAAACCGCTTCCCTTTTCCCCATTTGGGAAATTACTTCAACACCACTTAAATGTAAGTTCCCTCTTTACCAAGAAGTAGTATTTAACTCGGAAACCCCACAGTATATATCGAGGCTAACTAGAACTCAATATATCAATCCAGGCTAAACCAGGCACACTGCCAGCCAATAGTTACTAATTGTTATCCACTAGTATCGAGATACCCCGCCTCATCACTCCTAATACTTCCCGTAATCATTCTCTCTCATCTTCAGCCTGAGAAACTCACATCCGTCCATCAGGCTATGTCAATATCAATTTAACCGTAAAAATGTTATAGAAAAACACTTCTGTGTTACTTTTAATATTAAATGCTACCCTTTTAACCATTGTATTATTATTAATGTCTTCATAAATTGCCAAAATTATGGACGACTATTAAATGAGATGGCTAATTAGTCATTTGGATTGTAAAATCGTTGGATTTTGACGAATACTTCATGGAAACCTAAAAATTATTTTAAAGTGGTATACTACGGAAAGTGTATTTAGTAAATTGATTCATATTTCTTAACATACTCGTAGCTGATTTCACTAAGTGATCTATGCACCAAGGAGAACCATGTTATGTAAAAGACCCAAGTCACACATTGACGGAAAATATTTCTTTTCATTGTAGTGAATGAAGTGGTCAAGAATAAGAAACTTAGTTTAGTTTGTTCTTTTTGTGCCATCATATTGATCTTTACCAAGCCAAATTTTTGCTTTTATTTTCCCGTAATAGAATTAACCTTTGACTTCGTGAAATCTGTCTACATGTAAAACATGTGTCCATTACTCCTCAGAATCGCAAACCATGAACGAAAACAGGAGACAAAGGTTTTTACTGCTAGAGCACTACATATTTCTGATTCTGTTCCGGTAATGCAGTGTAGTGGATTTTTTCACTGTGCTGAATGATTGAACACAAAATAATTTCATTCAACAATTATTTATTTTATTAACACAGCGAGAAATAGATTCAAACAGGAATCCCTGAAACAACTATGTAATGAGTCTCTTTATGCTTGGCGCGAGCATTTACATTCACCTAACACACGAAATTGTATGCAAAACTTCTATGAGCTGTAAAATATAAGGACAATATAACATAAGGACAAATACCAGATGAAAATACATTGAAAATCAAATAGAAGTTTTAAAATAAAAAATTATAAGCCCCAGGAAAGACACTTAAATAAAAAGAGAAGTCTCAGACAGAAACTCAAATCTTGAGTACAATTTTCAAGTGAAAATCTACCTTTCATATTTATTCCTGAAGATTTTGCTCGTAATTCGTACTTCCAATAAACCCTCTCAGAGCATTTTTTTATGAGCAAAATGTTGTTGAAATTAGTTCAAGCACACTGTAATTTTTCTCTCTAACTTTAAATTGCGGAATAAATATGAGGCCGTCAATTATTATCCAGTTCTTTTAAATTATGAGTATTGAACTTCGGTCGTCTAAGCAATGTGCTGCATTTTTGCTGGGTTAAACTTATTGGTTGGTAAAAAAAACTATGAAGGTACGCTTTTTTGTTAAAAATGTCATTGGTAAATCAATGAATGAACAAATGAAACAAAATTCAGCTCTGACAATCATTTCAGCTCATATTATTCTATTCACTCACATGGAAATATTTAATGCTCAAAATTTTCCCATTAACTTTTTATATTACTGATTATGTAAATTTGAATAATTACATCAACTTCAATGTGTACCGTAAAGTTGGGCAATGGATCTTTCATGTGTCCCGCAAAAACTTGGGTATTTTCCTGAGAGGTCATTTAAAACATTTATATGGTCGAATAGAAATGATAAGCTGGCTATACTTTCAAAATAAGTTCATTAAGCGGGCCGAAAATGTACGTGAATTTTTACCAAGGAATTTTTAACCTACCATGATTTCTTTTTTTAACTTGAGTCCTGGTCAACACATCTCGATAAAAATAACCAAATTTTCGTTTCACGGCTTAATGCATTTAGTCCACAAAATTTTCCGGAGAAAGCAAATAACCATCCGCATAAACAACTGCTGATTTTAAAATTTTGTAAGGAGAGCCTACTTCACAGAACATACATATTCATACACTTAAAAAGGTTAAATTTTGTACATTTTTCAACTGAGAAATTATTCATCAGTATGGATCGCGTCTTGTATATTGAAATAAGATTAGTTTTTAATAAATCAATTCAAACGCCTTTTTAGAGACATCCACTCATGTAATAATTGGATAAAATTGGATGCTAATATTGCGAAAAGCATTTACCTAGAGAGTCCTGGACATTTATGTGAGTTCATTATGTGAATCAGGAATTCGTGAGTCTCAATTTTATCCCTTTCAATTGCTCAGAGATGGCGACAAACGGTAGACGAGTCACTCAGATTATAATTCAGGGATCTAGAGCTTGAAGGGGATGTGAGTGGGAGAAATATTCATCCTTTCGTAGAGAACAAATAATTATTCATGGGAGCATCCAACTAAATCGCTTCCATATCGTCATGTCGATTTTATAAAGGCCGTTATAAAGCGGTCGATTGGGCTGTTCTCACCTAGGGCTGGAGAAAAACGAGTAGATGGTTCTGTTTGGGGTGAAGTGCAAAGCGGAGGTCGGGAGTTAGCCTGAAACGAGCGGAGGAGGACGGCGGGGAGGTGAGAGCAACGCAAATGACGTGAAGATGAGAGCTTCGAAAAAGTTGGCGGAATGAGAGAAGGGAGGGGCGGGTAGACTTCGAATAAGAGATGAAGTGAGGAAGGGACAAGGAAAGCAGAAGGAAATGGAGTTGCAAGAGCGTGGGATTGGAAGGATATTGGTTATTGTAGACGGAAATATAGAGTTGAGCTTCGAACTTCAGAATTATATGAAGATAAACCGTTAGTGAATAAACCTTTTTCAATGTGCATATCGAGCCCATCATGATATTTTTGTGATTTATATGTTAAATCGTCAGATCAATGGAAGTGATAGCTATATTAGGTCTCTATATGTAAAAGCAAGAAACATGCATATAAAGAACTAAAATTTTTATTTGAAGGACATGCGTACGTACAAATTTCTTAGGAATTTAAAATCAGAGGTTTCACATTTTGATGAAATACATAACTTGTAGGTTTTTAGGATAATCCATATATTTAATATGAAACTTCAGAAATGCTACGAATTAGATAATAAGAACGGTTCCTTTCTGGTTTCAACAATTTATAGCAATCCTTCGGGAATATTATCTTTCCCAACAACCTTAATAACGTTCGTTTCCCTTTAATGGCCTTCCTCATTCGCGATCAGATTTGTTTGGTCCTAGGCCACGGTATACCACCTGAAAAGCGCACTTGAAAAAATATATTTAAAACAAAAAGCCCTGCTATGGGCTATGGCCCCTGCTTCTAATCTTTTCATGGGCAAACGCGAGCATACCCTCTCGGACGAAACCATTAAACCATTATTCTGGGACCGCCATATTGACGACATCTTCCTTCTTTGGTCCCAGGGACGTGACGTTTCTCCTCCTTCATTTCCTCTCTCAACCCCTTCTTCTCGCTATCTTTCGCTTCATTTATGTCTGACTCAACCATCACTTTACTCGATATCGAATTTCACTTCCATAGCGATAAATTTAACACCTCATTTTACACTAAATTAACCAAGCACCAGGAATAACTTCATTTCAACAGCTGATACCCCTCACGCCCAAGGCTTTATATCCCTTTTTCATTGTAAGTCCCTGGCCTCTTGTCACTTTTATTCCCTCATTGTCTCTCCATATCATTTAAAAGAACATCGAACTTGAGCCACGTCTTTACATGCACAAAGCCACCTGCGTGACCCCCTTCTATACTCTCCCCGTTTTCGTGTCATGTAACAACCCACATTTCAAATGCTGTCATCTTTTTCGACCAGAAACATTTTTCAGTGTAAAATCCCAAACAAAGGTTTATTTCTTTGCCAGCTGCTTTAATATATGTATGTATGTATATATATATATATATATATATATATATATATATATATAAACTATAAACACAGTAATCAACCCGAAGGTCGGTTTTGTAGGTGATGGCAGAGATCACCCATGTACCAAGCCCGACGGTGTGTGAATATTCACACATCAGGGTAGGGGGGCCAGTTCCTTTCCCTGTGCCGCTTATGGTTTCCCAGGAAGGTCTGGTACCCGAAAAATCAACAAGCTTGGGTGGAGCTGCAGGTGCCCAAAGTACCTTGCCCGGGAATCGAACCCGGGAACCTCCGGTCAGCAGTCCAACGCTCTACCCGCTAGACCACCGCGACCCACACACACATATATATATATATATATATATATATATATATATATATATATATATATATATATATATATATATATATATATTCATTCAAACATAGAAATAGGTATCAAGAATCCGAATCACGGTCTGCAACCAATTACAAAGCACTAACGCATTTTAAAACATCGCAGATCTAAGTGTAAATTAGGTTTCCTTGGTGGTGTAATTGCTAGGAGATCCGCCCGGCAAGTGGAAGGTCCGATGTTTAAATCCCGGTGAAGGAAATACTTTTACATTCGTGACCTGCTCAAAAAACCGCCTTCCCCACATGTCCTGTGTTCGCCTTTTGTGTGTTTTCCTATCCCCTTTCCTTATACCTATTTTTATGTTTGAATGAATATATATATATTATATATGTATAATATATATATATATACACACATATATATATATATAATTATATATACATATATATCCCTCCCATGGACTACAACCTGGTCGTGGTGGAAGGGTTTGTGTGTTCCGATGAACCCTAGAGCTGTGCTGGCGGGAGTAATAATAATTGCTTCTGGTAGGGTCACCCATGCCGGATAGGTGGAAGGTTAGGAGCCAGACGAAAGGTAGTCCACGCAGCGTATGTTCCTCAGTCAGGCGGCTGCAAAGGCGTCTGACCCCAGTGGGGTGGCCATTAAGTGATGGTGTCACGTTAAAAACACTATTGAGGAAGGCAACGGGAAACCACCTCAATTATCATTCCCAAGAAAATATTATGAACGCAAAACAGAAATTGAGTCCTGGCAACTGCGGGACTCGGCCCAAGGGGCCGTGTGTCGTCCCCGGCAGCGGGGGAGGCAAGGCTTCCGCGGTCGTCATCCCACGAAACCCTTGGAGGGAAGAAATAACTGCAGCAGGACAGAAGACTCAGAAGAAGACGAGAGTAGCTAGAATAGGAACCTGGAACGTCAGGACAATGTTGAGGAGAGGCAAATTAGAAAATATTAAGCGAGAGATGGAAAAAGGTAATATAGATGTTTTAAGTCTCTGCGAGGTGAGATGGAAGGATAGCGGGGATTACTGGAGTGATAATTATAGAATAATATACAGCGGCGGGGACGAGAGCCAACGAGGGGTTGCCGTAATATTATATCTACATCTACATCTACATAAGTACCCTGCGAGCCACCAAAAAGGTGTGTGGCAGGGGGTGTAGCACCATGAGGGAAGGGTATGGGTTGAGCGGGTTGGGAGTTAGGTGAGGAAAGGTGGGGGGAACCTGTAGGGAAAAAAAAATATATATATATACACACATACATATATATACATACATACATACACACATGTATACACATCCTCGCGAAGTCCCTAACCTGTACGTTAATACTTATTGTAATGAACTAAGTCCTGGGGAATTTCGACTACGAGCATTCTGGTCCCTTATCGTTCTTGGAAAAAATGACATTTTAAACCTGTCAGTCTTGCAGTCTATCTCTCTAGTCTTATATTCGTGATCCCTTCGACCGTAATACGTTGGGGTTCGTATTATATCCTTGATGTCATCGGAAAAGGGCCCATCTTTAAATGTTTTTAATAAGTTTAATCTATATTGGAAACGCCGCTGTGTAAGAGAATCCCAACCTAAATTGTCTAGCAAAGTGGATACGCTGCTGAGTTGGCCATAACAATGTTTGACAAATCTAGCCCCCCTCCGCTGAACTCGATCTAATTCCGAAACCAAATTTATGTTATGAGGATCCCATATACTGGCAGCATACTCTAGGTGGGGCCTGACCAAGGCAAGGAAACATCGTTCTTTCACCTTTTCGTCGCATTTACCTAGCACTCTTTTCACAAATCCCAATTTTTTATTAGCACGACCGCATATTTCTCGTATGTGTTTTCCCCAGGACCGATCGTGAGTAATTGTTACACCCAAGTATTTAAAGGAATCTACCCTCTCGCTATTGGTTTGTTTCACTTTGCAACTATAAGGGAGGGAATTACTCTTTTCCCAAAAATGTATTACTACGCATTTTTTAAAATTCAATTCCAATTGCCATGTATCGCACCAATTTTGAATTGCATCTAGGTCATTGGCTAACACGACTCTGTCTTCGTGACTTCGGATGTCCCCATAAATTACTGCATCATCGGCGAAAAGACGGAGCTTGCTATTAACTACGGTACTGAGGTCATTTATGTAAATAAGGAAAAGGAGGGGACCTATGAAAATATATATACTACCTTCCTATATACTACTTCCTACCCCTATATAAAGGGGTAGGAAGAAGCGTAGTCAACGTAGAGCAAAGAACTAATAGAATCTTACTGGTAGAGATTAAAGCAAAGCCGACGAACTTGGTGATTGTTCAGGTGTACATGCCACCGAGCAACCACAAGGAGGAAGAAGTCGATAGGATGTACAATGAGTTGGATGATATCATCGCGAGTGTTCCTTCAGGGAAACATTTGACAGTGATGATGGATTGGAATGCGACGGTAGGCGAAGGAAGAAATGGTGGTGAGGTGGGGGACTATGGGTTAGGCACGAGGAATGAACGCGGGGAGAAAGCGATTGAATTCTGCAGGAGACAGGGTTTTTCATCACCAACACATGGTTTAGACACCACAAAAGGCGGAGGTATACATGGAATATGCCAGGTGACTCAGAAAGGTATCAGTTAGATAATATTATGGTTAGGCACAGGTTTAGGAATAGTGTGATAAATTCGCAGTTTCCCAGGAGCGGATGCGGACTCTGACCACAATTTAGTTGTTATGAAATAAAACGTCCGTTTCAAGAAGATAAGGCAAGGGCGGGTTAGGAAATGGAATTTAGTCGCATTAAATGGATTAACGAGGAAAGAGTATCAGCAGGCTATAGAGGAAATGATGGATAACGGTAAAAAACTGAGTACTATCGAAGAAAAATGGGAATATATCAAGAAAGAGATATAGGAAGCCGCTAAAGACACTATAGGAATCGTTAACGGGAAAAGAAAAGGGAAACCATGGGTAACGGATGAGATGATTGCAAAGATGGATGAGAGAAGAAGATGGAAAAATGTAAACACAGAGTTTGGCACAATGAAGTATAAAGAGTTAAACAATAAATTGAGAAGGGCCACAAATAAAGCAAAAGAAGAATGGTGGAAAACGCAATGCGAGGATATGGAAAGTTTACAAAAGAAGGGTGAAATTGGTGCTCTATACAGCAAGGTTAAGTTATAATCGGGAAGTAAGAAGGCAAGATCTGTGCTAACAGTTTAAGATAAGTGGGGTAAGATAATAGTTGAACCAGGAAAAATCTAAGAGAGATGGAAGGAATTTTTTAGGAACACTGTATGGTAAAGAACTTAGGCCGACAAGGTTAGACATAGAAAAGGAACATGACGTAGAAGAAGATAGCTTAGGTCCAGGCATACTCGACGATGAAATGGAAAGGGCATTGAAGGAGATGAAAGCAAATAAGGCTTTGGGGCTGGACATCATTCCTGTAGAATTGTTGAAATGGTTAGAAAAAGGTGGGAAGAATGCCATATATGGACTGATTCGTAGTATCTATGAGGAAGGAATCTGGCCGGAAGATTTTTTGAGATCGGTGTTAGTTCCTATTCCAAAAAAGGCAAAGGCTACGTCATGTGAGGTTTACAGAACAATAAGTTTGATATCCCACGCAGTTTAAGTTATTCTCAGGATCATCAACAAAAGGATAGAGAGTAAGGCAAATGATTACTTAGGTGATGATCAGTTTGGATTTAGGAAAGGAATAGGTACCATGTGTGATGCCATTGCAGTAATGAGATCACTAGTCGAGAGGAATATAGAATGCAACCAGGACGTTTTTGCCTGTTTTATATTTTTCGAACAAGCGTTTGATAGAGTGAATTGGGAAAAATTAATGTGTGTATTGCAGAAAATAGGAATGGATTGGAGGGACAGGAGACTGATCCGCAACCTGTACATGTCTCAGACTGCTCAAGTACGAGTGGGGAACAGAGAGTCCGGATGGGCAGTGCTAGGGAGAGGTGTAAGGATGGGTTGCCCATTGTCACCGGTACTGTTCAACGTATATGTAGAGGAAATGATTAAAGAGGCATGGGAAGAACTGGAGGTAGGAATGAAAGTCGGAGGGGAATTCGTAGAATCGGTTAGGTTTGCTGATGACCAAGTATTAGTTGCTAAGTCAGCCAATGGGTTGAAAGCATTGCTGAGTGAATTGAAGGTTCAGTGTGATAAATATGGGTTGAGAATCAACATTAATAAAACAAAGGTTATGCGATTTTCCAGAAAGAAAAAGGCTAAGCTAAGTATAAAAATAGGCGGGGAAAAATAGAGCAGGTAGACCAGTTTACATATCTCGGAAGTGTTTTGGACCAATACGGTCCAAGTGATAGGGACGAAAGGAGAAGAATTGCGCTAGGCAAGGAGGCTTTCTCAAGGAGGAGGGAGTTGATGACGGGGACGTCGAGTAGGGATGTTAAGATAAGACTCGTAAAAATTCTGATATGGAGCGTAGCTATGTACGGTGCGGAAACGTGGTCACTGAACCAGGAGGATAGACGTAGATTGGAGCCTTTGGAAATGTGGGTGTGGAGAAGAATGAAGAATGTGAAATGGACCGAAAGGAAAACAAATGAGGAAGTGCTGGAGATGGTGAGTGAGGAGAGGAGTTTGTTGAGAGAAATTCTATGGGGGCAGGAAAAATGGATGAAAAGCGTATTGAGTGGTAGTGGAATGTTGAAAAAGGTAATAGAGGGAAGAATATTGGGCAAGCGAGGAAAGGGCAGGAACAGGATAGGGATATTGGACGGGATGAAGGGTGGAAATAAGTATACAAAGATGAAGACTGATCTGATGTGGATTAGGTTGTTCGATCGTGTTTCGTTTGGAGTCGCAAGTTAACTATGTGATAGTTGTGTCCATCCAAATACCTACCGTTGCTGGTAGATTACCTATTAATATAATATATATATATTTATATCTTTTCCTGTATCTCCTGTCCTTTCCTAGGTAGGAAAATACACCAGCCCCTTAACTCTGGAAGAATAACCAACTCGAATGCCCCGCTTTCCTTAATTATCCCATTCAAACCCAAGCTTCATGCGTCATTTATCGGCAGGTGTTGAGACATGGGAACATTGTTGATAATACGTCAGATTCAGACGACGCTAGGTATAGCTACAATTCATGCGGTATGCAATGCTCATTTGGCGTTAATGCAGGCTTACATGTTAACTTTCATTTTCCATGCGTGGCAGCTTTTCTTTTTACATCACATGTTATTGTGTGTATGTATGTACACATAATGTGTAATATATTAAAATAGCACTATAAAACAGCATCAGGGTAGAGGGGCCAGTTCCTTTTACTCTGCCGGTTATAGTTTTCCAGGAAGATCTGGTACCCAAAAAGTCATATGGCTTGGGTGGAGTTGTAGGTACCCAGAGTGACTTGCCCGGGAATCTAACCAAGGCCCTCCGGTAAATCCCTTGGGCTACCGCGACCCCGTAAATGAATATTCTAAAGGTAAAATACATTAATACCAAAACAAATTGTGTCTTTAATTTATATGAACGAACCTGATTTTTATTGCGTTCTCCATTGTATTTAGTTTAGCATAAAAATGTTTTAAAATTTACATCAAATTGAAACGATGGTTTATTGGCCAGCGTTTTATATTCATTAATCAAAAGCTACCTACAACATATGCTAACAAGCATATAGCAAATAACATGCTGTAACATTCAATTATTTCGTTCAACACCAATTTTAGTATAGAATCGAACTTCAGAATTGATAATCCATCGCCACACTTGAATATTTTCTTTGGGAACAGGGGCCATGTAGCTTAGAGTCAACTATTATTTCCTTCCTTGTGTTGGACTCTATTATAATACAGATATCCATCCAAAAACTTCGGCATCGCGTTCCGTGACGTGGGTCGAGCGTGGAGGTTCGCGTTAACAGAGCTCCTCACTACACCACAGCTCAGAGCCGACTGCCTTTTTCAGCGTCGCTTGCCAACATACCCCCCTCCAAACGCAGCCCGTCAGAGCGGTGCTGGGCGCGCCTGGAGCGGCGGGAAAAAATCAGTACACTTATTTTCCGGACGAACCCTGTATTCGCTATGCGATTGCTTCCATCCGCCTTGTGGGATATAATGGAGACATGGGATTTGTGTCTCACTCCCATGCATTGTTGCAATTCACTTAATTGGAAAATACTAAAATTTTGAGCCAACATATGAAGGCACGAGAACCTCCTCTGGTTTATACTTTTCTTGCAAATCAATTGGTTTTATCTAATAGTATTTTAAATAGGAATCGATACGCGATGTGTTTTTTCGTTTAGATAATGTCATTTTTTTTACTTTAAAAATATAAGCTAATTACTCTGACCATATATCCACCTTTACCATGTTGAATCCTGGTGTATATCTGCACTCATTTTCTTCATCTTCGAAAATTTTCATTATGGCCGTCGTTTCATTAAGATCCCCATTTCATTATGATATCAGTGTAGAATATTCCGGATCGTTTGTTAGACATTTCTCTTTTTAATTAATTTTGCAAAAAGATTTCATAAAATCCCTGTGAACAAAATATTTGTTCGAGTTCCATTACGTGATAAAGAATTAAGGACTAAATGATTTCCCTTGAAATTTTGACAGTTATCTTTTACTTACTTTTCCTCCCACTAATACGACTATATAATTATTCCATCCCCTGCTCTACCGGCGTGCCAATTATTGATCCCCCGTGTTGTTCCTTTACCACTCACGGTGAAATTTTATTCGTGCCTGTCCGCATCTACGTGGAGTTACTCCACCAATAATCCTATAATTACTGCGTACCCTCGAGAGTTGGGAGGAAGTCAGGCGAGAAGCATATCCCGGTAGCCGCTGAATCTAGGCGGCTGGAAGCGCAGCACGTGCGGCGTCACATTGCAGGTACTTCCCATTCCATCTCTCCTCCCACCGGTCACCCCACGTCGCTCCGCCCACCGCCCGCGCTCACATTTCCCGAACGCCTCCCTTGGTTCTCTAGGCGGATGAAGGATGTCGGGAACCATAGAGAGAGATGGTGGGCACGAGACATAAGCGATGTCCTTATGGATATTGACGCTTAGGTGGCCAATCGCACGTGTCATAGCAGAATAAAACTCCCCGTCAAAATATTTCGATCTTATTTAGAATATTTCAAACTGACGAGAGAGCGAAGCGTTAGGCTTGGGAGAAGGATAACTTTTTCCGATCGATTGAAGTGGAGCGTGACGAGGAAGACATCAAGTGCTCTAAGCGGAATCGCTGAGTACTTGTTTGGATTTGTTAAGTGTTGACCTTTCACATATATCCGCAATCCTTCTATATTTTTTCTCCCTCATCCCTCGCAGTGGGAGAGGAAAACCTGGAAGGGAGGTGCGTGAAGCGACGTGCTCCCCCTTCGACAAAAATCCGCCATTCCCTCGAAAGATCCAGGACCCTTGTTTCCCAGGAGAGAATATACCACCATGAACGGAATTTTTATTTTTTTCGGGAATTAACGTACTAGAAATTCGTGACTCTGTATTTTATATAATACTTGAATCGATTCCTAAAGCTTACACAGAAAGCCTTTTTCAAGTTTTGAAAGTGGTAGGTGCAATTATCGTACTCAAAGAAGCAGAAGTAACGATTTCTGCCTATAATTTGTGGAAATTATGCATCACGATGGTAATTAAAAGTAACTTACAAAACCACTAAATGCTTTTGACCCTTATTTCATATGTAGGTGAGGAAAAATCGAATTGGTAATGTCAATGTGTTATCCTAAATTCTTGACCTTTCTTTGCCAAACGCCTCCCGACCTCACTTCCTCAATCCAATGGATGTGCACCCGTTTAAATTCCAAATTAGTACTATTATTAATTTGAAAATTGATATAAATTATTGAAAATTAGTGTGAGTTTACTGAAAACATTAAGGAGATTTGCTTAAGTCATTTTTATCACCTCTGTTAATTTTATGAAATCAAGAAAAGGTCGAATTAGCTTTCCATAGGTTGGCAATACGGCAGTTTCCTCTCTCTATTCTTTATTCATTCTGTAATGTGGGAGATAAATCAAAACCTACGGTTTTTTTCAATTTTTTATAGGATTAAATTTCTTTAGAAATCCTGATTATTTTTTCTTCTTTCTGAGAGATATAGTTTAAATTATTTTTTACAATATTGTGCATCGATGATGATCTTGTGCCTTAATGTTTCACCATTATATTTTCTTATGCATAAATCAGTAAAAATATTAAATATGTTCCCTATTACGTGAGCAAAAACGCATTAGTTACCCCATCTTCAAAAGATAACATGGAATAACCTTTTTTAAATTATGTTTGTATCAAAACATTCGTGCGAATATTTGTTGTATACCACTATATAAACACCCCATAGAACTTTTCACTGAACGATTTCATCTAAAATTACTATTTCTATCACGATTTGTAGTTAAGTTGTATAAGTTCCCCTCGAATCCTTATATTTGTATACGGTGAATCGTATAATCTACTTATTGTTTTGTGTTTTAACTTCATTTTGAAGAGGCTGGGTTACACTAATTAGAATTAAATGTTATAGAGTATTCATGATTTTATGAAAGAACATGTTTTTAGCATTTATTGATGTTCCAAGTTTTCCAAGTTCCAAAATTTTTAAATGACTTGATGTAACAATGCACTACTCATTATAGTCTTGGGGAATTAAATATTTTTTCTTATTTCAATCTTGATTAAGATTCTCCTTTCAGAATTAACCTAGCCGTAAAATAACTAGCATGATTTCAAAGTTGGTCTTGTGATAGGTTAGGTTATGTCTTCCATGGCTGAATTGCACTTGACAATGTTGATTTTGACATAATATTTATAACCAGGGAATGCTTTAGCAGAACATATAGGAAAGCACATGACAAGATGGCATCCTTATCGGTAATATATTCCGAAGATATACTAGTCCCCCAATCTGATCTCCGGGTGGGGACTACTGGGAAGGATAGGGCATGAAAGACAGATGCAGGATAGGGTCAGAGAATGTAAGATCTTTGGGGGTAAGCGGAAAGCTCGAGAACGCCAAGATAGAAATGAAGAGGCTGGGTATAGACTACCTGGGAGCTAGCGAGATCAAGTGGACGGGAGCAGACGACTACTGGAGCGAGTAACATCAAATTATATACTAAGGAGACGACTGGAGGAACGCAGGCGTTGGCAACCAAAAAGAAATGGGGCATAATAGTAAAGGCAATACTGCCGTACAATGAAATAATTATGATGTCGAAGCAGAAAGAAGAGCCCACGGACACCGCGTTCGTGCAAGTATACATGTCGACGTCTAGCCACACAGAAAAAGAAATAGAATAAGTGTACGAGCAAATGTAAGAAGTTCGCGAACAAATGAAGGGGAAAGAAAATTTTATCATAATGAAAGACTGGAACGCAGTGGTAGGAGAAGGAAAAGAAGGACAAAGCATCGGAAATTTCAGGTGGGAAAATGGAGCGCCAAAGGAGAAACACTAGTCGAGTTCTGCAATGAGAGGAATATGGTATTAGCTAACACCCTCTTTGAACAACATTAATGAGGGAGGTACACATGGAAGATTCCAGGGGATATGCCAGGATACCAAATAGACAACACACTGGAAAGAAGGAGATACAAGAACCAGGTGAAGCAGTTTAAGAGCTATTCGGGTGCAGACATAAATAGCGATTATAACCTAGTAATCATATAGAGCCAACTTCTCTACAAGAAAATTAAGAAGATCAAACAAGAACCAAGGTGAGACTCAAAATTACTTGCGGAAAAAGACAACAGAGAAGGATTCCCCAAGGCCATTCACAGCAAATTAGGTAACGAAGGAGAAAGGAGCACCGAAGAGAGATGGGATGAACTGAAGAGGGCAATCGCAGGAGTTGTAGAAGAGCAACTGGTGTAAAAGAGAGCTGACACGAAGAAACCATGGAACACGACGGAGATAAGGGAACTAAAAGAAGAAAGAAGAAAATAAAAGAACTTCAAGAATGATGATGACGAAAGATCTCGGTTGCCAAGAAGCAACCGAGAATGCAAAAAAAAGCTATGGAGAATTGGATAGAAGGCTCATACGAAGAAATCATCGAAAATATTGAGAAATGGAATGGTGACACAGCATACAAGCTGGTGGAGAAACATTTCGGAGAAAGGATGCTGAAAAGCAGAAACATCAGGAATGTTAACTGGGATATACTGATTGAAGGTGAAGATATTGGCATATATGAAAGCAATGCATCGAAGAACTCTACCAAGGTCCGAGGCTGCTGGAAGAAACCCTGATGAAGACGAGAGTGAGTGGATGGTGGTGGAGGAGGCAATAAGAAAAGTGCAAGTTATAGGATTAAGCGAAATTATGATCTTTGGAGAAGAAATAAACTTGCTACGATTCTCCAAAAAAATTGCAATGATAGCAGAAAACAAGGATGATATTCAAAGGACACTAAACGTATTGGATCAAGTTTTGCTAAGATACAACATGAAAATAAATAAGACAAAGACTAAAATTCCTGTATGTGGAAGAGAGAAGCGGAACACAGTAGGCACACTGAAAGGGCAAATTTAAAGCAAATTCCTTCACCTATCTCAGAAGTACCATCACATGGGACGGAAGAAGTAATACAGACATCAAGTGAAGAATAGCTCAAGTAAAGAGAGCATTCATATGAAAAGACAACTGCTTTGTTCAAAGACGGTAGAACTATAGACAAGGAAACAATATATGAAAGTAATTGTATAGAGCATGGCACTCCATGGGTCAGAAACATGGACCATCGGAAAAGTAGACCAGAAAAGATTAGAAAGCCTTCGAATCCTGTTCTTGGTGGACGTTTAAGATGAAATGGACGGAAAAAATAAGAAATGAAGTAGTACGAGTATACATGTAAGAATAGACGAAGAACGGACCTAATGGAACAACATAGAGAAAAAAACAACCAGATGGATTGGCCATATCCTGAGGCACTATGTATTCGTGAAGAATAAAACAGAAGGAAAAATAGAGGAAGGAATAAGAGGAAAAGTCATAAGGGGAAGCCAAGGGATAAAAACATGGGACGAATAAAAAAAGAAAGTACATTGCAATAATAACTAGGAAGTGAGAAAATTAGCATCAGAGAGGTTAGGATGGAGGACTGTAGTCAACCAATATTAGGATTGAACGGCCAGTGATGATAGTAAAACAATTGCCGCAAATTTCTTGAGGGAGAGGGATATGATAATGGAATTTTTTGAGAAAAGAAAGTCTTGGGATTAATACTAATCTGATTAATGCACAATGAATTTGAAGAACATTGTCTTGCATTTTCACTACATCATTTTTTGTTTATCACACATGACATTATCATTAAAATATTAGTAAAAATCGGTAGTCCATACACATGTTCGGGTCTTGTGGCTGATAAAAGACAATTGGAATGCTGTTTGGGAAATTACTAAAAAATAGGAGGGTGAATGAAAAATATATCATTATTCATAATTTATAAAAATTATTTTATATGACTATATCGAAGGAGCTATATTCCGCAACATTTTTAGTGGCTACTATTTTTCCTGGCGTCCCATACTTTAGTGGGAGGAATATGCGTGCGTTACTCAATTTCCGCCCCGGTTTTTGCTTGGAAAGTGATTCAAGTGCCATCTGTTAAACACAGTGGGATATAAAGATACCTTCAAAGTTATGAATGGATAATAATGTCACAATATAGCTGAATGTGGCATGTCTTTCTATGCATGCTACATTCAATCAGTTTTACTGGAACTTCGAATAATGGAACTCGAACTGGAATAGGTGGCTTTTCATTGATTTCTTTTATAGTATCAGATTCATCCAACTTCCACTGCAAATGCAACTCTTTGGCGACTTTCCTAATATAACTGTGGTTAGTTAATTATTCCCCTATCTCCAAATTCCAACTTTTTACACGGCTCTCAGCATATTTCCTATGACCTCAGTCTTTTGTCGAATGCAGATGCATCTTGAATCACTGCATTTATACCGATATCATATAATTCTCTACTATTAAAAAAACGTAGAATAAATGTTTCTATACGTATGAAAAGCTGCACCGCTAGAACTTTCTTTAGGCTGGTGTTTCTCCGCTCACTATAAACACAAGTACTTGTATGTCTGGAACAAATAACTATATTATTTAGACTAATGTTAATGTAAAGATTTTTTCAACTGATCTACTCTGAAAGCACGTTTCGGGAGCAACCATTTAGCATATCGATAAATGTAACTTACTCTACTCAGATTGTTGGTAAAACATTGAAGGGAATTTTTGAGAGAACGAGATTCCATCGGAAAATTATCCTGGGAAAACACGTAACCCTTGTTCAATCAAAACTAAATCATTTAGTTTGAAACTATATCTTATCTGTAATGAGTAGAGGCTTGGAGGGTCATTTTAAGGTCATGGGTTCACATTTCTTTTAATGGGTGTCTGTTTTATTTATTTCATCGCTTATCTATTTGTCAAATTGGTATTTGGATTGCCATGTAAACAATAACATTATATTTATAAATAAAGCGACTGTAAAATAACAAATTGCTCATTTTACACTTCAAATGTGATCTGTGGAACCAACGGTAATGAAAGAAACATTATATTCAAGCCAAACAACGGGAAATAATATAAAAAGAGAGGTTTCAGGCGTGATATGGATGGTATTTATTGGTTTAGCCGACAAGAGAAAAGAGCTGAATGGGTCCTTGGAGCAGAATTCCCGAAAATATTCATACTTGCTCTAGGTATGATTCTCATGGATAAATGATTGAAATTCTCAGAATAGAGAAGGAAAAATTATTTAAAATAAATTTTATACAGATCACAATGATCTCAAGATTACGAATATACAAATATCGGTATTTCGACTATAAAAATACTTAAAAATAGTTCGGTAAACCTGATCCGTAAACAAACGTGAGAGGTTCATTCATGTCTCACGCCGAGAAAGAACAAACTCCTTGAGTTTTATTTGTTTTCATAAGCATTTGATATTTGTGGGCTGAAGGAATCGGTGAAAGATTATCATTCTCAGAGAACTGATATAGCACGCAGTACTTTTTAAAAATTAAATTTCATTTGGATGTCATTTGCTCCATATAAAATTTGACACCTCATGATTATATATAAAAAATGCTTTAAACAAATTAATCAAAATAATACCGTTATTGCAACACCGTTGAATAGGAAGAATTATTATTGTATAATTTAATATACTGCGATAGAGACAAGAAATGGTATTTCTAAGATCCGTTAACTAGATTTTGTCCTTTATCCGAGACGAAATATGCCATGTTGAGTGAGAGAACACAATTTCAAAATGAGGGGAACTTAATAACTTTCCTGAGTCACCGAAATTGCGTCTGTAAATTGCAACGAGTCATTTTCGCCTGGGCTCATCACGGGGGGGGGTCCCTGGAGATTTCAGCCCCCACAGAGTGTGAACTTCCCCGCAGGCGTCGATCCGACGTCCTCGTGGCTGTCGAGATGGGGCGGAGGGATCCGTGAGGACGAAAAGGGGCAAATATGGAAGGTCCGAGATTGCATCGGAGGCTGGCGGGGTGTGGAGCGGAAGACGGGGTGATAGAGCGGGAGATGGGCTAGCAGCACCGCGAGGCAAGCGACAGGAAGAGGATTGGGTGTTTTCGCATGCCGATGGGAAAGAGGTTGAGTGGATGTCGAGTGTAGGCTTGTCTCTTGAGCCGAAAAATACGATATATCGCACTAGACTGTATCGGTTTTAAAATTAGTTTCATGGACGGTAGGATGGAATTGTCACAGAAATTGATAGACGTTTTCCATAAACCGGACCGTTGAAGCATGCACTTATGTTTTCTTCATTTTACGTCACCACTTTCATATCCTTTCATTAAAAAAATTACTTGACTATTAGTTTTAGCGTGTTCCTGACAGGAATTATTATTCTAATTCTTTGATATTTAATTATGTTAATTTTCTCTTTACTACAACACTTGTGTGAAAAGGATTGTGCCCCATTAAAATGTCGAAGTTAGATGCCTGTGCTCCCATATCACGGCCGAATGCTCTTTGTGGAATTGACGTTTTGTCCAACGAATAAAACATTAAAGAAACTGTGGGAGTTACCGTGGAAGTAGCTTTTTACTGGTCCATCCGGTAATTAATGTGCATTAAATTGTATCAATTTCGAAGGGTAAAAATCATACTGGTCAATATGAATGATTAATACTTTTCTAAAATATTCCTTTGAAACAAAAAAAATTCTTTGGATCGATAAGAAAACAGGTGAGGTTTGTAAGAAAAATTGAAGAGCGATACAATATCACGAAAGCTAGAGGTATTTAAGATATAATTGTCTGCAAAACTAAACCATAGTCACGAAATGCATCTAGGAAGACCTAATCATTTAAACAGAATGTAGCCAAATAACTGGCAAAATGACTATTTTTGTAAAAATATATTTGAAAATATCGTCTATATTTTTTTCAAAATCGTCAAAAGTTTTTCAAAGGCAGTTTGCAAAATTGAACAGTTAATAATTGAAAGGATACGTATGAGTGTAAAAAAATCAATGTCTTGAAAGTTAAGGTTTTGGAAGTTCTGGTGCTACAGATAAGATGTTAACGACGACGAGTGCACTTTGAAACTACACCTATTCAAATTCTATCCATCTTCCTCACATTCTACATACTTCTAATGGCCTCATTCCTTGGTTGTTCTCAAATCATTGTTTTTAATCTGAACATACTATAATGTTACATTTCTAATAACAGTAATAATTAAAATGAATTGTTTGAATATTTACTTTAATTTGCACATGGCTTGGGATTTAAGTGGATAATTCAGGGTGACCCAAATTTCGTAGTTTTTGCATTGGATTTCACTTTCCTAACTGCCAACGTAATGAGCCATAAATCTTCTGCCCCTGGGTGTCTCACTTGAGTACGTGACATTTCCTGTCACCTATTTTGCTAGTAATACGTTGTCGGACGTATTAAACCAATTTACTGGGAGGCAAGGCATTTAAGGTATATAAATATCCAAGTAAAAGAAAGAAAAACACGAGAAGTGAAAATTCGTAAAAAAATGAATCAAAGAATTTTTTTTATAAATTCTGCATTTTAAAAACCAATTTAACCCAAAAATATACACCTGTCAATTCCACCGGAACGTTACTTAAAAGCACCACAAATTTTCAATACGCTCCTCTAAACGATTCTGTCAATAATATCTATCACTTAAAGAATCGAAAGTGTTGAGTGATATGTCACTACGCCTCGCATCAAGCGTTTGGGCTTGGCAAGCACTGCAGGGTAAATTAGTTTGGGAAGATTCCAGAATAAATGCAACATGAGTACATATTCTACCCTTAGAGGAGTGTCAAACATTATCAATATCGAGAACGAATTCTCTAATAACAGACATGCAACTTTTCTTCGATGTTATTGTTTTGAAAAATGCTTCCATTGTATGAATTAATTTATAAATGAACTTAGAATTGACCATTTTTTATTTGTATGAATTTCAGTAATAAAGGTTTTGAGTGAAGTTAAATTTAATTTGATATTGTTTTCATCATGATAAGAACTGGTGTAGGTTTAATTAAAGTGATATGCATGTAAAATGCATATATTGTTGTTGAAGAGGCTTATAGTGGCGAGTGCACCCAAAGGGATTCTAAATATTGTTTCCTCACCTTTCCTTCTTGCTATACTACCATATTGTATGCAATGCGTTTGCTCGAAAGTGCATTTTGCCCTTCGGTTTAATGATCGAGTTAGAATACAGGGTTCGTCCGGAAAATAAGTTTATGATGCTCATTGTCTTTTTTGACAAAAGGGGAGTCGTCCACTACGAATTTGTACCTGAACGACAAACTTTAAATGCTGCATTTTACGTCCAAGTGCTCGACATGCTTCGAAAACGAGTCGCCCGCGTCCGGCCAGCGATCAAAAACATCTGGCGGCTGCGTCACGACAATGCTCCGTCTCACACCGCGCTGTCGTGTCGGACTTCTTGGCCAAGCACGGCGTGGCAACGCTGCCGCACCCACCCTACAGCCCGGACTTGGCACCACCGGACTTCTTTCTGTTCCCGAAGATAAAGAGGAGTTTGAAAGGAACGCGATACGGGACTTTGGACGCCGTCAAAGAGGCCGTGACGACGTGTCATCGAGAGGTTCCCAATGAAGCCTTCGCGGGAGCGTTCCAGGAATGGGAACGCCACTGGAACAAGTGTATCGACTCACAAGGGTCCTAATTTGAGGAATGTTAGCTTAAGATATGTAAAAGTGTAATAATTTTTTTTTCCTGACCTCAGTACACTTATTTTCCGGACGAACCCTGTATGTTCATAAAAACGCGTAGAGCTCATTTAAGGCAGTCAATCGTGACAAGCTGATCTAGTGAGCCCAAGATTAATTAAAAGGAAGTGTATTTAAGATGATAACCAATTTCGCTCCTCAATAATTTTATTGGATACGTAAAGTCAACTGTCATTAGACGCAAGGACAGGGGCCTTTCTTTGAGGCATAGGATGCTTACACATTATACCTTGCTGTTATCCTGGCTTTCAGTACCTTACTAGAAGATTTAATAAAGTTTTTTTTTCCATCCGATACTATGAGTCATTTTCCAAATCATTTTTTTAAAGGTTTTCATGGCTTTATATTTACCCGAGAGATTCGAAATAATGACGTAATGCTTTATATCCATCACATCATGATGTAATTATTTCCCTTAAGAGTAGTAAACAAAGACCTGTTTTTCCTTTTTTCATTGTTAATTCAGGAGATGTGTAGTGTTGAATATTATTTTTCTAATTTATTTTTTATTTAAAGTAAACATCCTCATTATTCTTGCAACTAACAGATTAACATCAAACAGCGCAATTGATTGCTTAACTTAGGAATTTAACTTACTTTAACTTAGGAATTTTAGGAATAACTTAGGAATTGCTTAACTTAGGAATTGCTTAACTTAGAAATTTGCAATTGGGATCTCGATTTGCAAAAATATTGGTTAATTTTTTTCTGTCATTTTGGTGGTTTCCAAATTGTAAAGTTGTTCCTTGATAGCTAAAATTATTTTTCACCTTGGGTCTTCCAACCCATGTGTACAAATTTACACACTCATTTTTGTAAAAGTAATGCATGTATATATTTATTTCCAAACTAATAACTGTCGCAAACCTTATAACGAGAAATACAATTCTAAAAGCTAACATTCTATAGCTAAAAAATATTTAGCTATAAAATGTCACTTCCATCCTTAAACCGCTCATTTTTTAAATACTACATGTCTATTTTCGGTCCAAACTCCTTTAACGTACTTTCGAGGGTGTATGACCAGCACGCTTTTATTTCTCCGTTCCTAAGAGATCACATTTTAGTACCTTTGATAATGCGTGTGTACAAAGATGGCACCGCTTAGCATCTCTCAAAAAGTACTCATTGGTAAACCCATCTGTTTTCCTGTGGGAACTCGGCTTAACAGATAATATCATTTTGGCCCGCCACAGCACAGCCACGCATGCATTTTTATCTCGTTCGTCCAGGCGGGAGGGAAGGAAGAAAAGCTAGTGAAAGAGTAATTTAGCGTCTAAGATTTGATCAGCGCGTGACGAAAGTTTGGGGATCTTATTGGACAGTATGACGGGCAATGAGAGGTGTGTGTGTGTGTGCGTGTGTGGAGAGAAGGCTTTTTTCTTCATCTATGGGGCGGCCAGTGGTCCCTTGCCCGGTAGGCGCGCAGTCTGCGCTCTCAGGCGATAAGGGGTATGGCGACAGAGACTATATTCGGCGTGACGCCGCGCCGAATGCCGGCCGTTGCCTGGCTGCTTTCGGGCGCTCCAACGAGACCGAATATGCGTCTCTTCTGGTGACGCATCAGTATGCTGCCATGAACCTGACACCCAGCTCCTATCCCATGCCGTCCTGTTATTCCCCATGGTTTCATTCGGCCTCGTTGTTTGAAATAACCCAAATATCCTCCTACCAGAGAGTTATAAATTAACGTCTGATTGGGCAAAAGATGTAGTTATTGAAATTTTTAAACGATACAAAATATATAATAATAAAGTTGAATTTTTCCACACACAAGTACTAAAATTTATCATATTGGCGGTATTGTTATTATTTTAAATAGTTTTATATTCTTTTAGGGTATAAAACATAGTCTTTTGTTTATTAATATCAGCCGAACTCTCTGGTGTACAGTCATTGCAGATAATAAATTGACAAGTACAGTATTTGTGGGAAGATGAATTTCAGATTTATAAATTATAAAAAAAACTGTATGGGTGTAAGTTGATTTATCAATGACTAGTTAGAATGGTTATTTACAAACTAGACGATAATAGCACCAAGTATTTCTATTTATTCAAATCATAAATCATTGAAATCGATGTTTTTATCACATCATTAATACTTTCAGAATTAGAAATAGCCTTTGGAATAGCTAGAAAGCTACGGTTGAACGAAGAAAAATTCGGTGTTTTTACCATCTCAATTATGAATAAATTCGTGTTTTACTGAAAGCATTTTCTACATTTTTAAGTCACCCCCTCTGTGTGGGTTACTGTTGGCAAATATTTTCCAAAAACTTCAAGTGACTCCCACCGAAATTTGTATGCAAAGATTTCTCAGAGTTCATTGTGCATATGCAAAAGGAATACTGCAATGAACTTTGAAAGCATCGAGATGTTCAGAGGTTAGGCATTTGCAAAATGAGAATGTATATAGAAAAAGCTTTTTCCAATTAAAACATTTGTACTCTTTACTAAATATATAGTATTTTAGTTGAAGGCACACCACCTGATAAGTTTATGTTGTCATTTGTATCAATTAAAGGTCGCTAATTAGGGCAGGGTAGACCTAGTTACACGCACCTCATTACAGGGTACGCTAATCTTGATACTTATAATCGGGTACGAAACCCTGGTATTTGTAAAAATTATAGTTTCACCAGAATGGCATAAAGATGACGTCTAGCTTTTATTGTAATACGCCGCGTATTATTTATACACATTTTTATCAATGTACGATTCGTAGTTCTAAAAATTGCAGACTTTAAACTGTAATCTACCGATAAATATTCAATAAGGATAAATACCGTGCAAAGGATCGCCCTATACGGTAAATAGAAAAATTAAATGTAAGACAAGAATCAAGCTAACGCGATTTAACTGTTATTTATATGACTGATCAGAACGTAACGCGTCAGTTTCCTGCTCCGATTCCACCTACGTCAGTAACGGTTTTTCCCTGCCGTACTCAACTGCCATTTGACCATCGCCATTTCTTGAGAACGCACGTAAATCCACTTGATATATGGTGTGAGGATACTTGTTAATATAACATGGAGCAGCTTCTAGAAGTGTGTCAGATAGAGAAGTTCATACGGGCTTGGAACTGTGCTAAATTCAATCAATACATTACCTTGTAAGTTTTTCTCTTCCTTAAATTGGACGCGAGCCGGGGAAGGCATTGAATAAGAAAACCGACTTAGCGAACGTGTATCGTCGGCCATGAGGAGGAGATAAGATCAGGGGTGGTCGAATCCACTCATCGGATGCAAATTCAGGTGAGGGGAGTAGGGTTCGAGGAGCGGTATGGAGAGGGGCGACGGTACGTTGAAGGGGAGAGGAGTGGGAAGAGGTGTGAGGCTCCGGGACGAGTGCTTGACTGCGAATCGTACGGGGAGAGAAATCGATGGTAATCAAATCCAACGGATAACGGCCGAAATTCAAAACCAAGCGAGCGAAAGGTTATAAAAATATTAACAAAACGTTTGATCTAGATTACGCCGTAGTTATGAAAAGCCGGGAACTCTCGAATTAGAGGAAGTAATTTTTCGCTGAGCAAGGCGAATTTCTCATTTTTTTCCCCTACACATCTCCGTTTCTACGAAAAATGGAGATAAATCCATGTCCAACGAACCAAAAATTTCTAAAAATAATCTCCACTCAATTTAATATACATGATTCCAGATTTTCCTTGAGCTTGAGAGGTACCTCTTTTCCTCATTTTGGTTTATTATTATTTGCTCAGCAAATGTATGCATTTTTTATAATGAAGGTAGCTAAGTATCAATAATGTAAATTTCACTATTTTAGCATTATCTCTATGTTTGTACTTGATAATCTCATTAGCTATTATAAGTATATTTGAGTTGGGAGCCATTTTTTGTTAGGAAAAAAATTAATTTATCGCCAGTTTTCTTGCATAAATCGTTTGCCTCGTACATGTCCTTGTCATTATAATAAAATTTATATCAATGAAATCGTATTATATAATGATATACTGTTACGTTGTAAACCACTGTATTTTATTTAGATATGGACCCTGTCTCCAAGTAAAACAACAATATTAGGATGATGATGACGTTGAATGACCAGTTGAACGTCGAAACCCTGGTCGGCGCTTTACCGCAGTGAAGCCCCTGCAGAAGACTATCCATCAAATAAAGTTTAGAAAGGGTGAATATCTTCAGCATCAACAGCCAGTACTTTTTAAAGGATGCCGAAGTACATTTAACTGGACATGGACGACAATACATTCATTGACAGGTGTCATCGCCGGTAATGTACTCAAGAAATTATGACTCAAGGGAACTTGACGAGAGGTATATCTAAGGGATGTTACATCCCATTATTTATGTATACTCTACGAAAAACTGACTTGCGAAATTCATTGCTTAAGTGGCTGATATTTTTTATTCAAAGTTACAAAAAAGTAGTAAGATGACTTTGAAGAGGAGAACCAGCATTTGTTGGAAGTTGTGGAAGTCCTAGAAGAATAAGGCATCCTCTTCGCCTCAGAGACATCAGCTGAATCAGCTGCCAGTTAGTAAGGGGGCATAACTGATTAAAGCGACAGTTTTAGATGTCTTCCCATTAAATCGCGTTGTCGACATAATGAAAAAACATTATCCTCAATATCCGTTGAGAAAATGAATCCATGAATTTGAAGAAATTTGTGTTCTGGGTATGATCAATTTGGAACGCTTGCCTTCGTAATTAGATCAGATATCCCTAGACTTCACTTGAAGGTCATCATCAAATTCATGGAGTGAGCCTCCCAGGGTCGTTTCTTTCATAGCATTCTACGATGTAACTTTCACCCACAGTACGGTCGCCAGTAGCTTGAATGGGAAGTGAGCCGACGTGGAGAAGAGGCAGATGGCCATAGTCTTTCGGGATCGTGTTCGTCCTATATTCTGAGCCACCTCTAATGGCTTTCTAGCGGCCCCTATAAAAAATGAAGGAAGAGGAGAAGTTGAATACAAGGCAAGATATGGCACTCCTATCCCTTTGATGTATTGATGAGACATTCCCACTTTCCTCTGTAACTCCCAACGTCCGCGTGGGGAGCCCGCAGCGTGTCCGATATGTCTCTTCAATCGCCCGCTCTCTCATAGTCAATACTTCACACTGAGATCGCAATTCCCTGCGCAATCCTATATTCGATAGAATAATCCCGCTTCGCCCATTACATTGCTTTTTCGACCAAAACCACATAAATATTTAATGGCGCGTTACGCTAGATCTGATGAACAAATCTCTTTGATGGTCGTTATCAAGCATGGAATATAAATACGGATTATTTTGTTATTTTTCCCATCTTGAGGGGGAGAGGTCTCCCGAAATTAACATTAATTATTGTGCCTTTCAGGTAATAGAAAGTATTAATTCACGTATTATTTTTGGATTCATTGCCTAAAATCAATAAATGCAGAGGATATTGATATTATTAAGGTTGCCATACCCTCCCTCCATACTGCAAAATCTTTTGTGACTACCTCTACGCTCTTATTTTAAAAATTCTCTCTCCCCACAGAAAATTCAGCAGAATCGTTAATTATTTTTGCGTTGGGATTTTCACTGCCTCCGTAGTTCTTTCCCGTCCTATGCATGTTTCGCTAAAATATTCGACGAACACTCCACATCTCATCAAATTTCCGTGATGAGGCCTGCGGAACACCAAATTGATATCATTGTATAAGTCCGTATTTGAACAAATTTATGCATGTGAATTTCCTCCTTAATCAGTCGGTGAATATTTTATTTTGAATTGAACATGAAATTGAGTGTTTCTACCGATTATTATTTAAACAAGGCCTAGTAGATATGCAGTTTAGAGGGGATAGTAGTGTAGTGAGGTGGTTGGCAAACTTTATGAGCACCAGCGGAAGAACGTAGTAGGGAAAATTTGGGATTCCTCTTTTCATTACATTGGCTCAAAAATAAGGATAACTATATCTACATGTAACATACTCGTATATTAACGTATGGAAAATTAAGAAGATTAAGGAGAAAATACTCTAGCAAGGTGATTACAAAGGATTTTAGTTCCTAATGTAGGAGCTCAATCTGATATCCTGACTGACTGTAATCCAAACCGACTGACACTCCCAACTCTCCCCCTTCCCAATACATGCGATTTTACAAAAATGGCCATCGTACACATTGACGGAGGTGATGCCCGTGAGGGTCCATCTGTCGGATTTTGTCCAGTGGAAAATTTAGGCAATGTAACATCTTTTGAGATGGATTCTTAATTTACATTGATATACATTCGAATTAGCCGTGTAATATGCCGTTGTAATATGAAATTTCCATTTTCCAAGGTATGTAAGGCTGTCATATTATCGAGAAACACTTATAAATGATTGCAAGAGAAGTTCATATCATTTAATTATTCTGTTGTCTCTAGTAGACAGATTTAAGCTGCGCTTATTGCTATTGTATTTTTGCGCCCTCAATGCGGCAAAGGGAATTGGTGGGATATGATTTGTTCCGGTACGATTACTGCTCCTTGGTGTGGCGTAGCATCTGTACATAAGTTTATGATTGCAGTTGCTTTTAGCAGGAACTCTTATTTACGGAATATGTCTCCATCCAGTGATCTTTCCCATTAGTCGTCTCGTGGATAGACTTGACTGATGGCGAACGTTGATAAGCGAACTAACCAGGCGATCCATGCCATGTATTCCTCTACACGTGTGATAACAGACAAAGTAATGAGAACATTGGAGTCACTTGTTGCACTCGTTTAATAGCTTTCTTCGTAAGATATATATTTCATAATTTATGGTGTGTAGTTCTGAACTTTGATGTTTAATATTTTGGGTTTTGATTAAGGTAGATTAACGGTCGTTTATTTTAATATCTAATTTATCGAAGAGATATTTACTCTTCTGTAAACAGAATTTTTGTTTCCACTGTAAATCAACCAACCACCAAAATAGCGGTTTATTATAGCCTTTGGTGTATTATTAATTAGGGTGGATACGAACGCAACTATCGTTGTTACCACAAGAATGGAAAAGAGTATGACAAATGGGCATATATAATACCCCTATTTGCTTGTTATATCGCCATAGTATTTGCAGTGCTGGTGGTGAATTTGGATTAGAAAAAAGTGCACTTTAGGTTTTTTTGGAGAACTAAACTTTTGTTTGTAAGAGAGTCAACGCTTTTTAGGGATGAAACGGTGAATACTGAGGCTTCCTGCCAAATTTTGGGTACGCAGTATTATCCTATATTAAGCTCTACGACCCTTTAAGTTTCGGGAGAGTGAAGTACTTACGTGCGTTTACACTTGATCTGCCTCTCGATCCCTGCCTCTAGAAATACATGCACAATTTTGAGCATAACTGACGACACTGAAGTTACATGAGAAAAAAAAATAGGGGACGGGTTTTGGGAGGACTACACCAAATACAGAGATAAATTCTTTCATTTTCGTGATGCATGGAAATGGGATGATTGGATCCTTCACGTGCACCTCCCATGCATTTAATGCCTCTGGGTGTTCTGGGTTTGGGAGCGATATGGCGCCTTCAGGCCCGAGCTTTAGTACGGCTGTTATCAATTGACGGGTCCGCGTCGTCCGTGGGAATTGCCCAGCGGTAGGCGTCACTCTCCTTGTCGTCCGTTTGGTAATCTGAATTGTATCTGCGATCGTTTTCTTCTGCCTTGTCGACCCATTTACTGTCGACTATTCTCCTTATTTAGGGCGCAAGAATTGAGTTTTTTACACTCCTACTGCTACAAATTTATAGATCCAAAAACATAATCACTAAAATATATTACATTATGCCTCGACACCCCCATTAAGACCAGGCATTAACCCAGCGAGTTTCGCAGAAAATGGCAGATAATTTGAAAGCAGAACTTGCTGTTTTATGCTTAAAAAATCTGTTGTAGTTGTAGTGATTTTTAATATCGTAAAACTAAAAGCTATTGATTCAATTATGATGAACAAGTACATGTTTAAACTTACACGTTGGTAAACACGGGAGTAACCCGTGTAAAAGTACAGGGACAGTCCCAGAAACTCATCATGATTTTATATTTTGTGATGGCAAATATATTTAATAAAGAATCCAGTGGCAATGGAAATTGCTAGTTGCATTAAGTTTGCACGACAACAACAACATATGAGTTTTAATATTCACCCTTCATTTTCCAAACCTACGATTGAAAAAGTTTTAATCAATTCCGTCGCTAAGAAAGTAGAAGATATGTTGTGGAAACAAGTGTGTACGGACATGTCTTCTGGACATAAATCTGAGAGTCATAGGATTTATAGTGTTTAAAGGGACATGAGGAAATAGAGCAAGCTGTGATGAGATTAAATGGTAAAATATTTGTATGGGACAGCGCATTTACATGGTATCGTGAAATCGAACCAGTGTCAAAATTTAAGGGAATAAATAGTATAGTCATCTCATTTCGTTGCGAGTTGAACAATGCTGCCTGATTTTGATCGAAGAATAAATGCGCACTTAAAAAGATGGGCAGTTACAGTATAAAAGGAGTATTATGTAGACAAATACTATAGCCTAATATTTAATAAATATGAATCGGATCAAAGATACGCTCCACCTTTATGAAATTCACTCGCTTAAGTTTTATATTTAAGTGTCCTCCTTAGTCAATTATCCTTTTATTAACCATCGCCAAGTATTTTAATGGGCTGCGCTTCTCTGGCATTTTGTCCATATGATTCGCATATTATTGCTTATGTTCATTTTAAAATAGTGATTTAAATTTTTAAACATCGTTCCCAATTAAAATGTCTTCTTGTCATCAATGAATGATTTTATCAATACGCGTACTATTAATGGAAAAATTATGTGGCGGAGGAGAAATATTGCGGAACAAGTTACACAAACCCAGCTGCTATAAATACATTGATTTCTAAGATTCGATATATTGTACTTTGCTATTTTTACACATTTTTCGGTCACTGAAATCATAGGTTGATTTTAAATCTAATTAACGATTTTTTACTCATACTGTGTGCTTCTTTTAAAACGATTCTTATGATTGCTTTAATTTTTCCACATAATATCGCTGATAATACATCGTTTTTATTTTCTAATATGTCGTTCTTTTACACTTGATGTGAAATAAAAATAGCCGTTTAAGGCCATAGATTTATGAATGAAAAATGAGCATATTTTAATTACATACTTTTAATGTGGCTGCAATAGAAGAATACTAGTCAGCCCAAATTAGACATTCATTTCATAGCCGACCGAGATTACTTCAGTAAATTCTTAGCGCATATCGTTGCTGACGATCGTCAAGTCAATGCTGCGAAGCAAAGGGAACCGAGTAACGGTTCCGCCAAAGAGGCAGTTGTTACAACCAGCGCGTCCCACGGAAATTCCGGCCTGGGAATTGCGTGCTCCTCTCGAATCAGCGTCTGCGTAGTTGGGTCGCTCGCTTATCGGGCGGAAAATTTCAGCCTTGGGGAAGATGGGTGGGGAAGGTTGAGGTATGGGGGATGAGAGCGGGAGGGAATGGGGGCGAATCGCCGTATTTGACGATCCAATATTCCATATGTCGGAGAAAAGAGTCACTTCCACTACCCAATACTTAATTCCCTATGATTCTCAATGTGGTACAACCTGCGAGACTGGGAAGGAAAAAATTGTTTTGCACCATGAGCATTTCAAGAGTTTTCCATAAATATTCAATTAATTTTTATCAATTAATACATAAGGAGTAGGTATTGTGGGAGAAAATACGTATATGAAATGCTATGGCATCACAAAAGAAATGTTTAAGTAATTAGGACCAGTAAGAATTTAATTTAATAGCTATTGTAAAGGATTTGGATGACACCGCTTAACATTTTATGCACGAGTATAATTAACGGTCGAGAGGTAGAATCATACAGCACCTTTAGGGAAGGGAAGGGGATGAGGGGGTTATCAAATAGGTGAGTAAAGGTGAGGGGAACCTGTAAGAGACAAGGAAAAAATATATATAGGGACACATATATATATATATATATATATATATATATATATATATATAAACACATACATACTTATACATATATGTATACACATATCCTCGCGCAGTCCCTAACCTGTACGTTAATACTTATGACCATGTTTCCACACTGTATATAGATAGCTACGCTCCATATCAAAGTTTTGACGAGCCTTTTCTTGACTCCTTACTCAACGTCCTGTCATCAACTCCCACCTCCTTGAGAAAGCCTCCTTGCCTAGCACAATTCTTCTCCTTACGTCCCTACTACTTTGACCATGTCGGTCAAAAACACTTCCGGGATACATAAACTGTTCTACCTGCTCCATCTTTTCCTCTCCTATTTTAAAGCTTAGCTTAGTTTTTCTCTTTCTGGAAAATCGCATTATCTTTTTTTTTAATATTTATTCTCATCCCATATCTATCGCACTGAACCTCTAATCCACTCAGCAAAGGTTGCAACCCCTTGGCCGACTGACAAACTAAGGTTTGGTCATCAGCAAACCTAACCGATTTTACGAATTCTCCTCCAACTTTCATTCCTACCTCCAGTTCTTCCCATGCCTCTTTAATCATTTCCTCCACATATACGTTGAACTGCACCGGTGATAATGGGCAACCCCTCGTTACACCTCTTCCTAACACTGCCCATCCAGACTCTCTGTTTCCCACTCGCACTTGAGCAGTCTGAGACATGTACAGGTTGCAGATTAGTCTGCTATTCATCCAATCTATTTCTATTTTCTGAAATATAAGCATTAGTTTTTCCCAATTCACTCAATCAAACGCTATTTCAAAATCTACGGAATAGGCAAATATGTCCTGATTTTATTCCTTATTCCTCTCGATTAGTGATATTAAAGTGGATATGGTCACATATTTTAAACGAACCAATATTTTGATGCAACAATGCAACCGGGATCCTCCCGATCATGGCGAATGATTTTTACACTCTGAAATTGTTGCATTAAAATGCATGTTTGAGGATGAATCCGTTAAAAGTTACTGTTGCGTCATCTCCCATGGTCTCTTGAAATTTCAGATTTTGATTTTTCGAGGTGGACGATATTTTTACTGAAATTTTCTGAACTTTTGCGAAAAACTTAAGAAATATTTTAATATTGGCTTTATAATCGATATATTCCATCGATCGACATTCCATTTGTAATTCAAGGAAAGAAATCTGATTCCGAAAAACTACTGACCCTTTCAATCGTTTTCTCATATGCATTCGAGGAATCATTAATTCATGGTGAATTTGTTTTTTCTCAAAAAGCGATTGTGGAGTCATTTTCAATGTGTGTTAACCTCATTTCTAATAGATTAACGGAAATTTAGTTGTGGCATTGGGTATACAGAATGTATAAAATTCCTTGAACATAACCTGAATTTGGAAGATCTAATTAAGGGTGTGCGATAAGAGACATGAATTATGCTGGCCCATATTAATGATTTGAGAAATGTCATTAGGTAAGGTATTTAAAGTAATGCACACTTTCTTCATTGCTAAATCTTCAACAACAATTTGAAACACAACCATAGACGACAATTTAGGCTCATTGGCAACCACCTTGACTATCAATTGACGGTCAGAGTCCTACAATTGTCGAGCACGAGACACATTGTTGTCGGTCTTGCTGATTGACGGCCGCTCAGAGTGTTGTTCGTCGTGAATCTCTATCCGGCCCTCCCTAAAGGCCTTTAACCACCTCGAAACTTGTGAGTAGGACAGAGCAGAGTCCTCGTAAACCTGTCGAGTAATATTTTTAGTCTCCTCAAGAGATTTTTTCAGCTTCGCACTGTACAGAGTAGTCGTGTAACCGTGCTCGATCGTCGATTTCTTTTTTTTCATGACACGGTCGGCGGCTACAAGTTTATAATAACTGACGTCTTGACACAGCCTGTGGTGAACACAGCCTGGAGATGACTGAAATCGGTTTCGCGGCAAAGTGTAGCGTCTAGTCTCAGTTGTTTCCATCCCATTCCGACCAATAGGAATGACGCGGGAAAATTTAATTGCATTACTTTTGGAACGTACCCTGTAGAACTCAAATTATTATTATTATTAGGTAATCTACCGGTTAAGGTTGGTTCTTGGATGGACACAACTATCAAATAAATATTTTGTAACTCCAAACAAAACCCAGACCAGCAACCTAAACTACATCAGGTCCCTCTTCATCTCTGTGTACTTCCTTCCTCCCTTCATCCCATGCAACATCCCTATCCTGTTCCTACCCTTTCCTCGCTTGCCCAACATTCTCCCCTCTATTACCTTCTTCAACATTCCACTACCGCTCAATACGCCTTTCATCCATTTTTCCTGCCTCCATAGGATTTATCTCAACAAACCCCTCTCCTCACCCACCATCTCCAGTACTTCCTCATTTGTTTTCCTTTCGGTCCATTTCACCTTCTCCATTCTTCTCCACACCCACATTTCAAAAGCCTCCAATCTACGTCTATCCTCCTGCTTCAGTGACCACGTTTCCGCACCATACATAGCTACGCTCCATATCAGAGTTTTTACGAGTCTTGTCTTAACATCTCTACTCAACGTCCCCGTCATCAACTCCCTTCTCCTTGAGAAAGCCTCCTTGCCTAGCGCAATTCTTCTCCTTACGTCCCTACCACTTTGACCGTATTGGTCCAAAACACTTCAACTCAAACTCAAATTATGAGAAACAAAATGAAACAAACATATACAGTGTATTTAAAAAATACCTTAATCACTTGTTCAAACATTTTGAATAGATATTTCCTAGCATATATGGAATGTATATAGATTTTAATATACGTAGTTCCATATTGCATCAAAACTATCCCACTTAAAAAATAGAATGATACACTATTATTTCAATTTAATTTTACATCACAAAGTATCTCGGATAACTCTTAAATTTTTTCATCAACTATCCTTATGAATGATGAATTCCTGAAATTCACATTATATTCATTAGTCAGAAGACTAGACTTAAACCTTGTTGTAACGTTGAAATTTCTCACAAAATATTGGCTAAAGCATAAGATTTCTAGCCATAACTAACCAGTCACCTACTTTAAAAGGAATATAAAAAAATTGAAGAAATAAAAATTTTTTTGTAAAACAGCAAACGATTGAAATGTTAAATTTATCAGGTTTCTCATCAGATTTGCATCAGCATGGCAATTTTAGTAGTTAAATTGAGAAATTCTTCGTAGGATTATTTAAGAACTTTTGGAGTGTGAAAAAATTTCAATAACACCTGAGCAAATTTTACTAGTCAGCCACATGTTCAAAACTTATGCGAAGTCAATCGAGATAAATGATGAATAAACGTTTGTTATAACGTGTTACTTTTCAAATTGCCTTCTCATTTTTCTCCAACTCATCTAAATTTCTCATGACCGCGGAAATAATCACTCACTCTTAGTAGACCTTAGCAGATATAGGAACTTTTGAACCACAATCTTCATTGAAAGTTTTAAAAGTTGACTTTGGGAAACAATTTGGCAATTGACGTTAGAAATTTTAGCAATTTCAGTTCTTGATTTGAGCAAGCGCCAACGCTCAACTCCGTGAGATGTCTCCTTTATTTCATTAACAATTCTCACAGCTTGATGATGTCAAAAAGTCTCTTGAGTTTCTGTAGGCGTGTTTTGTGAATGTGAAAAATATCTTTGTTTACTTATGAAGGAAGATAATTTTGATGTGATAGCACTTTCATGACTTTCAAGACTCCATATCTTTTGTCTATATTCTTTTTTGAGGCCATATATACTGCTGATCAATTCTTTAAACTTAATTTTTCTCCACCCACGACCTTGTCATGCTCTGCCCAATTACAATACTGTTTGTGCTTTATAAATACATTTTTTTAAATAAGCGGATTGATTGAAATATGGGTCAATATCCACTTTAATACATTTGTTTTGACTAGTTGCCTTCATTCACTTTTTTAAAAGGAAATGTTCCTTGTACAACATGTGTAAATAAAGCATAATGGATTACGTTTATAAAAATTTCCATGTGTATTTCTGAGATATTATAAAAAAAATATATATATATGTATTAAAATATGGATATTTTGACACACACGCCATTATAAAAACAAATATACTGCAATATTTGATTTAACGAGTTTTTGATTATTTTAAAGTTTATTGATGAAAAGATCTCATTATCATCTTAGGATTTGTTTTGAGTTATATATAATATATACATTAATATTTTGACTCACGCAAGGGTCGCAGTATCTCGCTTATATCAGTAAACAAAACCTAGTACATTAGGTATTAGATCTGCATCTTTAATTATACACTCCAGCATTGAATCCATAAAATGGGTACTATGACTTAGCATCATTTATTTTTTTTTAAATATTATTTATTCAAGCATGTGAACATTGAAGAAAACCAAGAAGATATTATTTGATTGGAACTTTTGATATTTTATGAACCTCTAGAGTACCATTAATGTGTGACTTTAAATAATGTCATTTGAGTAGCATTTGTATACGACCTAAATTCTTGAATACTTGGCTACTTGAATACTTCCATTTCAATGAAAGCAACCCTGATATTTTAAGCTAAATATTTTGGGATTTAGACGGTTTCCAGGTAACTGTTGGATAGAAATTTTTTTGTTGATAACAAAGTTGCGACTTTGTAATAGATGAAGAAGGTCAGAGGATGAATTCCAGAGGAAAATGTTATGTTCCGAGGGATAAACATCACATCCAGTGAATGTTCTAATGATCGATGCACGTGTTACTTTCTTCAGTTTATGTTATCAGTACTGGCATTAGGATGAATACCATTGTATGCACCCTTGGCACAAAGTCTCTGTTGATCCCTTTCACATGATCTAAATCTCCTTATGGCTTTCAATGTATACGCATTAGTAAGCGAACTTGTTTTGTGTTTTCAGCCGACAGTGTTTACGCTCAATTCCAACAAGCATTTAAGCAAGTAAGCGGATGCTATGTTAAATTCGATCCATTGTTTTGATGAGGACTCGGCGGTTGTGTTAGAGGAAATGGTATTGTAACATGATTACAGTAGCGAAAATAAAAGTCTGGGCCAAGAATTGGCTTCGCAGAAAAACAATAAGGAACGGTACTCGTACTTTGACCATGATGGACGGTGAAAAATGGAATTGATTTAAATAATAGGAGAGAGTTTTAATAACCTGCGATGTTAAAGGGTTGAATATTTCGTTATTATTTCGGAATTTTCGTCGAGGAGAGCAATTATACCGATTTTTAGAATAAAATGTGCTTCTTTCAATAATTATGCGTATTCCATTGCCACTATAGGTAGTCTATTGAAGCATCCCTGCTGATAATTGAATAATGATAATTGAAATATAATTGACAATTGAATGATAATGATAATTGAATCCTAAATCAGATTGAAAATAAATATTCAAATCCTGTTCTTTTAACAACCTAAAATCGAATTCTCTTCGCTCTTAGAATATGCTTTTACCGATTTAACAGTATTTTATTATGTTTCCTGAAGTCGGTACTCAGATGAGTTTAGTATTAATCGGTCTGAATAAGAATAGCATTGATATTTTCATAGTAATGAATTTAAAAATTACACTGGATCATACTAAAGTGTTAAAAAAATGACAATATCATTCAATATCTTATTCAATAATATCAATATTCTTGGAGTAATTATTTTTCACCAGTACCTAAACTAATTATCAAAACTTTTAATCAATACTCTTCATGAAATTTGACCATTATCAACGCATAAACATATGTTAGTCAACTTGCGGACTCTTGTTAAAATAGGTTTTATAGTCCTAGTTTATAATTAGCAATACTATGAGTATTAATTTTTGTTTTGATGGAGGTTATTTCAAATTTCCTTTACTGAACAAAACCTGGGTCTATTCATTTTCAATCCACTGGAGGAAAAATAATTGCTTTGTTACATATAATAATATTTATAGTTACCTGTTTAATTTTGTTATAACTCTCATTATAAATATAAGGCAAAATAAGTAAATTAATAAATGATATAGTCGATCCGATTGATAATTTTTTAACTAAGAATTTTCCCGCAGTTATGTCTAACCAAAACTATGAGAGCCTCAGTTAGAGGAGAACCTGTGGTTGAGGTAAGGTAAAGGAGAAGGTGCATTAAGCGGCTAAGGAGAAAGCTGAAAATAAGCGTAAAAATAAATGTTGTGAATTCGGAAATGTTTGAGTAAGTAGCGTATAATAATGTCCTCTAAATGTAGGAAGGCATTAAGGTATATATTGCCGTAATCTCTGTGGTTTGGACATAGATAAAAGTTTTGTAGGCAAGTGGTGCTTGGATTTTGAATACAAAGAAACTCATACAATTTCTGTTGTTGTCAATCCGACTTGGTTGACGATGGAAATATGGTTTACGGCAGAAGATTATTTTGCATGATGAGAGTGGTTCTGACCTGCCCATGTTTGAACTTTTTCACTATTCAGATGAAACCGGTTTTATGCGTCGTAGGTCCATTTCGGACAGATATTCAATGTTTACCATATTTTGTTTACTTTTATCAAAACCTTTCCCGTTAGTAGGCAAAATCCACGACTTGAAATGCTCTTGTAGACGGATTACAGAAGGTCCTTGGGTACCCGTGCAAGCTTCTATGACGGCACTTAGGCAGAATCCCATGGTGGTGCCGTTTGAAGGTGGATTTCGCTTTTGGGAATAGGAAATAATCTGCTGGTGCCAAGTCGGGACTGTTAATGGGTTGGGGAATCGTTGCGATGACGTTGCTGAACGTCTTTGCAAGCAAACACTCGACTCTGCTCTTGGTCGTCCGAAAGGGAAGACTTTTGGGATGAGTTAAGCGTAAATCTTTGGTAAGAAAAAAATGTTGCCGAAACTATTTATTGCAAATCTTTCATTTCTTCATCTAGGCCAATTAAGCATCCTAGTCCATTAAATGAAGAACACAATGTATATTTCCACTGATCGATATTTCCGTGAAACTAATTTCAACGCATAGCCGTCATCATCAGGTACAAATTAAACAAGTTGCGGTCCATTTACATACCATTCATGAGGGAGATAGGGGTAAGGAGGTGAAAAATTTGGGTTGCGATCTGCGTAGATGGGAAGGAGGAGAGGGTGTTAGGCGTCAGAAAAGTGATTGGTGAGTTGACAGTGGGGGGGGGGGGTTCGTGTCTTTTCGTGAAGGAAAGGGATACTTCCAGGATTGGGGAGGGGTATTCAAAGAATAAATCGTTAAACAAATGACCCGTTTTTATTTTCTTTCTTTTTTCCAGCTCTTCCTACTTGTCCATGTAATGTTCCAACTATAATATTCTGAGCGCAGATAAAAAATTAAGAGCTAAATTAGATTTCTTAATGTACTCTTAACTTGGCACAGTTCGTAGAGACGCAAACAATAGTCCCAGAATGCTGCGGAGCATAAATGTATTAATAACTACCTTCGGAAAGGGATCAAATACAAGTACGTAACTTTCCTTCCGATTCTAGTGAAATGGTATCTGAACGTTCGGGCCTCAACCCCCATTATTTCCGCCACATTAGATTAAAGTAACAAGCTCCATTAAGCAATAGCGTTTATCATAACCATTTTTCGTGGAGGGGCGATATCGACATAAAGAAAGGGAATGTTAGTTAAAAATGTTAGACAGAATGTACAAGTCCCCTGCTGTAATCCTTAAAAAGAAGTAGGAAGAAATAATGAGCCAGTGAGATCATATTTACATGATAGGAAGTCAAATTACATAACTATTTGAGATAAAGCCAAACCTCTTATAAAAACTATGTCATAAGTAACATTAAAAACTTAAACATATTTTCCAGCACTCTATTCAACCATTCTCCTAATGACAAATTTAGTGTCGTCTAGTCAAATAGCAATGAATATGTGGCGTTTTTTCAGTGAGGAATTTTGATACTATTTAGAAAGTTAATCGAATAATTTAATAACATATAAATGTAATTATAGCAAAAATTAGGTTGTACAAAGAGTTTGATGTGATTTAAACGGCGTGTTTATCATTTCAATTTCCTACAAAGGTCAAGCAGAAGGGTGTTTCGGACGATTCAAGGGACTCACATGGAATCATATTGTCATAAATTCAACTTTTTGGTAAGAAAATAAGTTTCCCTTGGTCATGTAGTCACTCTTGGTGCACTTTTTCTGGACCTCGAAACGACTTCGGCCATTCCAAATTCTTGGGCGCTCATTTCAGTTTTATATTATTTTCGTATCTGATGAATAATTTTTTGCGGATCAGTTGCAATCATCGTTTAAAAGGGTCGTAAAGGCTTTCTTAAATTTGCGGTTATAAAATATCCCAATTTTTCTAACAATATGTGGCTAGAGACTGATAGAAGTGGTTGGTGTTGTGGTGATTTGCTTTTCTAGAGAATCATATGATAGTACTCTTGAGTTGGCTTTCCTCAGTAGAGCCTTAAAAGAACTTTGCTATTAAGGGATCGGAAAGGAAGTTTAAGTCGTGGTATGATCTCCTTATAAATATTTCGGAACTTTAATTATGGAAAAATGTACACATTTGGACAGCACATAAGTTTGTTAATCTCCTGTTAAAATTTATTTAAAATAACAGTTGAGTATGGCCAGGTAAAATTTTATATCTTATGCTCAAGACTTTGTAATGTGAAATTGCCTAGAAAAATTCCCACACTGTTTTTGACTTGGGAGACCACACGGGTCAAATATTGAGGATGGGTCTTATAGGCTGAGTAACGTAGCGCCAGGAACCTTTGAATCTCCCAAGGGAAAATTAAAAAAATTAGAGGAATTGCAGATAACTGATAACACAAATCCTCTCTATCATCCATGCAAAACGACTAACAAAAGGCACTGACCACTCACTCACTATTTTCTAGGATGTCAAATATACAAAATATATAAATTTTAAAACAGTGATATCATTGACAATAAGCTTAAAAAATGTGGAAGTTACAAGAAAAGAATCCACACATAAATGTTTTCCTTATATTATTTAGCATTTCATTACGAAATGTGAATATTTGTTTTTGACAAAGCAGAAAAGGATCAAGGTGTAAAAGAACTGCACTTCACCACTTAATCAGAGTTGAATGAATAATAAACACACGTACAATATCTTGTAGGCGCGTGGAAGCTTATCAGAGCGGGTTTGCAAGGGTAGCAAGCACACTAACTACCAAAAAATACATCATGCAGCTACAACTATGCCTAATGCCTTTACAATATTTAATTTTGTTCCAACTTATAATTTAAATATATTTTATATTTCTAAAGCACCTTCGGTTTCTTACTATTATTATTCCTGATTGTTCAGCTTAAGGATGAATATTTGTCTCTATCGGTACTGCAATCTACAGGATTAAGGCAGCCATGAACCCATTTTGCATCCATAGATGAGATCCAATCGGCCGTGACGACAACTTTGGGAGAGGTTCCGGAAAACGCCTTCCAGGTTGCGTACCGGGCCTTAGCAGATTCGCTGGAAAAGATGTACTGAGGCCCAAGGACAGAGCTTTGAAGAATGTTAAGGGTTTGCTCAAATTTGTTTAAAAATTAATTTAAAAAGTAATGCATCACCTATGGAACGCGCCTTATTTTATCATTGTGGTCTGACCTACTTACGTATTGTGGGGCTGTAATAATTCCTTTATTGTCAATGTTTAACTTGTTTGTTCCGAACCTTACTAATAGTCTAAGTCTCGTTTGTTCTCTTCGTATCTCCCAAGCTGAAAAATAAAAAGCCTAACTGCTGAGGATTGCCTGCGGTGCTTTAAATAGTGGAAAATAAAATTAAATAAGCGCATAGCAACGAATAAGACGACTTCGAAGGGGAAAAAATTGATGTAGAAAAAATTTGTAAAATAAAGCTTTAATGGACTCAGTTCACGTATATATTGGGCAGTTCTCCGATGGTTAATTTCGACCTATCCTTGTTCACAGATACCAAAACTTAATTCGCAAAACGCTTGTTTTAAAATTTTACCAGACATTGCAAGCACAACAGGGGTATGATATTTTAAGAATTCGTTCTTTGAGATGAAATATTGCCATAAATATTAAGAGGAGAACAAGGTGTGATCAAAAAAAGACAGCACTGATGTTATAACCTGTTTATTTCGACAGATACAGCTTAATCGAACTTGTCGCCCTTTAAGTACATGCCTTGGCTGACTACACATCTTTTTCGACGTTTCTTCCAGCTCTCGAACCCTGCCTGGTAAGCCGCCTTAGGGACTCTCTTCAGGTCCGCTGTAAAATTAGTTTTAATTTCCGCAATAGAGTCGAATCGCCGCCCTTTTATGGTTGATTTTAACTTTGGGGGCCACGTATGGAGAGTAGAGTGGCTACGGCCTCACGGAAGTTCCGGTTATTGTGAAAAACTCATGTTTATCAGTCAGAAACCACGGGACGAACCTTGATGCGAGGCGCGTCATTCCCAAAACGTCTGTAAACGTTGTCTGTCAGGATCCAATACTAAAAATAACTTCGTCGGCTACCTCCCAGTTAATCGGAGATTTGCCGCCTCCTAATCGTTCACCAATTGGATATGTTTGGGGTCTATCGAAGTGGAAGGCCGCTCCGTTCGCGAATCTCCATCTGTCGAGGTTCTGTCCGATTTAAAATGAATGTACCACTTCAAACACTGGCTTCGACTCATAGCTTCATTAACGAAGGCTTGCTGAATCATTCCAAATGTCTTCGTAGCACTTCTGCCGAGTTTGGACGAGAGCGAATTAATTTACAATAAAAATAAATCACTCTCGGAGAAAAGGAAGCAAATATGCATACACGTCCTGTGGTTCTTTCTGAGAAAATATATTCCACCGCAAAGATTGCATCAAAAACATGCGAAAGATAAAGGTGGTAGTTTTTCGTAGTTTCTACGAAGTTGATAAAGTAAATCGCAATTATTTTTTACATATGCCCAAAAAATCTTAATATTATTAAAGATGAAATGCATTTTCATTCATTGACAGGGAAATACACGGATTCAAAACAAACACTTTCTATAATTAGTGTCTTCCTAAAGATTTTGAGGACTCCATAATGTCATTGTAAATGACAAATCATATATACACCAAATGGATTTTGAGAAAATTAATTCCATATCAAGGTAATTAGGAAGTCATCCTCAGGCAGATGTCACGGTATGATTTACGTAGAAGTTAATCCAGGGAGATTTGGGATCAAAAAATACACACAATTGCATTGCTTTCAATTCAAACAGTCACATGGTGGATGATAATCCTTTTACAGGTGTCAGCTTCGGGATGAAAAGACACACCAGCATATTATTTGTCCAAATGACGAATAGATAGTGCCAAACTGCCTAACATTTTATGATCTCGAGTTTCGTTATTTGAAAAATTAAGGACAGAATAATAATACAATTAAAATATTTACCACTTATCAATCGGTAAAAATGCCGGAAATGAGTTATAATAAAAGGCATCAGGTGGACAGGAGCATTTCAGATAAAAAATGACATAAAAATGTATGCACTGATGACAAACAGTTAAAATGATATATTCAAACCGTATATACCGATTAAATCCCATGCGTTAGTACATCAGAGGGTGCTAAAGGACCTACTGGCCACTCTTTCACGAGTCAAAGACGAGTAGGCGGATTCCGGAAGGTCCTTAAGGTTACGTGAGAAAGACAGTTTAGCGGCACTTAGGGTCCCATGCCGGTACCCTTTTAGGGAGTATTATACTTCTGAGAATTGGAAATAGTTTGCTAGAGCCAAGTTGGGATTGTAAGGGGGTTATCGAATCGTCACGATTCCGTTGGAGGTCATTGCCAGTTGACACTCGACTTTCCTCTTGGTCGTCCGGCAAGGCCTTCCTGATGACTTTAGTGCAGATCTTTGGCGTCACCAAATTTAAAAAAGTTAACGGTGTGCCCTGTCATTCTATCAATACCAATGCGATCTGCGATCATGCGGATACTTGACCGAACATCTGAGTTCAGCACCTCATTCACACGTCAGGGAAACATTTTTACCAATAGTTTTTATACAAATCCGATAGTTTTATACAAAACCAAATACAAATATTTTAAACAAACACCTGTACCAAACCTACGAAAATGGGCCAAACATGAGAGCATTTATTCCTTTTATTCCCTTTTGTAAACCTTTTCTACCTCCTCTGTCAATATCATACGAAAGCTACATTAAGAATACAACAGATAGATTTTTTTAAATACGAGGCGTGTTGAAAACATAACGAGAATTTTTTCATTTCGCGAGCTTTGAGAGTCCGATTGTCAATTTTTTTTAATTATGTTGGTATACATGCCCCTGAAGTATGATAAAACCTTCAGCTGTTTTCATTGTGGACTTTGTCTGTGACAGCCACTAAGTTTAGACGTGTTTTATAAGCTCGGCGATTTTCGTTTGTTAAATGAAATGGATCAAAGTGTTTGTATGAAATTTAGCGTAAAAAATGAAATAAAGTGTAAAAATGTGTGTGAAATGTTAACAAAGGCATATGGTGAGTCTGATATGAGTAAGTCAAGAGTTTACGAGTGGTATAAGCGTTTCCCAGAAGGCCGTGAAGATCTTGAAGATGACGAACGCCCTGGACGCCCCAGCACATCAACAATCGATGAAAATGTGGAAAAAGTGAAAGAAATGGTTATTAACGATCGCCGAATCACAATTAAAGAGGTCGCTGATGATGTTGCCATATCGATTGGATCATGTTATGACATTTTTTCCAATGATTTGGATATGAAACGAGTGGCAGCAAAATTCGTTCCAAAATGTTTGAACTTTGAACAAAAACAGCGGCGAATGGAAATTACTCAATAGTAACTAAATGAGTTAAATGACGATACAGAATAAATGAAACGTATTATAATAGGTTACGAAACATGGGTTTATGGATATGACATTGAAACTAAGGCCCAATTATCCCAGTGGAGGAATTCTGGCTCGCCAAGACCGAAAAAGACTTGACAAGTGCGGTCGAACGTGAACGTTATGCTCAATATGTTCTTCGATTTTAAAGGCATAATGCATCATGACTTCCTGCCGCCTGGTCAAACGGTCAATAAGAAGTACTACCTACAAGTGTAACGCCGTTTGCGTGAAGCTATCCGAAAAAACGCCTGGATTTGTGGAAAAACAATTCATGGCTTTTGCACCACGATAATGCATTAGCTCACACTTCATCATTTCTTCGAGACTTTTTGGCCAAAAACAATACTCTAATGATGCCCCAGCCTCCATATTTGCCAGATATGGCTCCGTGTGACTTTTTCCTGTTTCCAAAAACTAAGAGAACTTTGATGGGCCGTAGTTTTACAGCCGAAGATGACATTAAAAGCGCATTACTGAAATAACTAAAGGCTATCTCAAAGATCGAGTTTGAGAAGTGTTTCGGGGATCGAAAGAAGCGCTGGCACAAGTGCATAATGTCCAATGGGGACTACTTTGGAGGTGACAACATCAATGTATAAGAATAAATAAGTATTATTGTCCGAAAAATTCAAATTATCATTATTTTTTAAACACACCTCGCATATCATTGTATGTATAAATTACGTCATATTATAACTAAAATGTGCATTCGACGATAAATAACCATTTTTTCCTTTTCCCTCATAAAATGTACAATATGCTGAAGGCAGTTCATAGCATTAAATTTTTTCTATTAATTTAAAAAAATTGATATCCTCTTAGGTGTGACTTACGAGGTTACCCTAGATTTTAAATAATATATCACTATGGAAGACTCTTTCGTTACTGTGACCCTTTTCATTAACTTTGTTAAGAAATTTGACTTAATAAAAATATCCATTTTCTTAGAAAGATTCGTTGTATTACTAACTCAAAATGCTACGACGAACATGGATATACTATGAAATCTCTTAAGGTTAATTTTGTGAAGTTAAGTGTGCCTAATTACATTTTGATTGCTCTTGTAAAAGGGACTACAAATTTGATCTAGTAGGGTGGAAAATATATGCAGAGAGAGTAGGAAACAATGTGTTCGTAGAATTTTCATGGTACACATTCACAAACATTACATTTACTGACACGATTATGTGGCGCAATGTGTGTTTAGTACTTAACTAAAAGTACCTTGCAAGGATCAATAATTCCTCTGCCGTCAATGCAATGGGTTAAATGCATAATTAGAAATGATATAACAAAATGAATGCCACACTTAGAGCAAATATGTACCTGGCAACGCGAGCGAGCCACGATAAAACAAGTCCCGCTACTGGAATTTCACTGAAATTTTAAGAGATTTATTTCAAGGGATCGGGCATCGCTGACTTAATAGAGAGCGTCGCGTGGGTGCGGTAGGGCAAGGAAAGGAGGCAGGGAAACAGGCAGGCAGACAGGCTGCAAGGTAGGCGAAACAAAATGCAAGTGGAATTGGTTCGGAGTTGAGCAATAGCGTCGAGCTAAGAGCAATAAACGAGCTGTCAAGAGGTTTCGTCCTCACTTTAGAGGTCAGGGGCGTGTGGGAAGGCGTAAAGGGCAAGGGAGCGTTGGGGGAAGGAGTAAGGCGAGATAGGGGCAAACGGTACAATATTTACTCCTGACTTCTTCCCGCCAACCACCCACCTCCCCAGACCACCATATCCTCTTCCGTGGCCTCCTCCCGCCCCGGGCTCCGGGGCCGTAAATCAACGATGCATTCCAAGTTCACGACTCATTAATCCTCCTCAATCGCTTGCGGTGGCCTGAAATGTCGAGTGCTCAGTGCGGCGGGCGGGATGGGAAAAAATTGGACGAATGAATATTCATCGGGTGTTTGAGCGCAGGTGAATTTAAAACGGGAACGACGTCTGGTGATTGGCGAGGGTGTTTTGGAGAGGCGGGGAATGAGAAGACAGGGCAACGCCTGAATGTGTGGCGCTAAGGCGAACCTTTGGCTCCTTGGCGGTTTGTAAGGAGGCAGAGACCTGACGGGGAGAAAGTGTGGAGGGAAAATTGGTGTCATGTCGGTTTAAATGGGACTTAGGGTTTGGGAGGATGAATAAAAATGTCCCTATTTGTGTGGATTTTAAGCATAGTGACCCATTCAAAAGTTAATCTTTCCCAGGTGAAACAGTGACAAATTTATTGGAATATTGTAAAATCCGACTTCACAATATTCGAGTATATCAGAGAAAATTAAGATACAAAAATACGACAAGGGGCAATGAGAATTCAACCCGCAAGACAGAGACAGAGTTTCGCTAGGAGACGCATAGTTACACAAAAAAAATTCTGAAGCTCCATCTACAAGGCAGAAAGTGAACTCATTCGACACACCTACGAGTGGCAGCAGATGCGTGACGGAATACTTACCCATGGAATTACTTAATACGGAATACGGCATACCCACGGGAAATGAACATCAAATCGGTGAGACGCATATACGCGGCATACCCACCAAGGGATGAGCTCCTCAAGGCGTACATATGCGGCATACCCAGATGAGTGGAAATGCGTATTTGTATTTATAGATACATTTCTTTATCATGGGTAATCATCATCATCATCTGCAGCTCTACAGCCCGGTGTGGGTCTTGGCTTCCTCTGTGATATGCCTCCATTCAGTTCTTATTCTTGCTTTTTCCTTCCATGTTGTAACTCCCATTACCTTCAAGTCATCCTCCACATCCTGTAGCCATCTCTTCCTTGGTCTACCTCTTCTTCTGACTCCTTCCATCTTGCTATTAAGTATCAGTTTGGGCATTCTGTCATTTTCCATCCTTTCTACATGCCCCAACCACGCCAGCCCCAGGGACTTGGCAGATCTAACTATGTCCACTGCTTCTAGTAATTCATTTATCCCATGTTCATTCTAATTCTCCATCTCTCTCCTTCTCTAATTGGGCCATAGATTCTCCTTAACATTTTTCTTTCGAATTTTCCAAGTGTTTCCTCATCCTGACTTGTTAATGTCCAATGATTCAGCTCCATAAGTTACCACGGGTCTAATAAGCGTTTTATAGATCTTCATTTTTGGGTTCCTTGATAGTAACATTGATTTGAGGATTGTTACATTTACAAAGTATGCCCTGTTACCTTACATTACCCTTTGGTTGATTTCCGTGGATATCTTATTTCCATTGTTAAATCTGACTCCTGGATAGGTAAATTCCTGGACACCCTAAAACTCATAATTCCCAATTATTATATTTTGTAGGTGTGGTTTGTTCTGATGAGCTGACATTTTCAAGTATTTGGTCTTCTCTTCCTTAAGCACCACTTCTTTACCAGTGTTTTCTAAAATGTTAAACATTTCTTTTAGGTCATTCACATTTCGAACAATTAGTGCTATATCATCTGCATATGCGAATCCTTGCTGGGATTTATGCACTATGGTCCCTCTTATTTGCAATTCTTTCATTGCATTATGTAGGGCCAGGTTATCATGGGCAATATAGAAGCAAAATGAAGGTTTTGGACAGATCACAATCTACATTTCCTACTGTGTTTTTACATTCCACTTCAGAAATTACTTAATAAATTCCCTTATGTATTACGGTCTGGCAGTCCATAGATTGGATTTCTATATTACCTTTAAGTTATTATAATTTCGTATAATAATTAAGGTGTCAAATTTTTTTTAAGGACTTTTACTATTAGCTACATCATTCTTGAGTAGATATTTGATAATAAAAGAAGTAAGATATCGAAAAAATCCATTCTTTGTTTGTACATGCACAGAGTATAATCGGTAGCTGTTAGTGCTCTATATTAAAAAAATTTTCCCTCCTACACTCATAATATATAAGCCCAGAAAGAAATTGTTTCATCGTATCTCGTAGTTACCGATATCAAATAATTTACGTTTTAATTAACATTAGGAAGACATGTGGTCGAAACAATTAGCTTATTATTCTTAGATACATTGCAATTACGGGTTACACTTTGTCTCACTCGGGTAATTATGATAAAGTTACGGAGTTATTTAGGAACACGGGGGAGAATTCATTCAGCCACGCCATAGCGTAGCCACTTGTTGATTATGCATTCAGTCTTTTTTGAAAATTCAAAAGAGTCCCGCGTTCTCATTTCCTGAAAAATCCGTAAGAAATGGGGAATACTTTTTGACCAAAAGAAGAGTTTTATAGAATTTTTACTTGACTAAAAATTTTTGTACCGGAGAGAAGGTTCTCTTCGGTACTCACTCACTCACTCTCTTTTTATTTATACCCTATAATACTGTAATGGATTTGAATTTCTAATCCAGGACAGATCAAATAATAGACAAAAAATTATTTTGAAATCTGTGTACTGGCGTTAAAAGCAAACGCATCCGAAATTATCCAAGGCTCATGTTTACTTTGAATGTATTGATCCTTTCGCACTTATGAAAATGAACTGAAAGACGTATTAAATATTGCGTTTCGGAATTCCTCAAATGCTCAAATTCCGGGAAATGCTCAAACAATTCGCACCACGGCACAAAAATTACGCGTGAGGTACGGTACCATTCAGGGACGATTGAAAAGGGAATAAAATGAGGGATGAAAGGAAATACTAACTAAAGCAATAGCATTGGATATTGACGTCACATGTACACATGGAACCTCGTTTCTTGAGAGAAATGTGTAAGGATAACAATTTATTCACGAAGGTATAACTTACTTGTTTTTGGAGAATAGAAATAGGCGATATATATGCAAGAGGTTCGGAAATCTTGAAGAAAAATTTAACCTTGAGGAGTAAAGTAATATAGCGGCAGGGGGAAATAAAGCGCGTCTGCGTCTTAGACGTAGTCGATCACCATGGTGACCATGAGATGAAAAGGTCGCGAAGGATATCAGAGATCACCGAGGAGGAGTTGTGGAAGTGAGTTTCCGGAGTGGCGAAGAGAAGATGAGTGGGAAGCGGAGGGCTTAACAAAGCCTTTAGAGGCGGAGCTGGAGAAAGAGGGGAGGGTCATCATTTGTTCGCTTGGGGAGAAGAGATTGGGTAGGGGGTAGGTTAGGCTTGGGGAAGTGATGATGTTGCTGGGATGTAGAAAAGCTCTGCGATCGGGGGTGTTTGTATGGCTGGTGAAAGGCTAGGGTAAATCCCCCTCCCACCTTTAACTACACACTACTCCATCCCATCCCCCGAAGGGAAATTGTAGGCGGCGTTATCAGCTGGAATTCCTTGGAGGAGATGTCTGAATACCTAAGGTTCGTCGTTTTATCCGCTCCGAAAAATTGGATCAAATTGGCGTTGCGTGGTCGTGGATGCGGAGTAGCTTGAATGAGGAGGAGGAGTTTGGCCGGGGTGAGGGGATACGTTTCTGTAGCCGGGGTGAGGCGCTTAGTCGGGTGGGCGAGGTTTGTCGCCGCGTCTGGGACATCGCTGCCACCGGGCGTGGGCAGGAGCGGAGGGGGGGGGCGGTCCGCGCTGCGTCCGTGAGACCGAGTGGAGCCTCCCGCGCTCGTACAGGAAATACGATGCGGGAGTATGGTTGCCGTCCTCGAGAAGAGAGCGCGCCGCCGACGTGTGCTGTCTGAAATGAGAGAATTCGGATTGCCCTGGAATTGGAATTCTCACGGAAATTATCAATTAACTTTTCCTCCCAGCCAGATTCAGTCGCCGGTGGAAGATTTTGATGGAGCCCCCGGAATTTTAAAAGGGGATTTGAATAATCGCCTCCCTTTCCCCCGATCCCATCCTTCCTTTTCTCCCTATGGCATAAATTTTGATTTCATCCTGGATAATGCTGCTTTACGGAGATATTTCGGATGATTTTGATCGTCTCGTTTTTCTGTGATATAACCCGTTGGATACTTAAATTAAGTGTACGTATAGTGATGAATGGTAATGGAGTCACGGATTTAGATTCATGAAAATCTTAAGCCTTTATAAATTTCTGGGATTCAATCTTGCTGTTTTGATTCCCAGTAATTAAAAAGCTTAGAACTTGCGTCTTAATATTTCTTGGAATACATGGGGACGACAATCTGAGTTGGCTTGGAATAAAATTTTTTAATAAGCTATACCAAATCTATAAATATGTTACTCGTCCCAAAAGTTATTATTTCTCTTTCAAGAGCGACCAAGAGAAGCTAATATATGCACCTCGAACATTTTTTTTTGCGAAATAATTTAATTTAAGGGATTTGTTAAAAATTTTCTTATGCAATTAAAATGAACTGATTTTAAAATTAAGCGAAAATGAGATAATGTTAATTCATGCTTTTCAAATGCCTTTACTTTCAGTGCTGGCAACTCATTATACATGTATGTACTCACATACCCTGTAGGTCTGTATCTTAGGGTGCTAGATGTACCGGAATTCGGTCTTTACTCAGGGACTAGTTACATTTAGTTAGACTTAATATTCATACATGTCTGACAATGTATTATTTTATGTGGTAATTTATAAAGTAGTGCTACGTAAATGCATCTTATATGTTAACTAAATAAACGTGAATGCTAGCAACTCGCATATGATGTTTATTTCTAAAAGGAAATTTATATGCCGTATGCATATTTGAAGTATTAGTGAAGTTGATGGTATAATGGACATGCTGACATATATGTATGCATACACTCTTACATGTATTTATCTCTTTTAGATTATATTGAGATATCCATAAAAGTCGTATCAGAATGAGGAGGATTAAAAATAAGTATAAGCTTTCAAATTCCGCGAGGAATACCATTGAAGAAAATAGATATTTATTGTATGCATTTATTTAACATTTTGATTACACCTAACATTTTACAATGAACTCCTTTGCTATCTGCCATCTAATTTGGCAGTTATTGCATTTGAGTACAATTCCATACAATCTTTCAAGGCTTAATCCTCAAGAAAAACTAACAATATCATGTATTTCAATTTTTAACTTCATTTTACTTGAACTATTTATTTCTTCATATCGTTCCTTGTAATGAAAATCCTTATCTTTCTGATCATTAAAAAAGTGACAGGCGTAAGGAGTAATCTCTACGATTGCTTTGAAAATTACTTAGTCATACATTTTATCTGATGCAATTAAGAGTTTGTTTCATTTTCAAATAATTTGGAATTCAATTCAAGCAATTATCAGATTTTTATTTCATTAGGGGAATTTACTAATACACCTACAATTTTAAAGAAATCTTTGATGTCTGCTTTCGTGAAATAAACTGCATTATTATTTCAAATAATTTATATGCTATTAATGTTGGTTTCAAAGTATAAGCTTCTGCCTTCATTGATATTTATTTAAATATCTTCAACTTATTCTTCTTTCTTTTACTTAATTTTTTTCTTTTAAGTCTAATATGCTTGCTTCATATTTCCTTACTCTCTGACCTCGCTAAAAATGTTTCCCTTGAACTGTAGCATTTTTCACTTGTTACCTTTTAAAATATCTTTTTCATTTTCCACCGTCCTTTTGAAATTATGGAGACACAATATCAGGGCAAAATTGCGTTTTCCAGGAATCATGTCACATACTCCAAAAAAAATTTTTAGGGTAATTGTCATAAGTGTATTAGTAATTTTTGGCTGATAATAAGTTACTGAATGAAAGGGCAATCTTAAAATAATTAACTCACTGCTGTGCGTTTATTCAAATAATTTATTATTGCTCAGCCTAATTCAATCTACGGAGAAAGTTCTTAAAAAACATTTCTTTCTTTTCCTTCTCTCTACTTAGCAGTGGGTGACATATGCAAAAATATTGTAATGAAATAATTTCAAGATTTTGATTTAAAATATTTTCCACCTGATTTTACTCCACTTCCTTCCCTTTACTCTAGCCCCCTCCTTATCTCATTTCCTCCCACTTCGAAAACATGCATATCACTATGTATTACATTTACCCACGTAGAATACTCCTTAGAAATATTTCGTCCCACTCTCCTAGCGCGTAAGGGACTTACGTTATTTTAATTTGCCTTCACCACGATAGGTAAACCTGATGTATATGTCATTTGAATGAAGTTTAGCTACTTCTCCGAAAATCCTACCCAAGGTGAAATGTAGGTTATTTTCCATCTATTATTGCCTTTCCGTCGAAATGGTATGGGACGCCAAAGCCATCTTTTCAGGGCAAATGTTAATCCCGGCTGCATTTCCTATCCCTGGGTACCGAAGTGCGTAGAACACCCCGCCCCACCTCATTCTCTGCTCCTCCCGTTTTCCATCCCCCTCCACCGTCGTTCCCACGCGACAGCCCCCCGCCCTCTCCCGACGAGCGACCCACGGATCTCGTCTCCGGGAAAGCAATCGGAACTGGAGCTCTCGGGCTTCAGGGCGTTCGTGCCTCCACTAAACTCTGCCTCGCATCTCTGCTGTCGCCCTCAGGAATCCTCGGAGTTGTTCGGTACGGGGGCCGGGATAAAGAAGGGGAGAGTTGCGGACACAAGCGTGTACTAATTTCTTTTGATAATTTCTAAATTAATTGGTATGTTTCATAAAAGGAAATCCGACAATTTTTCACCTCGTCGCGTGCACTAATCAATAGTCGGCTGAAAGGCTGCTATAAAAGTAAGAATGCGGTGAAGTTCCTTAGAGGGGTAAATTGGAGGTTGTGGGTGGAAAGGAAATTAGTATTTCGTGAAAACAGTTGATTAAATGCGACATAAATCTGCATAATGTACTCCAAGAAAGATAATGTAAACCTAAATGTTAGAACAAGGTCTCCCGATGGTGTGTGTAACAAGACGTCATTTCACACGAGGGAAAAATACCATTTTTACTGTAAAAATATCTGGGGCATCCGGAAAATATTAACCATATGAATAATAAAAGAGAAACAAAATAGAAATAAATAAAAGAAATCTTACTCAGTCAAAATTAGGTAACTAAGTAACTAAGGAATGAGAGTATTTCAACAGTAATCCTACCCACGCTAGTCGAGAGTTCAGCATTATGATTAAAACTTTGTCTTTTTCAGGATTAAGGATTATTTCCTTTGTAACATGGATAAAAATTATGATTTCATTATTAGAATTCGTAGAAACGTGTGACTTCTGAATCCTGCCCGTTTTCGAATCAATCCCTAAAATCTTAGTATGCTTATTTCCTCTGCGGTAACAAAATAGATGTGTAGTATGCAAAAGACTATAACTCTTATAGAAATGACGAATGGTTAAATTAACGCTAAAACTCGTGTAAATATACCTTTGCAAATAGTTTCTTGAACATTTTGGAATTGCGGGAAGCCAGTACATTATATTGTTAGGTAACATGCTTAGAATATAGAGAACATAACGTATAACATTATTTTAATAAAAATTTGGTGTTTATAATTTTACAACCGTCAAATATTCTCAGTCATTACAGTCACTCTGCATTCTTTTCTGCAATTATAGAATTGCGAAGAGCAAATATTAAGGCTCATATTTCACAAACAATTTTTAAAATTATTTTTATACTAACAAATTAAAAGTAAGTTGTTGATTTTGCATATTAAAATTCGTTCAGCGTATATTCACTGGCGTACACAAACGATGGAGACTTGATAGTAAATACCTTCATACTAGCCATTTTTTCTGAAACAACTAAATTTAATCATTCTAAAATTAACTGTTTTTAATAATAAAACCATATTTCGAGTATTATAAACAAAATATTTCGTTATAGTTCAATAATTTAAGGGATTCCTGGAATTTGAATCCTAATACGCCAGGTTAATATTTTGGTCAAGTACGAAGGTTTATAAAATAATTAGGTAGAATATTCATCTATTTTATGCACTTTTTTACTTGAACTTATTGAATAAATTAATCAGGAAAAAATTTGGAATTTCATGTGTGCCTACGAATGCACGTAAGTCGTGAGTTCGAATGCACGTCAATCATTTATTATATAAAAGTATTTACCTTAGGGGTTGTTTTTCGGAGTACTACAAAATAGAGCGGGAGGCTCCAAGAGCACGGATTACGAGGCACGAATGTGTTCAAGTTGGAAGGATTTCTGCACCTAAAAACATAAAAGCACCGTAGTAATTTTTATTTTTCTATTTTTCCACCTTCATTGAAGACCGTGTGGATTCCGAGAGCACCCTTCTTTCGAACGTATATCAAAGTGTATCGGACGAAAAAGGATTTCTGTGCCCTTCAACACATTGGATCCGGAGGCTCACGTCCAACTTGAACCCGACACGATTTACGAAGCGGCAAAGAGGAGAGTGGTGGCCATCGTTCGGCGCGCCGGTCGGAGCATCTGGTGGGCGAATATCCATGCGGCACCCCACCCGACCTAACCTCTCCCCGGCGCTCCCCCCCGCCCCGTCCCACTTTCACCCCCTCGCTTCCCCTTCCCTAGCCTCATCAATCTCATAGGGCCTTTTTTCAACTTTCCCCTCGGACTGACACGCGCCTCACCCCATCGCGATACCCTTCCTCCCGTGCTCGCCCCGGGGTTAAATTTGCCGCTGAGTTGTCCGCGGTGGGTAATATATGATGGGGAAAATAGGAACGTGGGGCATTACGACACTTCTTTCGTACTGGAAATAATGCCAGTGAAAAGTAATTTTTAGAAAGACAATTTTTGGGCCTTTGAGTAGACAAAAAAGTCATATCTACGTCCGGTATTCACGAAATATTTCCTGGATAACTTATACAGAAGTTGATATTGGAACATCCTAGGATGGATCAAAATTCGGCGCTGAGAGTAAATTATGGAATTCATGGCTCGGATTCACAGCTATAGAGCTACAGATACGCGTAAGAAAAATTGAGATCTTATTGGCCATTGATAATTGCTCAAATCGCTATTGATAAGACATGGAGTAGCAAGTGATGCTTATACTGTTAATGTCAAACACCTATTTCTTTGTTTATCGTTCTTCATTCATACAAATAAGCGCTCTTTTTTAACTTCATAAGGGATATTTGGCTTAATTATATTCACTGCCCATATTTTGCAGTTTAACTCCATTTTTAGTGGAGTTCAACTTTAATTTCTAATAAAACCAACATCAATCAAAATTCTTTCCAGAATCCTCGCAATGTCTTGGTTTTGTTCCTTTTTATTATTCGTAAGCAGTAGGAACCTCATTCTGGTAAGGGTTGATTCGACTAAATTTTACATTGAATAATAATGATAAAAAATCAAAACCGGGAGCAGAAAGAACAAACCTAATGAAAAAATGTTAGCTTTAAAGAATTCAAAGGTAATGCTGTTTGATGTCAGGCACTACACAGATAGCACGTGGAGGGGATATTGGGGTATTTTCTCACATTGCTGTTCATTGATGCGGAAAAATCAAGAAAAAGGGACATTCACGCTTGTCTTTGACTTTTACGTCACCCCTACAGATGATAATCTCTCGTATTTCTGCATACAAAACTACTGTATACGCATGAAATGAGTGTGACGACATAAATCAAGCATAGTGATTTTGAATTAATTAATAAGTAATAATGAACAGACCTCAACATTTCATTAACTTGAAACAACAACCTCGGTTAGTATTATTTTTTTTCTGGTTTGCTATAAATCAATCATTCAAATCAAATTACATTCTGGCTTGTTGGCATATACGGGTAAAATATGATTTTATTGTTTACAATACATCGTTTTATAATATTTTTATTATGAGAGCACTTAATCTTTCCTAATTTCACAGAATCTCTTTGATGATGTTTAAAGAAAAACCTGTCTGATAGTGCCTTCTTTAAGTGACTAATCCCATTTGAATTACATATTTTTGTGTTTAAATTTTATTTTTTAAAATGCCAACTGCTCTTCATCGCCGAAAGGAAAAACAAGTTTTATGGCTGTAAACAGTAAATATTGGAAATATGGCTCAGGAAGTGTGTTAAATATTATATAAATAAATATAGAAGAAATTAATATGTCATTGTTCATCGGATTTCTATTAAGTGGCTCGCTAGTCCAATTTTAAAATTATCAAATCATAATTATTCAAATTTTTATTTTAAAAATTGTAATTACGTATCGATGTTTAGTTTACAATGTTTGCCATTAGGTGAATTTACGTGTTTTCTTTTCTTCCTGCTCTGAGTGATCCTTTTTCTCCCCAATTTAAGGTACTCCATTTTCCTGGAATTGAACGTAATTTTTTTAACGTTACTCCGTAACAACATTTCATCAAAGGATTCTATTGAAAAACTCTTCCGTCATTGCCTCTAGTACAATCCTAAGCGGATCAATTAAACAGATGTAGGCCAGCAGTTGACGTAGCATCGAATACTTCTTTCACTCCCTTACCGTCTCTCGGGTCCCCGTTTCTCGTTTTCCTTCGTTCCATTCCTCTGCTGCAAATGGGAAACAAATGGAAGCAGCGGGGAGGAAAACGCCGGAAGCTATGGACGCATGCATTGAGTGACGTCACCATGCAGGTTCTTGTTCCATCACCCATAATGCCTTTTGCAACGATCCATCCTTCTCTCTCTCACTCACTCTCTCGTTACTTCTCGTCCCGACCATTTTCTTCATCCCTCCCCAACCCACTCGTCACCCTCTGCTCGCCCCTCCTCCCTCTTCCAACTCACTTTGCCACTCAACCACCTCTACGCTGCTGACTTCCACTCCTTTCAATTTTTGCCGTTTTTATTTTTGCTTCAGTCTCTCCTTGTTCACGACTGAGCGTAGGCTCGCGAGGGTGCACAAGTTGCTGTGTTGGCACCCTACACGAGAGAGCGGGAGAGAGAGAAAGAGAGAGAAGTAAAGAGATTGAGCTTTTCACCCTCCCGAGGGCCAAGGTTCATCTACTTCCAGAGTGGTTTTTTTAAAACAATCTTATATTTTTTCTTCCATCTGGCCGTTGCAATGTCCTTCCGTACATCGACCTGCTGTGCCCTGGCGGAGGAAGATGTAGGCATGGCCGGGAAGGTGGTTTTCTAGTCTTCCCTCTCGCTCCATCGGGAGAAGTTCACGAGTATCCAAATTATTTTAGATCTCATGTCATTGTGACTACGGTAAGACAACTTTCAGCTCAATATTAAGTGATAAAGGCGATAATCCAATCAGCAAGTTTAGAAAAACTCTTTTGATTAAATTTTACCGTTCAATGTTTTTTCGCTCTACACTCATAGAATGTATTTTACCGCAAAACCTCATCAATTTTGTTAAGGTTATCTTCAGTCAAAACATTACATAAGAGTGTTTTTCTCCGACATATTTCTCTGAAGCAATCCGAAATAGCTATTTAATCAAAAATTTAATGATTCGGTGTATTTTCCTTTTCACTCAAAAACCATCTTGCAAAAAATGTGTGCGGGAATATCCGAAAAACTTTGCAGATAATTTCGATACAATAAAGGAGAGATGTTTGCACTTGTAATTAGTTTGATCGAGCACTTTTTAACTGTACGTATGAGTAAAATTTTCGCTCTCTACTCTCACTAGTCTGAACTTTCTTGGAATCTTTAGCATTTATATGGGTTTATCATGACGTCTCATGGAATTTCTTGGCCAATGGAACGCATGAAAAGGAGTTTTACTACTCCAAAAATAGTGTATGAGGAGATATTAAGCATGAATTGAAAACTAGAGAAATAAATTTCCCAGCTTGTAATTGCATTAAAGGTTTAAAGTAACATTTTTCCTGCGTACGTTTACTGTTCGGAAAAAAACACATTTCATAATTAGGAATGATCAAAACAGTTTTTCTCGAATGTTTAACATTTAGTCTTTATTCTTTTGTGTACGTTCTAAATATATCTCGCGAAAGGGCGTAAACCGTGCCAATCCCCAATTCTGTTTCGGAGATTAAGAAATCCTCTCCACAATTTTATTTCTATCAACTAATTATTGACACATTTCCTAGTCCTAAGAAAAAATGGGATCCTAGCATAATAATTTGACCTCAATAGTTTACTACCATCGTTATTTTTTCCAAAATGCTAGATCTAAGCCACTTACAAATGTGTTATCCCTTTCAGAACTGGACCGGCAGCCTGAAATATCCTAAGTAATGTGTTTTTAAGTGATGTGCTATAAAAGCTACAAAGATTTGACATTCAGGTTTCATATTACCTCTGAAATATAATAATGCATAATATGGTAAAATTTCATTACATTCCATTTAGCTGCTCTTCTGAGGAATTGATCTAAATATTCAATAGAAACATATTTGATAAATAAAATAAGAGATATTCAATTCCTAAGTTCATATTTGGTGTTCTATAAGTTGCCTTAAGAGGTCGAACCACCATAATTATATATCATATTTCAAATGTGACTCATATTTCAAGTGACTCGCACACGCAATCTTATGCCAGGTGGTTTAGTTGTCCAGTTTCAATGCATGCGTCGCCCAAGGATATAAATATTATACCATAAATGTAAGATTTGAATTATAATATGGGAGGTAGATACACATTCAGAAATGAAACTCTGCCCTTCGACAATTATGTCGTAAGTGTAACAAAGCCGTTTTCACGTTGTGCATTGTCATAACAAGCGTACATGCTCAGTGTTTAATAACTAATACGTACCGCATTGAGCATTCAAATATCCAACATCTGTAGAAAAAGTTCTGAGGATAAGATGATTTCTATTTGTTATTTAATATTGGAATTGAAATTGAAGCTAATAGTTTAATCTTTTATCTGGAAATTTAAATATATATATTGATTTATTGATAGATGGATTAATTTTAGGGAAAGATTGACTAATTTAACCTGGTGCATTTTCATGATACTTGGATGATCAAATGTTAACAAGAAGAGAATTTAATCATTGTGTGTGAGCCCATCTTCTTTTATTGATGAGCTCAGAGATGAATTCCCTATCCCGGCTTCTCCGCCCCCTCTCTGACCTCATCTTTCCGGCGACGCCGTACACGCCAGCCCGCCTCACTCCCTTCTGCTTAAAATTCACCTCTCCTCTGCCACTTGGATTGCGAGGCATCACAAGGGCGAGTCGCTGGTCGATGGCAGCGTCGCAAAGTGATACCTTTCCTCGTGCTCTTTCCTATACACTTTAGGTGTAGCAGTGCGTTTTTTCGTGGATGAGGAACACCGTTTGTAATGGCGTGTAATGTACTGGGAAGTGCTTTCAACGAATCACATGCCATTGACTTTCATTAATACTGGACCATTCCTTTCACTTTCTTTTGCCACTGCTAGCTAGTTCTTTGTTTTATCTGTTCGATTATTAGTTATAGCAAATCAGCCAAATATGTTTCAAATTGTTACTTTTTTTACAAATAACTTTAATTAAATTTCTCCCTTTGTGTTAATTTATCATTCCACGGTAAAGATTTTTTACCTAACCGCAATCCAAGCTCACGTGAGTGTGCAGAAAAAATCAATTTCTTGAAAAATTACCTTATCAATACTTATTAAGCGGTAGTATTGGAATAATTTAATAAGTGGTACAATTTTAACTAGCTAGTTAAATTATTAATAATGCATCATAATTAAAATATTAATTAGCCTATTAGAATCAATCTCGAGAAACGGGTTATAGAGATTACCTGATACTTAATGCTTAACCTTTGCGTCAATTTTACTGCTTTTAAAAGTGCTTTTCTAAAGGGGATAATTAAAACTAAAATTAATTTTAAGCCGTAGCGAGAGGACTACATTGAAGCTGAAATCGCGAGCAGTGCCTAAATTTGCATCCAACTGGAAATGCACACTCGGATGCATTTCCATAGTGTTCTTTCTCATTATCGACACAATTTGACTTGGTGCTTGAATTGCACCATTTCTATTTAAGGTAACATTATTTCGAAACTATTGAGTGAGTTAGCAATTAAATTAAGGGAAGCAAGATCTGTCCTTAATAGTATATTTAAAAATAAAATGTCAAATGTGGGAATTGTATATTTCATGCTAGTAATAGTTGATTTTGTACACGCAAATAAGCTTATTTTTATTAGCGTGTACGTTAAGAACTCTGTACCTTGTCCAGCAGTAAAGGGGAACACGTGTGGATCAAATCCCGCTACGCATACGGAGGAAAATTTATTTTATATGCAAGTGTGCGTAAAGTAAAATCGGAAATTCGTTAAATTGGAGAATCAACCCATGAACGTTCAGAAATAGAGAGAGTCACTTTGAGCATGCACAAAAATAGCATGTTTCACTCACTGTAGTTAATATTTTCGATGGATTCGCAACCACCAATTTCTATGTTACCTGTTTTGCCAGTACTTCATTGAATATTCCATCGAATAGACAAAAAAACATCTTAATGATTATCATAATAATGTAACACAGCATTGCAATCATCTCCGTAGAGAATAAATATTAGCTGTGAATTGCTGTTTCATTTTTGTGCTCCTATTTCTGAAGAATTTGTTCATTAAACGATGAATTTTAGCTGTTGTGGCAGATATCTTTATTTATTATGTCCTTCTTGCATCTGTATCGTATCTTTATATTATTTAGTTATCCTTATGTGCAATGGGACTGTTTTATGTATCATTCGCTTATTGACCAAAGCTATTAATTCTGTCATGTTTTCCTTAAAAAATTTTGCATAATCCTTAGAACAACTTCCAAGCATCTGCGTTGTTTTCTATTATTATTCAACTACAATATTTAATGATGAAACAAGTAAAGTGACAGAAGTACTAACATTATCAAGAGGAATGCGTTTCCAAAAAAAAGCACTCTAACCTCCTCACACAGGGCACAATTTTAGTACCTTCATATATTTCATGTCTGGCCGAACCCTGTTTCACGCACAATCACTGTTTTTGCCCTCTGACGGCCAAACACATTGACGAACTGGTCACGTTTAAGCCTCCATTAAATGAAGACGATTTGCCGTGAAAGCCCTTCCTACTCCGAAACCCATAGTATCAAAACACGTCGACCCACTGCCCAACTCGGGCCACATCCTTCCCGTTCCCTCCGTGCTCCCGCCCTCGATCCTCGAAACCTGGCCTCTCAGTAACCCCCCCCTCCCAAACAAGAGCCAACCGTCAGATTCGCTATGCCCACACCCTCTCTTACGTCCTTCCGAGGGATGGGATTGGAAGCCGACTCATGAAGTGGAAAATCTCCACCTCGTCAACGGCGCCTTCCCCGTCCGAGGGGAGTGTGCTCCTCCCTGTCTCTGCACTCTTGCTCTGAACTCAGAGTCAACTGAGGTGGATATCCTCGGAAAACTTTTCAAAGGAAAATGTCTCACCGATGTGCTTGTTTTTCCTTACGGTTAGCTAAGCGCAAACATTTCGCCGAGATACGTTTCGTTCCCTCCCTCATCGGGAGACCCTCTTCCGCTACCGGGCGGTTTATCTTATTCACTTGCCCGCGATTCCGAGCTGATGGCAACGCGTGGAAGTGTTGGTCATGAATTGAGGCGTTCCCGGAAGAATCTTCCTCCATTACTGGCGAGTCGATTTTAGCGCATGGAGGGAACGGGGGCCATATACGTCGCATGATGAAGTACAAATTTTGAACGCATGCCTGACCGATTTCCTGAAAATCTCCATGTGAATGTTTTCCTGGATTGTTTCTTAATACCTTTTTTCTGACTCTGGCTGTTTTACTCATGCATTGAAATAGGTCATGCAGTTTTCCGTCCTAATTTTGCTAAAAATCCGTTCCATTATTTGTTTGAGGCACTGATCATCGAAGATTTTGATTGGGAAAATATGAAATTATATGCTTATAACAAAACTATGCCTTGTTTGATTTCATCTTACATTATAATGCAACCATTTCAGAGATTAAAAATCATTCGCCTTGACCGGGATTCGAACCCGGATCCCTCGATACCCGGCCGAGAGCTTTAACCACTTAAGCTACCGAGACGTCCTCTTACACTCTGAAATTTTTTTTTTAGCGGGTCACTCCGTTAAAGTTACTGTTACAGTTTCTTGAAATTTGTCTAAGGTATGAACAGCCTAAGTGTTTGAAATTGGCTTTATTAACATCGTGGACTGTGGCGCGTCGAATGCCTGTGACATTGTATGTACGGTATTTCGTCATAACATCTTGTTCCTTTAAAGCCCCCAAAATTTCTGAGTGTAAAAGGACGTCTCGGTAGCTTAAGTGGTTAAAGCACTCGGCCGAATATCGAGGGATCCGGGTTCGAATCCCGGTCAAGGCGAATGATTTTTACTCTCTGAAATGGTTGCATTATAATGCACACATAGCGGGTGACTCCGTTAAAGTTACTTTTACAGTTTCTTGAAATTCATCTTACATTTTTACTTTATTTTTTTAATTATTTTATTTTTAATGAAATTATTTCGCAATCAATATTCACTAAGAATGTGATATGCCTACTCGTTAAATGTATTTTTCCCCAAATATTTTAATGAAATTGGACCTTACTTGCCATGCATTATTTAAATAGTATTTACCGTATTAAAACGTTTATTCCCAAATTGAAACGGAAATTGGAAAGAAAATACTCTAATTACCTGCGAATGTACGCACGAATTCCTTTTTGATGGTTGATGTACATAGATTACAGATTTAGGTGTGATGTGATGGAACTGCTCCATTATAACCGAGACGAAGAATATGGCAATTTTCCACTTAATTAAGAATTATTCCCGAATAGTTTCGATGCATCACATCATTTTCAAGTCTTGAAGATGATGTAGTGCATCATTTTCAAGACTTAAAAAAATAGTATTCCTCTCTTTTATTACGGTTGATGTAGAGTTATAAATTCAAAAACTTCGTAACCACATTTTGACAGCTTTTAATTTCAAGGGGAATGATTATAATAAAGTTTTACTTCATAACATCCCTCTCTATTCCTTTCTCATTACTACACTCTCGATTAATCCTTCGGAGGTATTGTTATGTTCGTACCAATAACAATGGTAATTACAAAAAATAATAATAAGTGAGATTATCGTCTAGTCCTCTATCGTTAAGGGGGTCTCATTTCCGTTAATGGCTGTCATATACGTGATAGCCTTACATTAAAAAATATCGTGGTAAATAACTAATTCCATCTGTAAAATGGAGCGTATTTGAAAAGTAAGGTCCGTTTGCTCATAACAAATGTTTTCACCAGAAAATGCTAACATTGTTTTAGTTTTCTATGAACCTACTTCACTTTTATGCATAACCCGCGTTTCTTTCTAGACAATTTTTGAAAGGCTGCCCCAGATTCTTTAACTCCTCAAGTTTGGCGCTTGAGAATGGATCCAGTTGACCACAGCGGTTTGAGTTCTTTGTCGTCTTCAAACCGTTGTCCACCAAGCCATGGTGTCAAGTGCAAGAAGAGGAAATAATAGGAAAGTGCAAGTTCGGGACTGTGGGTGTGTGATCAAAAAATTTCCAAGTGTGATCTTCAATCTTCTCCTTGGTTGGGGTAGCGGAGTGAGAATGCACGTTGTTGTGGAGGAGAACTATTCCAGTCGGCAGCTTCCCACGCCGTTGTCGCGCGTTCGTATTCTCTAAGACACATACTATATATAGACGAAACAAATTAATAAGAAAGCCCTCCGACTAAGGCTCTTGACGTAGATGGTAGTCCAAAATGTCCTAGGAAATCGTTTTTAGCCCATTAAGTTAAGAAGAGTACCAGACGCAATTTAAAAATTAATAGAAAGGTATAAAGGGATAACACCAGGATGATAATGTAAACTTCAAATGAACGGTCGGTTGTGAAGCAATGAGGAATGATATATCCGAGACCGTGGACTTAATTGGTACTAGGTTTGTTAATGAGAGGGCGGTAAAACATAATTTACAAGTATGGGGCAAATAGAAAACACGCTAGGTCACTCGGGTGTGTTTGGGAAACAGTGACTCACGTGTACTTCAATCACACACAAACAAAGCAAAATGAAGAGATAAGGAAACAATATTACAACTACTCTATCACTAGGGTGTGTTAAAGAATAACAGTTACCCTTGAATCCATACTGTTTCCGGGAATTCCCGTCGCGTAGTTTAGTTGATGGACAACTGTTTCGCCCCCAGTCCTGGAGGCGTCTTAAGGTCGAAGTGATCTGCGTTGACAGCGCTCAATGACGGCCCTCAAGGGTACTCAATAACTGTCCAGGTGGGTGAAACCCACCTTAACCGGTCCATTCACAATAGGCAAAAACCATGGCAATATGAAAAAAATGAGGCGGATGTGTGCGTGTTGTTTGTGAGAAGGAAAAACCTAACAACTAACATGTGTGAAATACAGACACACCTAAACTTAACAGGGTATATGGCAGGCCGACATGAAACGGCCTTGGAAACTATGCTAATTAAACACTAGGCGGGAGATAATAAATTGGGTCGGGGAATACTTGAGATGAGGGAAGACTATAGAGTACAAACGGTGAGTTAATACAGATGATATAAGTCCTGATTATAGGATACACGCACAATTTACACAGTGCGATAAGAGATATATAATAATAGAGCAATACGAGAATAATGGCACTAGTATGGATACGAGTAAATAATATTCCACCGGAAAGACGTTCACCCTATCATACAATTTCGGAGCATAAATCCCCGAGACGGCCGACGAAGCAAACGTCCCTTCGGCGGCGGATTTGGCCTCCGAACCACAACATCGGAGGTGCCGCGGGTTTCACCGGGAGGAGAAGGAAGAATCTTAAGACTAAAAGACAGGATATACTCATAGGCGAGTAACACCCTGTGTGATGTGCAGAAAATGTGCATTTTAGTCAGGTCGTAGTCCCAGATAGATTGCAAGTGAGGATTCCCAGTCCTTGCGAACGAAGCATGAAATTTGTGAGTTAGTTGCAATTTGGCTGCGAAATATAGGAGACGCTGACTGGCTGGAAGCTCTCTGATTGCCTCTTTCTAGGCTGCGAATGGGAATCACCCTTTTCCATGTGAAAGTCAGAGTGTAGCCGTCCTCGCGGTTGAAGTTGTTGGGATTTTTCATTATTATTACCGCTTCTCTAATGAATCGCGGAAAATAACGCTTTTCTCTGCCCAACACACTTGTCTGGTAGAACAGGATCAAATGTCCGGGTAACGACCATGCATGTTCGGCAATTGCCAAAAGCCGGAACTGTTTTTTATCTGTGGCCCTTTGATGCTCCTTACTCCTGCATCTGATGGATCTTCCTGTTTGGCCGACATATGACTTCTCACACGTGCACTTAATCTCACAACACCTTCGTGCATGAGATCGGGGATTCGGCCCTTCGGCTTAGGTAATATTTCGCCGATTTTCTTGGCTGTTAAGAACCTAGTTATTATGTTGTACTTCCGTAGTAACTTGCTTATTTTCTCGACCGTTCCGGCGATATACGGGATGGTAGCATATGCCGTTGGCTTTACCTTTTCAGCTTTCTCCTCCCTCTGTCTCTTGTCCCGTCTTCCGCCAACTCCATTTCTTTCTTGGCGGTCCTTTTTTGGACCGTATGTTCTGGGTATCCATTTTTCCTCAGCGCTGAGAAGAGGTATCTCTTTTCTGTTGTGACTGATTCGGCATCTGAGGTGGTTTAGGCGCGATGAACTAGTGTATTTACTAGCGAACTATTCTGGGCGGGATGGTGATGTGATCGCGCATCCAAATACCGGTCGGTATGTATTTTCTTTCGGTACACTGCATTTGTAAGGGTACCATTAGGTTTTTTGGTCACTGACACGTCTTAAATGGGAGAACACCATTCTGCTGAGTTTTCATGGTAAATTTTATGGCCGGATGTTGCTGGTTAATGTGCTTCAGGAACAATTCCAGGTCTTCCTTCCTGTGTGACCAGATGACAAAGGTATCATCGATATAATCGATCGAAAGAGATGGTTTCTTTGGGTATGTCTCAATGGTTTCTTCTCAAAATTCTCCCTGAATATGTTCGCTACTACAGGAGAGAGAGTTCATCCCATGGCCGCACCTTCTTTCTGCTGAAAATACATGTCATTCCAAAGGAAGTATGAGTTCTTGAGGCAGAATTCTTCGAGGTCTGGGAAATCCTTAGGGAATTCTTCCTAAGTGAGTTCTTTAATGCATTGAGTCATCAGTGGGTGTATTTGTGAAGAGAGAGACTAGGCCAAAGCTCGCTAGCACGTCTCGTTCCTTAACTTTTATATTCTTGATGGTGCGAATGAATTCCGTGGAGTTTTTCACAGACGAGTCGCTTCTCCCGGCGAAGGATTGAAGAAAACGTGCGAAGGATTGAAGAGAACGTGCGAAGTATTGTGCTAGCTTGTGGGTAAGTGCGTCGATGCTGCTTACAATGGGTCGTAGGGGGACCCTCTCCTTGTTGACCTTGGGTAGTCCATACAGATTTGGCTGCCGATGAAGAGAGTCTCCATTTGTCTTCTGTTGGGATGGATGATTGTTTGATTTTCTCCCTTATGAGTCTTGCTATTATATCTTTGCTATTGGGTCACTTTTCAATATTACCGATACGCTATGTATAGACGCCGTGGTTTCTTAAATTCATTATGCGAAAAACAAAAGTTACCAAACCCGGGCCTGAAGAATAAAACTTATTTGAGGCTTTTAATATGTGAGTATGGAGAAAAGTTGAAAGATGAATATGGAAAAAGTGGGCTAAAACCGAATCGTTTTGGATATGGTCGTAGGAAAATGAAAGACAGTAGTTGAGGAAACTCAAAGAAGGCAATAACACTGAAAGAGAAGATATTGACAAATAGTGTGTTGTTGACGGGCTTGTTGGAAGAGAAGCGAGATACGCGAGTACGTAGCAAGAAGAGCGAAGGCTTTTTTGAACGGTATAAAAGCAGCTGAAGAACTGGAGACACAACTTAGATCAAAATTTATGAGGATTCCACTCAACTAAACAACAAAAGTCGCCGGGAATCTCACATTAAATATGTAAATTATCAATGGCTCAAAGGCCATCGTGATTCCATATTTCCACCTTTGACACTAGATGAAGTTCTTGATTATTAAAGGAAACACATATACAGGTAGGCACCCAAAAGTGGTAGGACTGATTTTCTCTGGCGCGAACGGAGCGGTGGAGGGGATGTTGTCTGGCAGAGTAAGTGGAAAGAGCCTTTAGCGACAGACCGACACCAACCTCAGTCGCCTGCGGGCTGTCGTTGAGTGAGGATACCGTTTTTAGTGATGCAAGTTTTTTGTCCGTGTCGAAAAACAAAATGAATCTGAATTTAGAGCAACGTTATTCCGTGAAGTTTTGCGCCAAACTCGGGAAGATGGCAACTGAGACCCTAGATATGATCAAGTAGGCTTATGGGGACACTGCCTTAAGCCGTTCCACAGTGGCACAAGTTGTTTAAAGAGGGTGGGGAGCTCATTGAAGACGACCATCGCTCCGGATGGCCGTCGACGGCAAGAACCGACACGAATGTGGACAGAGTCATGACACTGCTGAACACAGACCGACGTTTAACCAGTGAAGAAATTGCAGACCAGTTGGGTCTGTCTGCATCCAACGTCCAACGCATTATTTCACAGGATTTGGCCCTGCGCAAGGTGTGATCCAAGATGGTGCTGAAAATTCTGAGTGTCGACCTACAGGCAACGCGTGTGGGCATTTCCGAAGAAGTGTTAGTCAATTTGCACCGAGATGAAAATTGTTTGGACAATGTGATAACTAGTGATGAAACATGGGTTTTTCAATTTGACCCCGAAACGAAAAGACTATCCGCAGAGTGGCACACTTCCGCGTCCTTACGTCCAAAAAAGGCTCGCATGAGCAATTCAAAACGATGTTAATTGTGTTTTTCGACCGTCATGGAGTGGTTCACAAGGAGTTTGTCCCACCAGGGGAGACTGTGGATGCGAACTTTTACGTAAAGGTGCTCATACGCTTCCGAGAACTCGTGAAAAGGGTCCTACTGGCCATCGCAAACTGCTGGGTGCTTCATCATTACAACGTACGGTGCCATGGCGCGCTCGTCTTCAGACAGCTCCTGGCCAAATACGGCGTTGCCACGCGCTCTATTCTCCCGCTCTGGCACCACCGGACTTCTTCTTCTTCCCCCTGATTACAAGACAGCTCAAGGGAAAACGTTTTGACTCTATAAAGGCTGTTCAAGAGGCTTCGACGAGGGTCATCAACGGCATCCCCAAAGAAAATTTCCAGCGGGCGTACGGGAAATGGGAGCAACGTTTTACTAAGTGTGTAGCAGCTCAAGGAGCATACTTTGAATATTATTAAGTCGATGTAAGTATATGGTCAATAATATTTTTGTGAAACAATCAGTCCTACCACTTTTGGGTGCCTCCCTGTATTTCTAGAAAGTTAGTATTTTTAAAACTCTCAGTTTCACATTTAGAATAATTTAATAAAAAATTCGATAAATATCAATTCTCTACTAAATTCTAAATCAATTCTCTTACTTTCCTAAAATAATTATTGCAGCATTGGGTGATAATTATTATTCCACAAAATGAATGTACTATCATAACATACTCCTCGGCTGTATGAAAAATACTTGCACTATGAAGCTGTTTTTAATGCAAGTGTTTTTTCGACAGAAATCAGCTAAAAAAACTACGAATGTGATGAGGTTTTCTATATTTTCATTTCATGTCTTAGCAGTGATACCTATTTTTTCTACCTTAAACCTTGTCTCAAAAAATATTAATAAACCTGAGAAAGGATGTTAAACTTTGGCATCAATAAATGTTTTTATTGTGAATCGGTTGTCATTATCTAGTTCTTTTTTACATTATTTCCGACTCAATTGCAATTCATATTTTCAAAGAATGTGTTTGACGATGGGGTAAATGGAAGAAAGGACTGCCAATGTCTCAACCTTTCCCAATGAGGCATAATTATTGTTATTATGACTCCAAAAAAATATAACTCTAAAAAAATGAAATTGAACACACAAACATACGTAGAAAAAACGTAAAAGGACGCTCATATTTTATGTCAGCATAACGTCTGCCACCCACGGAATACGACCATGACGTGGTGGAAAAGCTTGTGCGTTCCAATGCTGTGCTGGCGGGAGCAATGATAGTTGCTTCTGGTAGTGTTACCAATGCAACATAGGTCGAAGGTTAGGAGGCAGACGAAAGATAGTCCATGCAGCGTCTGTTCCTCATCAGTCAGCTGTACGAGCATAGGCATCTGACTTCAGTGGGGCAGCTATTGAGTGATGGCGTCACGTCCAAAACACGATTGTGAAAGGCAACGGGAAACCACCCCAATTATCTTTCCCAAGAATATATACATGGACACTATAGAGAATATGAGTCCTGGTAACTACGGGACTAGGCCCATTCGGCCGTTTGTCTTACAAGACAAGGCTTCCGCGGTCGTCATCTCACGAAACCTTTACAAAAGAAAACCCACAGCAGCAGGAGAGAAGACGCAGAGGAAAAAGAAGACCATTATGGTTGGAATAGCAACTTGGAATGTTAAGACAATGTTGGTGACAGGGCAATTAGAGAATTTTAAGCGAGAGATGGAAAGAGAAAATATAGATATTTTAGGTTCATACAAGTTGAGATGGAAGGATAGCAGGGATTATTGGAGTGATAGGTATGGAGTATTATGTAACGGCGAGGACGAGAGTCAACGAGGGGGTGCCGTAATATTGAATGGAGGCAGGAAGAAACGTACTCAACATAGAAGAAGCAACGGACAGAATATTACTAGTAGAGACAAAGCAAAGCTGACGAACTGAGTCATTTTTCAGGTATACATGGCACCAAACAACCATAAGGAGTAAGATATCGATAGGATGTACGCTCAGTTATAGGACATAATCGCACGTGTTCCTGCAGGGGAATAATTGACAGTGATGGGGGATTGAAATGTGAAGGTAGGCGAAGGAAGAGTTGGTGATGAGGTGGGGGACTATAGTTTACAGAAACAGTACAGTAATGAGGAATGACCGTGAGGAGAAAGTAATTGAGTTCTGTAGGAGACACTTGCTACTCATCACCAGTACTTGTTTTAGGCAATAAAAATGGCGTAGGTATACATGGAAAATGCTAGATTATTCAGAAAGGTATCATTTAGATCAAAAAATTGTTAAGCATACATTTAAGAACAGTGTGAACATTTCGCACAGCTTTCCGAGAGCGGATGCAGCCTCTCACCACATTTCGGTTGTTATAAAATGTAGCGTCCGTTTCAAAAATATAAGTCAGGGGTGGCAAATTAGAAAATGGCATGGATAATCATTAAATTGATAGAATAGGAAGTTGTATCAGCAGGCTATAGTGAAAATCATGGACGAGGGTAAAGAGCCCTGGAAGAGAGATGGTACCATCTAGTACCATCGATGAAAAATGGGAACTCGTGTATCAAAACAAAAAGATTTTGAAAGCAGCAAATGAAACTATAGAAACAATTAATGGGAAACGAACAAAGAACTCATGTATCATGGATGATATGATTAGAACGATAGATGATAGAATAAAATGGAAGAACGTTATCACGGAATGAGGGAAATGGAAGCACAAAGATATAAATAATAAATTGAATTGGGCAATAAAAAAACGAACGAGGCATGGTAGAAGACGCAATGCGAGGAAATGGAAAGTTTGCAGAAGAAGGGTGTAATTGGTACCCTATATAGCAAGGTAATATCACTATCGGGAAGTAAGCAGGGATGATATGTGCTAAAAGCTAGATATAGTGGGGTTGATTATAGTTGACACAAAAGAGACCCAAGAGAAAAGAAAGGGAAATATAGAAGAAATACATGGAAAAGAATTCAGGCCAACAACGTTAGACATAGAAAAGGAACATGACATAGGATAAGATAGCTTAGGACCAGGCATACTCGACGATGAGTTAAAAGGACCATTAAAGGAGATGAAACAAAATAGGGCCGTGGAGGTAGACAATAATCCTGCACTACTTGTCCTTGCCTTGCACTAAATGGACTGATTTGTAGCATCTATGACATCTAGCCGGTAGTCCCTATTCCGAAAAAGGTAAAGGCCACTTCAGATGAGTACTACTGAACAATAAATTTGATACCCCACGCAGCTAAAGTTGTTCTCAGGATCATCAACAAACGGATAGAGAGTAAGGCAAATGATTACTTAGGTGATGATCTGTGTGGGTTTAGGAAGGGGAGAGGTACACGTGATGCCATTTAGGTAATAAGATCACTAATGGAGAGGAATATAGAAAAAAAACAGGATCCATGTGCATATTTCGCAGGACTCGGAAAGCCATTTGATAGTGAACATTGAGAAAAACTAATGGGGAACGTAAGGGGAAGTATTGCGCTAGGCAAAGAGGCTTTCATAAGGAGGAAGGAGTTGATGACCACGAAGTTGACTAAGGATGTTAAAAAAAGACTTGTCAAAATGTGATATTCAGCGGTGCTTTGTACGTAGTGGAAACGTAGTTTCTGAAGCAGGAGGATAGACGTAGTTTGAAGGCTTTTGAAATTTGGGTAAGGAGAAGGATGGAGAAGGTGAAATAGACCGAAAGGAAATCAAATGTAATAGGTATGGTGGGCAGGAAGAGCGGTTTATTTGGACAAATCCTAGGGAGGGTAGATGAAGGGCGTATAGATCGGCAATGAGATGTTGAAGACTGTAATAGAGGATAGAATATAAACAATGAAAGGATATAAACCGGATATGGATGTTGGACGGGATGAAGGAAGGAAGTACCCGAGATGAAGAGGGATCTGATATTGAGTAATTGCTGGATTGTAGTTTTCCTTAGGAGTCACAAAATATTTATTTGGTGGATGTGTGTATCAAAAACCTAATTTAAAAGGCAGATTACCTTATAAAATAGATGTGTGTGTGTATATATATATATATATATATATATATATATATATATATATATATATATATATATATATACAAACATATTCAAATACGAAGTCCCGCCATACGGCGCACAAATATTCATTCAAACATAGAACTAGGTATAAGGAAAGGGGATACGAAAACACATAAAAGGCGAACACAGGACATGAGGGGAAGGCGGTTTTTGAGCAGATCACGAAAGTAAAAATGTTTTCTTGACCGGGATTTGAACACCTATATATATATATATATATAATTATATATATAAATATATATATATATATAATTATATATATAAATATATATATATATATATATATATATATAATTATATATATAAATATATATATATATATATTTATATATATATATACGTTTATATTGTCCGCACAAAATGGTATTTATTATTGTCCACACACACATATATATTGTAACTTGTTAAGAGTGAAATAATGACATTACTATAAGCACAAATTTTTTTTATTCACTAGCGCGGATTGAGAGCTGAATTTACTCCAAGCAATCAAATTTATGGGTTGGCAGTTTTATGGGATTATATTTCATGGTTTGACTTGCACAATTCTTTTATAGGATTAGGAGTCAAATCAACAGGATGCTTTTCCTTCTTGTATCTCTAATTCCAATTCCGCAGTCCACGTTTGCGTCCACATTTTCCCTGGTGAAATGCCTAGGAAATGGACGGTTTTACTGGAATAGAAGGGGACGTGAAATGGATGTACTGGGTAACTGCTGCCCTTTCCCGTCTCAATTTGTTAGACATGTGAAAGGTAGACGAAATTTGCACCAAATGTGATTTTGGTAATTTTGGTGACAATTAAAATGAATGGCGTACAAGGTGGAAGTTGAAGAATATATAATGCGAATTGCATACGAAATGGATATATACTCCATCAATTAGAGGCGAATGAAATATTGTCTTTCGAATGATGCGGGGTTTAAAGCATTTTTGGTATTTTTAATTTTATCCACTAATGCCATTCTTAAAAGAATGGACCATTTAATGCATTTTACGGAATTTGGTGATTAGAAGCAGATTTGGTGTTAAATAATACTAATTTTGATGTTGCTAAGGCTGTTTTTATTTCCAGAGTGGCACACACTTCAATTTGTATTGCATTAAGATAAACATACGTGTCCTGCAGCATTGTTAGGAAAGATTTTTTTCAATTAAATTCACGTTACAAAAGTTTTAGTTGGCGTATGTATATCCAGTTTCTGTGTTAAAAACCAATTTATCTGATTTTAGTTGAAGCATAATAATTTTTAGTACCAGCTGCAGCATTCAACTTCATATTTCACCCATTTAAAGTATATTCTGAAAATAAATTCTTAGAATATTTTAATATTGCGCATAAATTGAAATTCATGAAAACAAAGCTCAACTTCCGTTTCATCTTGATTGTAATATGAAAACTGGTTCCCCCAGAGTGGGGTGAATTTGAATATAATTGATAGTGAAATGGTTACAGTATAGCAAAGGGATTTTTCAAAGGGCACACGGACAGGAGAATTAAGATATGATGACCTCAACCCTCTGTTTGAGAGGATATATTTTCTTAAACAGTATTCAGTGCACTGCAGTACCTTCACATTTTCTGTACAAAGTGTAAAATAGTGGACCAGAAAGGTGGACAGCTTAGGAGTACTGACAGGAAATTATCAAATAATTTGTCACCGACTGTGAAAGGCCAAGGGCTTTTTATTTAGAGAAACTTGAAATACAGTAAAAGTAAGGGTATTGTGATTGAAAATGTTGCAAATAAAAAATCATTTAATATCTAGTTAAAATCATCATCATCAAGTCCTTATGTGGGAATAAATGCATTTTTAAATCAAATTTTCAAAATTTTATAAAAAAAATAATAAATTTTACCTGTTACATACCAAGAAAAAAGTAAAAATTATCAAGTATATTTTTAAAAATAATTGGGAAGTAATAGGTTTTCGAAGTTCACTTATCAATACACACGTTTCTTTAACATACTTAAAATTTGCTCTTTTAATTTTAAGTTAAATTAGCTTTTAGAAATAAATCCAGGGACATGTTCCTTTTATCATATCGATGTGAAATAAAGAGAAGTCAGAAATAGGATGTAATTCATCCAAAAATTAAAAGGCTGTCAGAAATTTGACTTTTCAATGGGTTTATTCACGGTGGACCAGATTTGGATTTTCATTTTTTGTGTAAAGTTTTATAATATCGACAAAGTACCGATACTTTTCGTAATATTTCCGGAATTTTATCTTGGGAAGAGGGAAAAATTGGTTTTAGATAAATTAATGACTAATTAAAATAAGGGCCTTCAAAGAAACGAAATATGTAATCAAAAAACGTGTAATTACTTTTTTTTGAAGAGGTATACTGAATTCTGCTGGAAACTACGATAAATGTGTCATCAAATCAGTACATTTATTCTATTATTGGTTTTTAGTTGAGAGGTGTTGTTGTCGAACCAATCCGAATTTATACACGAGGTTAGGCTAAAAACGAATGCACACATGCTTGTGGACCACAAATAAAATGGCCTTCAGACGCACTCCTGATGGCATGTGGAAGTAACATTCCCCCTCAAAATACAGTATCAGGTTTGAGGTCGTTTGAATCATCCAGTATATTTTGAGAAAGGGAAGTAGGAAGATATGTTCTAGTCATATGTCAACACGAGTTAAAGAGCGTGCGGTTGCTGAATTTTTAACTGCTGAATAAGTGATTCATTCAGAGATTCGTCGTTGTTTTTAGGCTGTTTATGATTATGATACTATTGACAGGTCTACTGTAAATCGATGGATAGTAAAATTTCGTGGTTGCGAGCCTAAAAAAAGCCATAATTGTTGATGAAACTTCCTTTGGCTGTGTTTTGGGATGGTCACCGAGTTTATATGACCGATTTTCTGGAACAAAGGGCAACGGTAAATTCATCTCAGAATATATAGGCTCTAAAATACCTCCGACGTCGAGTTTTTCGTGTTAAAGACAACCAGGCGCCAATAACCTTGCAGCATTACATCGCTCGTCCACATACCTCGCCGCTACTGGAGAGGCTCTGAGAAACCTGAAATTTGAACCGTTTCCACACCCTTCTTATTACCGCGATCTTGCGCCTTGAAATTTTCATTTTTTACTATAGAAGTTATTATAATTATAAAGTTTATTATAGAAATAAAAATTAAAAGCAATCCAAATGCCACTTTCAGTTCTTTCTCTTCGAGAAATACCCACAGTGAAATACAATCCCCACACTTTCAAAGAGATATATTGGCAGTTTATATTGTAGTCCACTCCGGGAAACGGTAAGCTCGTTTTTCACTCTTTCAATTAACGGAAATTTCTATTGTGTTCGAAAGGTTATAACTCCTTTCGGACTATATAGTTATCCATAGACTATAGTTGAAGAGTTCCCTACACATTTTTGTACTTGTTTCATCCTTTGTCGTAGATAGACCGACTAATTGAAAAACTTTTAGAATTTCCCATTAACTAAGGCATGGAAGGTTCAGCGCTCAATTTGGTATGGCTTCGCCTTGTCACCACTGCAGGTGTGATCGGATATGGCTCACACTTTCTGAGACAATGGCATCAGCCGTGAAAAGATGTTTTAGCAAGGTTTCATTCTCAACAGTGAAAAAAATGATTTTCCCAAATTGAAAAAATTAGGAAATCTCCAAAGTGTAATCATTTCCAATTCACAGAGGCGGAAGTACAGTCCAACTACTCACACAAAGTTCTCACTTCCTCTGAAAATTTCACAAATGGTAAAGGATTTTTAATTGAATCACTCGTAAATTCGATGAAGTATTGATAGTAATTGACTAAGTGCATGGACCAAAGGGGGTCAGGGAATCAACACCCTCAAATAACACAAATAAAATCATTACCTAAGATAATTTTGAAGTATTTATCGATGAAGCATAACTTCTCATTATTTAAGAGAAAACTCACCACAGAGATGGTTGTATAAAATTGATATTACATGATAATGAACCACATAGAAATCTTTGTAGGTTCATGTCAAAATATTTTATAATATTGTAACTAGCAATACAATTCAGCCATCTACGTCACTAAATCTACTCGGTTAACCTATTTATACGCTCAAGACTCCTAACGTTCTGAGATTTAGAGTCAAAGGTTATTCTAGCAACGGTTAACTCTTATGGAATTTCCAGTTTCGGTCCCTTTCAATATTATTTTAAATTACATCCCAGCGTATGTAATCGTGTGTGTTCTAATTCTACAGAGAATCAAAGCTTCACCTTGGACATGGAATAGACGATGCATTTTATTACTGAGTAACTTTTGGGAACTTCTTTAGGTTAACATTTTCTTTCCCCTTCCACCTTAGAGTAAATTTAGAATTTAACAAAACGACAAAAAGAACGTAGGTCTCAAATGATTGACTTCATTAAACCTTATATTTTTACTAGCTGCGTTCTTCTCCTTTCAAATCATGCATGATCTAATGGATTTATCCTAATTTTTCATGGCCAAACTAACTATAAAATATTTTGCTAATTAAATTTTGTTATTGTGGTGTTCAAATTATATGGTCGCAGAGTGCACGTATGGACGCTGACAATCACGTGGAAATAAAGATTTCAATGAACTCAAAGTTTTAGATCCCCTTTATGAGACCATTTATTTTATTTCCCTCGATAATCCCCGAAGCTGTGGAAATCATTAACCTAATTACACGGATATTTTATGGCCGTTTTGTTTCCCAAATCTGAAGTTAACTCCGACCTCTTGAATCCTACCCTCCCGCCCCACACGGATGTAATAATTATTTTATATTTCCTTTTCCATCATATTATATCTCTCTTTTTTCATTCCACCCCCGAGGTTTTCAGGGAAAAATGGGAGTTAGCGTTGAGGTACGATTACTGGAGATGGGGAGATTCAGGGTGCAATCCTCAATCCCCCCCCTCAGCCGGTAAGCATTATCACTCCCACGTATATGCAGGATGTGTGAGGCGGGGCCTGGACGGCCGGTCTGGGGGTGTGGGATGGAAGGGCAGAAGGGGTGGGGTGAGACAAGAGAGTGTGAGGCGGAGTGGGGGCCGCGCTTTCGGCTTTCAGATGTCGCCTTCGGGAGCGCTCGGCTCGTCTCCCACCCCCTCCGACGGCAAACCAACAGGGTCCGCCCTCCCTCCGCCCCACCACCAGACTTCGCGCACCCCTCTCCCACAGCCACTAGCGTGTACATAATGCCCGCGCTCTTCCTCGCCGGAGACAGTCGGCCGCGGAACTTCACCGGAAGAACAAGCCCCGGGCTCCCTCCGGAGTCAGGCGAAGTTTTTGGGCAACCCTTGTCGGCCGCATCGCCAGCCGAGCCTGGGGTGTGGAGGCCTGGCCGCGGAGCACTACAATCGGGCGACACGAAACTTCGGTAAGTTGTAGATCTCGCTCTTTCTATCGTCCCAGTCTCTTTCGGCCAAAGTTTCAATACCTCCTTTCGACGCTCCTCGAGATTATTCGCGAGTCGGTCGCCTCTCTCGATCGGATTCCGTTAATCTTGCTGCAATCTTTTCTTGGGTTTGGCGGTGAATTGGAAAACTTCGGCCAAGTTTTTAAACGAAACTCTTCACCGCCAGGTCGACATTTTATTCTCATGATCCGTCGCTTATTAAATCTTGTTGGTGTTGCTTAAAAAAGTTGGTGGAGAGGTTTTTTCTGCGCCTTAATTCGCAAGTTGAAGGTTGTATCCTATTTCGGACGAAAAAAGAGTTTATAAGTGTATATTTATGATTTACCGAGATATACGACAAGGAATTCATCAGCTCGAAATCGAACGTTTCAGTAAATAAATGTCTCATATTTATGGTTAGCTGGGTTACAGGTGAATCTATTAGAAAACTTTTTCGGATATTGCTTTGATAATCTTCGTGCTTTCCTATCTACAAAAACTTCAGCTCTTTTTTCCAATACCATTGTATGTTTTCCAACAGTTTAGTTTAATTATTTAGTCGACACATAGGCACGCGGGACTTGGTCACCATATAATTCTCGCTTTTGTTAAATGAAGGATTGAGTGGGTTGCTAAACGCTTTGGTGCATCGAGTGTCGAATGCCTCTATTTGGCAGAGCGACTATAACACGTGGGTCTATTCTCTCGCTCGCTGATAACTCAGGCGCGCAGCCAAACATACCGTCCGTGGACGGGCAGAAGGTATTCATTCCACCGTCTCCAGGGAGGCGTCCACTGGTGTCGGCAAAGTCTCCTATCGAAGAATTAGGAATTGACTCAAAGGAAAGTGGGGTGGTCTATGAATTCATCCTTTAATAGGAATGTCGATATTTTTCAAGCACGAGGGAAATAATATAAATGTATGGAGTTTGAACTTTAGCGGATTTCAGGAATGCAGAATGTTAGCAGGATTTCATTCGTGGAATTCCGATGGAATTTTGATACATTGTCTGCCATGTGGACCAGAAACTGGAATTTTGTATCGGTTAGAATGTTTTTATTCTTTAAATCTAAAATGTGTACTAACTGTACTAACAAAAGAATGTGTACTAGATAAGCGGAGGGATTATATTTCATAGCGTTTTTTATTACCTTTCCCATGAAAAAATACGTTCAAATTTTCAGGAGAATAATATTTATTTTCCATTTAAGTATTCCAAAAAATAGGGAAATTTAATTATTAAGAATATTTTCTTATTATTACTAAAACTGTATGAAGATTATTTAATTTTTGGAAACTACAGTGAAGTTTTGGGTGAAGTGTTATGTCGAACGAAATCAAATGCAATTTTTTCCATCCCTTCCGACCACTTTTTTTATTCGTATTTTTTTATTGGGATTTGTAAATTTTATTCGAAAATAAGTCCGATTTCTTAGCATTTTAATCATATTTAGAATACGATTGACCAATTAGCGGAAAAGAGATTGAGAGAAAATGTATTCCCGAATCGAAGTTATTAATTTTTATTATGTTAGAGTAAATTACTAACGAAAGGGAGTTATCAAAAATAAATTTATAACAAAAATAAATACAGAAAAAATATGTAAATGTTAAAATTAAAAAAAGTTAAAATTTTTCACGGAACAAGTATATATGTATGGTGAACATAAAATTGCAGGGAACAAGATGATGAACATAACAATTACGAACAAAGTCCTATTATTTTTATTTAATCCTATTTCCTTCGGCAGTTAAAAAATAATGGACTTTGGGTTTTATCACGCCTATACTTAAACAAAGAAGAAGGAAGTGTTGTCGTTGCTGTTGTCAGAAGGCCAAAGGCCAAAAAGTGCTCTTTTCGGACCAAGAAGAATAAATAAATAAATTAACGAAACTATTCGACAGGACTTCCTTGGCTCTCACCGCGGCCCCATCACATTGTTCATTAAGGCTAGAAGGTTGTATTCATGTATATCAAAGTCATATTTTCAACTTCTTAAAATGAAAAAGTAAGAAAAAGTCGTCTCAATGTTTTAAACAGCGCGTTTTCGTTTACAACCCCATATCACTATTTGCATTACTTTCGGTGTTGTATGATTTATCGTTTCGTTTCTTTGCCCAAAATGAGATATTTTCGCAATGTTTTGGGCATGTTCACGGAATGATTTTTCTTTATTTTTGACATATTTTCTAATATATTTTACATGAAAAAGCGATATTCATTTCAGTAAACGCTGAAAACGATGTAGACACAATTAGTTTGGTGAGAAATTGTTTCACACTTGAATTTCCAGGCTCTTGGTCTCAGGATATTAGCGCGGTGTGTTTCTATATGGTTGTTAATGATACAAAAACTTAAAAAGGTTTTATATAAGAGCAATAGCCGTGCAAAATATTTGGTATTAAAATTTGAAAATTTCTGTATCCTCAAATTTTCCCAAAGTTTTTGAATATTTAAGCTATTTTTTTTACTTTTAAACGAAAAGCAAAATTACTCAGCTTCTATTGGAGGTAACAGTAGACAAGTTAATTTTCAGTTCTTGAATTGTTTCATCAAATTCTGATGGAAAATGTTCAAATGTTCGTTTATAGTTTAAGCGTGAGTTGACTAAATTTACGTTAAAACTACCCCTTAAAATGTTCAATGCTTACAAGCACGTAATAATGTACGTTTAACTCATTTCAACATAGGCAATAATCATAGCGGTAATTGAAGAGTGTTTAAAAGCATTATAAATTCCACAGTGAATTAGAAAATTCATTTCCAGGACAAACGCTAGTCTCTAATATGATAGAATACTTACTCCTGTATTTTTCTGTCATGCTTTACACAAGAGCTTTTTGGTAAATTTACATGGTGAAACTCTTGCATGACCCATTTTAAAAGAAGTTAAAAGTTATGTTTAGTTAATGCTAATATATGGGAATTGAAAATGGAGGAACTTAGAGAGAAATAATTAGAGAAACGGAGAGTGTTGGAACATAAGCCATTTGCGCTTGAATGGGTTTCCGTGAAAAAGAATGACGTTGGAGTCCAGGGAACGTGGCAGAGAAAGAGAAGTCTTGATCTTGGGTAGACTTCAATCACTATTGATGAGCTGGAATAAAATATAGTAAAATTATCGGTTTTGGTAAATTGAAAGCGACAAAGAAACTGTGGAATCGGCATATAATTGAGCCTCAAATTTATTGCTAAGCGGTTGAATAAGGAAATCTATATAATTCATTTATAAATATATAAGGTAGACTAACTAAATCAGCAACAATTTTGTTAACAGGTTATTAAATTACCCTCTTTGTGTGAGTGATTTACTTTCATGCGTGGAACTAAGGGAAGCGGGTGAAGCTTTTATGATAATGGGATTGCTGTCGGCCTGCTGACCTATGACAACATGATTCTAAAATAGCCTCTTTATTACAGAAGAAAGTGTGCCAAATATTAAAATATTCATTAATTTTATAACAATCCTTGTTCATCAGTAGCATTTTATTAACGAGTTTCATCTGTTTTTACGGATTAACAGATTTTTAACTAAGAAAGTAGTACCAATTAGGGAGTTTTAGCATTCCAAAGGCGTAGACCAAAAAAAAAATATTTCAAAATTCAGTAGAATTATCTTCTCCCCTTCTACGTTAATATAGTTGTTTTTAAAAATTAAAGAAAAATAATTGAGATAAAATTTGTTTAGTTTTTAAAAAGTTTCATAGGAAAAACGTTTTACACATTAGTCATTTGACAGGCAAAAATTGATGATGCTGATCCAAAAGATTTTTCAAAATTTGGAATTGGGTCCGTAGGTAAAGAAAAACTCTTCCCGTCTATGTTTCATCGTTTTATGCGTATGATATTAATTTTTCATAAAATTTAATTCTACCGTAAAGTTGGAAATGTGACTTTCGCAAAAATTAGTTGATTGACGGAAGTTATGCTAAAGAGAATTTACTATAAATGGTACCTACAACTTACATATCGAAGGCTATTGTTGGAGAAGACAATAGACTAAGAGAATATTCTTTTAAATTATTTTCGCCGTACTGCATGTATGCCGTAAAACATTACTTTTACTTAAAAATATGGCATTGATTATGCTGGTAATTACTTCATTTAATGATAAACGCTCTGGCAAAAGCGTATTCCGCAATCAACTACCATTAATGGTAGGCCATAGTAAATTACGAACTTGCTTAGAAGAATGTGGGAGTCAAAGGTATTTTCTTTCTCAGTTACTGCAATTTAAATTAGTCTATACTGGTAATTCGCAGTGTTATATCATGTTTTCTTGTACACATAAGTAAAAACTACTATCAATGTTCTTCATACAAATATTTAACTTTTAAATGTTAAAATCATGATAAAGTTTTTTGATATAGAAGAAAAGAATCGCCAATTTACAATAATGATTCTCAGGCTCCGAAACCAACGACAGTCGTTTAATAAAAGTTTGATGCATACAGGTAGAAGTACTGTACCTGTAGAAGGTTAATCCTTCATCGCTTTGCGTTTTTGTTCAAATAATTGACATATATAAATGAGACTTAAATAATTTATTTTCTTTCTTATAAGAATCATTTAATATTCTTATGTTTAAAGGGAATTAAAGAGCAATTATTTTGCACAATTTATTTAAAAATATACATTTTCTGGGTGGACAAAGGCACGAATGTAGAGAGTCAACTCCATTTCTCGCTCGTCTTGCTCACCGTCTAATAATAAGCAGGGAAATAGTTTGACATGGTGGTAATAAGAAAGAACTGTTCGTAATTTATTTAAATAGCACTAATAAAATTATAATAAATAAAGTAATCTGCACGAAATGGGGAATATTTACTAAAACAAAGACACGAAGCGGTCTTACTATGTACTATTTTTTACGGTATAAAGATATATCCTTAATTTTTCTGGAATTTTTACATTTTCTAGATATATTCATTCTAAATTAGGAATAAATTATGTTGAATGCCATGACTGAAGTATAAATATTTATGGCCGGAATTTTTTGATCATTTTTCTTATTTCCTCATTCTATTTTGCAAATCATTTCCTTCGGCTGTATTTATTTAGGTTAGAGGTATCGATGATAATTTCCAATAGGAATTTCATTTGCATAATAGTTTTGGTGCATAAATAAATTCTCCTTTGAGTCGCCTTCTGCATAAGCTGTAAGTGCATAAGTTTTTTACGGCATTGTTTTATGCATTTGCAATATTCAACGCATTAGGGTATAGTAATTTTAAGATATCTGTATCCATTATCGCAATATCCTTTTCACGGGAATTTGAAAAAGCTTATCTTGGAAAAGGAAAATGAGTTTTAAATTATTCATCATGCTAACCATTGTCGACCAGTACTTCATATTGTTGTTATGTTGACTTAGGTCTGTACCACACAAACCTAAATCAAGAATATCCTTCTATATATATCGACTTCCGAAAACAGTAAACTTTTAATTTTCACTTGACATATGTTTAAGTAGTAAATTGGTTATGTTGAGAAACGTAGACAACATCAAACTTAAATGATTATCCAAATGTGGATTTTTTATTCCTGTAGTGGCAGTTTGTTTAATTGATTTTGTTCTTTGTGTTTAAATGATATTTGATGCACATCTGATACCTGTCGTATGATATTTTCTCAAAGCTCAACTGAAGAATGGTCGACGTAATTCATGAACGCCGATTTCTCATTTCTGAAATTTTCTGAATACTACCGATGAATTTGTGACCCGGAGAATATATTGCAAAAATTTCAGCATCTTGTCTTACACCACTTTAAATGCCAACGAGAGAACGGGTTAGGCGAATTGGTGGTTATGTCAATTCCTTGACTACACTCGGTCCCTAGCTTGGTCTCGATTGTCGGCTTCGAGACCTGCACCAAGTGGTTGATTGTATGTTTTAGCATCTTGGCATATAAGATACCGTGGCAAAGACTCCTCGTATTTCCTTAAAAGCCATAGACGGGCCATTTGGAAAAGTTTTCCTGCGCTCAGACAACCAAATAGAATTATCTTTAAAAACCAGGTCGTGCATAACTTGCAGGCGAGTGAGATGAAAGACGGGCTAATGGACTGAAAAAAAGTAAGTTGTTTAGCAAAATAGGGTAAAAGGTAGCTGGGTTGAATTGTTTATTCTTTCTGAAAAAAACGGTTCGTTGCGTGCGAGTCTCTTCGTTAAAAAAAAGAAATTTCTGCATGGTTACACAGTTTTACGTATAAGGCCTTTACTTAATATTTTGACTTACGGAAAATCCTTGGGCCGAAAACATTTGGATTTTACGTTTTGGTCATTTGGTACTCTCTCCGAAGAAGTATTTTCCGGAAAATGAGGAAATACTCGAAACATTTACTTAATCTAATTCATTAAGGGGGGCGTGATGACAGACAAGCCACTTTGAAAAAGAGATAAAAGACTCAACTAAAACATTTATCATTAGCAGACAAAATATATACATCTGGCTAAAATTATTTTTAGAGTTTCTCAGTATAAAATACAATGAAAGGCATTAATTCGTTTACGAATTATTATTTTTAACTGTCATTTTTTATATTTTAAAATTTACAACTAATTGTCGAAAGATTCTTTTCAATCGACTGGAAAATAATATCGCTAATGAAAATACCAGTGAATCACTGATGGAATAATAATGCCGCAGAATGGAATTGAGATAAACAGCAGATTACTGACATCGGGGTGTCAAAGGTAAAATTTCCCCTTCGAGATCGAATTTCAGGGCAACCAATTACTCCGGAATGACTTACTAATTCGTTTTTAGATACCCACGGACTTGATGATGAAAATTAAAACCGCATAAAAGCAGCCTCCTCTTAATCCTCCTGCTATATTATAGGATTGGCGACGGAGAAGGTGCGTCTCGCGACGAGTGTGACGGCGAATCGTTCGACCGTCTGTTGCCTTGGTCCAAGTCAGGTGACGGGGTCTAATGGAGAGAGGAGCGAATTCCCCCACTGCCATTGGCAAACCCTTTCGATTGGTCTCCCCTTCAAGCCCCGCGGCGCTTCTATAATTCATCAAGCCTGCAAAATTATCGCGGATTGGAAGATAATTTATACGTTCCCGGATCCCACGATCCCAATTCCTAATCTGCCTCCCCGGCAGTGTCGGGCACAGCAGCGAGTGTGGACCTTCTCTCGCTCTCCCACTTCCTCATCCTCCTCCCTTTCCCTTCGCCCCGCTCCCCACTCTCACGTTATCGACCACCCCTCCCCCACGTCTGTCGCCCCCGCTCTCGATCTTACTGCCCCACACCATTCCCCTTCCCTCCTCTGCACCCGTCTACCCCACAGACCATCCTTCATTCTTCCGTGATCCCAAAACCTTTACCAAATTCACCGGTTTGGTCGGGTCTCCGCTAGCAAATGAAGGGAAATGATTAAAACTCCTTTATTTAATTTCATGCGTTACCCACTCCCTAAAGAAAACTACCACGGTGTCCACCATCAGGACGAATTTCATTCACGGATGACCTCATCATGTCTCAAAGAAAGATTTTCGGAGATTATGCTTTGATTTGTATATAATTAAGATGTACATACAGAAAATTATCCAAATTTTCAGTCATTATAGAGTGATTGCATGAAATAAGAAAATAACAATCGTTTTTGGTACCGCAGGATTTATTTTCGATGTAAATATGTATTCATTCGATGACTGTCAGTTTCTATTCAGAGAGGGTAATGTAATCGATCAGAAATGTTTATGGAAAGCTTTATTTTTATACTTTCCACCAATAATTTAACCTTTAATATCCATATTATGTCTATTGAAAATTATTAATTTCTCCATAGTATCCAGCTAAAGTTTCAGATGATGTGCCAATGAATAAATTTGATTAGTCATTGAGAAGCGGCTTTGAAAGAACTTTTTCTAAATGTTCTCAATTTTCCGACACAAGTATGATGAAAAAAATTCAAAATATCTAACTTCTTAATGTCTTCTTCTTACTTAATATTTAAAGTAAATGGTTTATTTTAAACTCTTATTTGATTCGACAAGGTCTCGGAATAAATGTTTTACCAAGCACCACAGCAATATTTTAATATTGACTATTGCTAATTTGTTATAGATTACAATTATTCACTGGTCCATTACTTGAGCCAAGTGTGATAGCAATACCGGTACATCCACCTATTTGCTATTCTTTAGTGTATGAAATCATACGGATTCTCGTTCACTAATGGTATATACCAAACCGTCTCATTTGAAGCGACCTGCGCTCCCTACGAGCACTCTGCTAACTATTGAATGGGGTTTGCCATCCCATATTGGTAACTAGATACCAAGCTGCGTTGACCAGAATATGCGGGGCGCATGGTGCCGTGATGTGGAAGTTTGTAGGAATTGGAGGATTAACCGTTGCCGATAGTCAAACGAGGAGCTCCCGATGCATTATGCTCACGCTCATGCAACCATGGAGATATCAGTATTTCCTTCCTTGAGTTCGTCGATCGTTCTTTGATGAGACTTCCATGGATTGTGGGAGAATTTAGAGAATGGGCTGTTTTATCGAAATAATTATATTGAGGGTTGACATAAAATAATGTTCCCCTTGTGCAGCATTATCGAGTGCATCACTAGCCCATTATTATCAGTAGGATTAATACCTACGATTGAATTTTTTTCAGACTGATTTTGAAAAATAACTAAGCGTGTAAAATTGACACTATCAATAAAAAACTTGACATATCACAATTGAAAAGGAATGATTTTATTTCTTATTTAGAGTTATGTACAAAACCTAGGAGAACAAAACCGTTCCCGTTAATTGTTGAAATCCCATAAACTTTCAATGATTTATTCATAGAAATTTAAGTTCAATCCCCCATGAGACGCGCAGCACCATGTACATTTCAAAACGTGTGGCTCCCCGAATTCTCTTTCCTTTGCTTGGCCAGACTAACGAATGTTTCATGGTCTATTGATTTATTCGGTGTAAACTCGGCATCCTCTGCATCTGCGTACATTTCCTTGGCTCATTCCTTATCAAGTGACGTGACCGACCCGATCGCCCTCTCCCGCCCCAACACCGGCCCCCTTGTTTGCATCCCACAGAGAGCCACTATGTGTGCAGCGGTGCCACAAATAAACACTCCTATCGCCAACCTCCGGTTCCTCTCACCTCTTGCACCCCTTTCATTTCCCATCCTCTCTCGTCCACCTCTCCTCAACTACCTCTTTCTCACTGTAGACTTGCTGCTTAAATTTCTTTGTTCCACTCTGAATTTGCAAACAAATTCTACCTCCACTCTGATGAACCAGGTTTTTTGTAACACAACTGCGGTGATTCACGTTCGTAATTTCCGCCAAAAAAACTCACGTCGAATGGTTCACAGTTCCGCATTACTTGTTTCGGAAGGTGACTTGACCGAAGCGATTAGGTGAAATATTTCTAAGGAAAAGTATGGAGACCGGATGTTAATTGTCGTGATATGTCCTTAGTCGGTAACCCGAGAGAAAATGAATGTATCAACCGCTGTTCTATTGCATCTTACCAGTTATAATAACGTACTGATGAGTAACCGATCCACAAGAAAGTCAGCTTCATATCAATACTTTACTATACTCGTATTAATTTTGAGAATCGCACATTAAGTTCTTTCAAAAAATGGAAACAAATGAAAAACGTTATGAGGTATTGTAAAAAATTCTGATATCCATATTTTCACTTTAGGATAAAACTGAGAAGAAACTTATTCAATACGTCAATAAAAGGGAGATTTTATTTTGTTGTTCATAAAATATATAAATTATATTTTTTTAATAAAAAACTCATGCCTTGGATTTAGTGAATAAACGCTTTTAATTAAAATTCTTGTGCGGCAAAGGTATTCCTATAGGTACAGCGTTTACTCAAGGTGTGTATAAAACCAGCCCTGGTGCGGCAGGGTAACGTTCTCGTCTGCCAACTCAAACGGGTTCGATTCCTGGGTGGTTTTTCCTTCATCTAGGTCTTGGATATATGTAATTATCAAATTTGTATTTTTATGTTCTAAATGTCCAAGTGCTGTTTTGAACCAATGCAAAATAAATAAACTCATCAGTAAAAATTACTTCCTGATGCGTGCGTGAAGTGCTGTGTTCAGACCGTCGGTTATGTGTGCGCATGATCGCAGATCACATTGGATTTGTTAAGATGATAATGCACACCATTATAACCAAAAAGGTTGCGATGCAAAATATCTGTGGAAACTTGTCCGGAAGGTCTTGATTGACAACCATTTGTCAAGTGTCTGCTTCAAAAGACCTTCTCCAACGACATCGTGACGATTCTACAAACACCTTACAATCCCGATTTGGCACCAACAGACAATTTACTATCCCTAAAAGTGAAATCCTCCCTCAAAGGACACTACTATAGTGCGGACAAGGAAGCTGGCACGCTCATACTTAAGGACCTTCCAGAATCCACCAAATAGAGAGCCTTAGATTCGTGGAAAACCCCCTGGCAAAAGTGAGTTGACCCTCAAGCTTGTACGTTGAAGAATTTTGAGGCATTGTAGCAATATCTGAAACGAGTCAATTTTTCCGAAACTTTTGTCGATAATTCTTATTATTACCATTTATATCCGGTATGAATCGGCTTTCAGTTGTGCATTGGCGACAAGAAGAAGTGAGCCTTTGGTGATCATACTGCGCCGTTTTTTTTTCGGAGCATCACGCAATTTGCTAAGCAGTGAACGGTAATAGGCACCTTTGACGATCTAACCCTTCTTCAGGTAGTATGTTATGATCACTCCACGACAGTCTCAAAAAACAGAAAGCATGACCCTCCCTGCAGACTTCTGCAACTGAACTTCTTGGCGGGAGGTGAGTTGCTGAGCGTCCACGCCTTGCTCATTATTTTAATCTCTGAATCATATCGATAAATCCGAGATTCATCCTTTGTCACCAGGCGACCAACGTCCCTTGATCGTCTTTGTTGAGTCTTTCTAGAACATAGGGCTCGAAAGTGAGCCCTCTGCTGGAGAAAGACTCAAACTCTTTCAAGATTGCCTTTGTACAGTGTTCAAAATTATTTAAACTTCTATTACAATTACTTATTGTGTTGTCCGGCTAATGAATAAGTGATTCCATAATGAAATAGCGACTGATAGCAGCAAAATGAACAATTGAGTTATTTAAACCAGAGCATGACGTAATGGATATTCATGTATATCGTGAAGGAATTGCAAAATCATGAAGTGCAACAGGTATTAAATATTTGATTTTCAAGCTTCAGATTTATATTTGTGCATTTACTCAGTGCATATATGCCGTAGGCAGTAAAGAGAGTCTCCAACTATGCTTATGCTCTCTCTAAAAATCTCACATTTTGGTTCTTCATTTTGTTCCGTGATACGGTTTTATGGATGACTTTGTTGAGTTTTCAATCATCCTGGGCAATTATTTGTTGGATTTTTTGTTAGTGATTTCGTTGATTGCAAATTTAGGCTTATGTCACTGTTATCATTTTTTCAAGAGTTTAAAGTAGATTAGCGGCATATTTGAGCGCAAAAATATACGGATTTAACCATATTCATTTGAATCATTCTGATGAAATCCACGCAATTTCAATCCACTTAAGCAAATGAAGTAATCATTTTTGATTCGAAATAAAAAAATCTAGGCTTGCGAGAAAGAGGAAATTGGCGTTTTAGTATATCATTGGAGAATATCACTAACGCTGTGAATTGAAATAAAACCTCCCGGCAGTGAAATTTGGTTAATGTTCTTCGCATTCTCTTTCTGGGAATGGTCGCTCTGTTACTCGCCCAGGAAACATGCCCACCGCATGCCGGTTGACTCTTGATTCTCGGTAAAATGAGGAATTTCATCATGGCGATAACACGATTTGGCGTTTCTACAGAAACGAGAAAGGGGAATGGTAAAAATAACATGCACTGAATGTTGCTCTTTTCATGCTTTGAAATGGCAATTTTCCATTTTCAGGAGAATTTTGGTTGTTGGATACTCGACGTCAATTTTTTTGAATGCCCATTAACTTTATGGGGTGGAGTATTACGCTTTGTGTACGGATGTTTTAGTTTTCAAGCTTCGTTCGTCCCCATTGACCTAATAAGGGAGAATTTTTGTTTCCTTTGGAAAAATGTTTCGGAATTTCGTTATCATTCTTTTGTTTTTCTATTACGGAAATTTCTTTGCCTTTATGCAAAAAAATGACTTATGCAAAACTTGAGCAAACGAAGATGGGAGATTGATCAAATAAGGAATTCCTTTATACGAAATTACCCCGGGACCCACCCTCCCCACTGCCTAAGATCAATCAAACGCTATGCTGTTCTCTGTCGCATGTTTCTTTTCTCAACGCTCGCACTCGCTTCGCACCTTTCCCCAAACCTTCCAGGCCTCTCTCCATCCAAATTTTTGATTTTCTAAGTTTTTTTCAACCAACTTCTGCCATTGCTAGTTCATTATCGTCGTATTTTTTCAACTTTTTCACACAGTTAGTTCCCCATTCTTTCTTCAACTCTCCTTCACCCAAACTATTCTCCTCGCACTCTTTTAAATATTAGATTGCCAGCCGAAGGTTTTTCTTTCCGTCTCCCTCCATGCACTACTGTTCTTACAAAACGTCGCAAGGAAACTTGATTTCAACGCCCATTCCGTCCAAAACATCCCAATCGGCTTTTCTGCCTCCGGCATCAGAAGTGTCGTAAATATTTGTTCAAGTTTTTTTAAGGCTTTATTTAGGCCAATCCAATTTAGACAGTTAAAGGAGAGTATCGAACATTTCACAAATCTTTTATAACATCCATATGATTTATAATAATTTAAGTCCAAATATTTCCAAACGCATGCGAATGCGTTGTTTATATTTTTGAAAAACATTTTTCTTTGTCAAGTTGGCCGTTGTGTCTCCATTTTAACAATTGGACTCGCGTATTTCGTCAATCTTCGCAGGAATTGGATAGTATCCAGGGACAAACTGCCCATGTCTTTTTATAAATACTTGTTTTAAAAAACTAAATGTTTAAGCTTTTCAGAAAAGCATGCGTTGGGTCACGATGCCGTAGAACTAACCTTACACAAACACACACACACACACACACACACACACACATATATATATATATATATATATATATGCATATATTTATATATATATATATATTTATAATATTTGCATATATATGTATATGTTTAAATTTGAACATAAAAATATACATATCCATATGTATTTATATATATATATATATATATATGTAAACAACATTAACTTATTAGCATATAAACTTTCACAAAGCTTTATCGAGGCGTGAGGTGAAATTCTGTATTTAAAGGATCTTCTATAGTTTATTTAATGCCCAAGAGTTTTTAGATTTTATGAGAAAACGACCATAAGTACAGACTGTGCATTACGTTGAACATAAATGCCACACGAGTCATTAAAAATCTAAGGACATAAACAAAAAATGTGTCCATGGTGACTTTTCGTTATTTTTTGAGAAATAAATGGATTACCTTTTGGTTTCGAAAAGAAAAAAAATATATTACCATTAGTAGCAGCTTTACGGAAGGCGACCGAGAGCTGAGGTCATTTACACCATTTGAGATGGATGGAAAGGAAGGAAGGATGTGGAGAAACCCATCATCGGCATCAGCCTACGCTTAACGAAAAGCGTGAATGGTACAAGGCTTAACGTCCCATCCGACGAAAGGCGGAAGTCTCTCGACGAAGCAACTCAAATAGGGTTCGGGATAGCACTAAAAAATCATGCTGTCTACAGAATTTAAACTAGGCCCTCTGGGTAGGAAATTTAACTATCATTATTGACTGGAACATCCTGGTATCCAAAATATTGCTCATTACTCCGTAATACCTTGCACAGATATGTGAAAATTCCCTGATACTTCATTTTATAGCACATACAATCAAGGCAGTTGAGGTAAAACGTACAAAATAATTTAGAGGAGTTGGAAAAAGTTGGAGGACCATTTTTTTATTTTGGAGAGAATGGAGAAAGAGAAATAGCAAACGTTATATGAGAATACTGATTCAGTGGGTAGCCTATAATGAATAAAACGATACAGAACTGTACAATATAGAGAACAGAACATCACTGACTAAGTAAAATAGGATTAAATAGGACATCTTAGCCAAAATCCTAAAGATGGGATGGTGGAAGAGGAAATTAACGGATCCTTTCTGAGCGGGACAAAGGCGAGAAAGGAATGGAGAGAGTCGAATTAAATATCCAAAGTGTAAAATAGTGGTTCTGCGTGTCCCCAATGTTTACGGCCATTACAGGTTCGACTTCAAAGAAAAAGCCCAAATATTTGGAAATTTACCGTGAGCCAGTTTTGCCAGGAGGGAAATTAAAGATTTACACATATTGACAGGTGATTCCACATAATTACAAAAATACTGACATATGACAGGAAAGAGTGATGACAGGGAATGAGGAAGAGTGGCATAAGTGATAGAAGTGATATGATGAAAAAGGGAGTATCTTTGAAATTAAGCTTACGTATTTGAATATCGAAGCTGATTAAAAGTGTAAAAGAAATAAAATAAATAAAAAATTGTTTTTTAATGACAAATGAAATGCATCATTATATGTATGAGTTTTGTTCAATTGAATTTATAAGCAGGATTAGACAAGAAAAGTTGGTGTTTTAGAATTATAAAGGAAATTTCTAGAACTAGGAGTGGCAGCAGAGAAGAAATAAGTACATTATTTTTTTTGGAACAACTTTTGTATAAATTTGAAAAACGGACAAATTGGATAAAAATATATAAAATTAAAATCATGGATGTGGTAAAGACTATTGAAAATAATAAAGAAGTAATTATGAATAATTAGGGAAAGAGATGAATTGGAGAAGATATAGGAAATATGATATGAATTTGGATGTAAAAATAAAAACGAATAGGTCATATTAGAACAAAAGGGGCCCAGCAAAAGATGTTACAAAACTAGTGGAAAGAAGGGACGAAGGGGATTTGGTATGCTGGGAAATAAGTTGATATAAAATAGTGAAATAAAAATTGCAAAATATTTGAAAAGGAAATGTGTAACATATTTTCAAATTATCAAACAAAGCATTCGTTCGCATCAGCTCACTTCTTTGCCACATGAGCCTGCAAATTCCGCATTTCGTTCATAGTTCTTTAATATAAAATTTCTCACTTATCGTAATTTACAGGGTCTGTATACTAGGAAATTAATCCTAAGATATTAATCGAATATCTTTGTACTTTTTTCTTACTAATTTTGATTCAATTGTGATTTTACTTGGTGTTATGCTGTCTCAGGATGAATATATGAAGTGTCACTGTTCTCCTTGTAAATAACTTCACAACGCTTCACTATATTATATACTCAGAAAATGGCCTTAAGTGAGTGAGAGTGGTAATCATACCGAACACAGAATTTGGAAAAATAATTAGGTCATGTAGGCAGAAAAAGGAAATGATTCTAATGATTAGTATAGGGGGAGAATCCACAAACATCTACACATTATTTGATGTCGATGTGAAAATATTCTACAGAAAAGATCATAGAAGTCACTGAACAAGTGGAACAGGTTTTCAGTTTCGCAATACTTAATGAAACTTAATCGTAATGGGTTACTGAAACACGGTGGTTGTATGCAAAGAGGGAGTAGAATGAGATAGTTTAAACATGAAGGCCACGGGTGAAATCATTGTGGACTTCTACAATGAGAAGAAAAATTATATGGCGATAAAGTCTTTCAAAAAACCAGCATAGAACCCACACAAGGGGCAAGTGGAAGGAAGAGATTGATAGTTAACGAAGGATATTTTCATTATTTATTATTTATTTAGTCTTGGTCCGAAAACAGCACATTTTGGCATTTACATCGGACAACAATGACAACACAGGTGGAAGCCCTAAGTGGAAAAAATCCCATACTGGCGGGAGTCGAACCCGCGACCCTTGGATTGGCAGACGAGAACGTTACCCCACCGGCAAAATAGAATAGAATATAAGAAGCAAGTTAGGAAGTGTAAGACATGTACTCGTATATCGGCGCAGAAACAAGGAGCAACTACAGCTTTTGCAAGCGTGGTTTTGAATAGCTGACTAAGCTAAAAGAAGGTTAAGAGAGTGAAATCGGATATTAAGATAGAAAACAAAGATCGGAGAGAAAAATAAACCAAATAAAGGCTCATCACGGCCGAGATAGGAGACTGCATGGAAGGAATAAGGAACGACGGAATAGAAAACGAGCTTAAGAAAACATTCAAGAGGTGAAAGCAGAAGAACTCGTAGGTAAGCCGGTGGAAGTCAAGGAGCATTTGAGAGCGTCGCATACAAAATTTTGCATAGAGAAATGAAGAAAATTAAAGGATACTAGAGGGAGAGACGAGGAAACAATACATAAGGAATTTCAAAAACAAAACGAGATACGAGGAATGCCAAGGAATGGGTGAACTGAAAGCTGCCTTGAGGAAATCCAAATTAATATACCGAGAGAAAATACCAATCCCGAAAAATAACTAGGAAGGTATTCTTTTGAACAAGAAAAAGTTTTATGAATTATATATATAATCACTATTATCACAGGGTTCTAATGAAAGATTGACACATTAGAAGCAGATAAAATATATTGAGAAGAAAGGGCATAGCGGTCAGAAGATTTGTGGTCTCAGACGTAATATTATGGAATTTTAACCTGATGATAACATCCAACGTCGAGATCTAGGTTGTTTTATAAATAAAGTGTGTGGGAAATTACTAGGTTATTTCTTCAATTTCGATACACTCCAGAAGATTGACTTATGAAAGATGAAAGCGCAAAGAATAAAGACGACAAGGCTCCGGAAGCACTGTGGGGGGAATATAATAAGGCTCTAAGATACCTGAGGAAAAACGAGACGGACAAAATCAACGGAAAAATTATTAATTCACTTGGAGGCAAGAAAAATAGTATCATCGTTAGAATTATCAATAACAAAAACGAGAGTGGAAGACTTTTAGGTGGCGAATTGAAGACTAAATTGATTCTATTACCAAAGAACACAATGCCAGGAATACGATAAGAATAGCTAATTCTGTGCCTTGTATTGCACTCATCAAAAACCCTTACTAAAATTATTAGTTCACAAATACGAGTACGTGTAGAACGACGGCGTGCAGAAAACCTGTCGGAAAGCTAATTTAGGAGATTAGAGGTTAAAGCAAGGGTCTCACTTAACTAAAGAATGCTGGTTGAAAAATGACCGAGGTCATACATATGTGGTATTCGAAAAGGCCTTAAATAGCGTTAAGTAAAAAAACTTCAATTGATTAAATGCACTTGGGATGGAATATAAGGACATAACAATGAGCTACTTCTAACAAAGGAAAATAAGATTTCGCATGACAAAAGAAGATAAAATAAGTCAAAAATGATATAGGGGTTCGACAAGGATGCAACCCATTTACAGTAGACACCGACAATATACTATTCCTGGAAAAGGCAAACAAAGAGGAACAGGATTTAGGCGTCAAAGGATTTCAAATAAATGAGGAAGAATTGAAAACACTTCCTTTCGCAGATGAAATTGCGGTTAATCGGAGAAAAGAAAAGATATATCTAAAATATAATGGACCAAGTACTTAAAGAACCCACTCATTCATTAAAAAAGACTGACAGGAAATTGAAAGTACTAAATTTAAAGCAGGACTCTCATATAAATTTAATTCATTGATGAGATTTGCGCGGTTTCAGCAAATCCTTTCTGAGAATATGAATATTTAAATACTTGGGGTAAACCTCCGATGAACCAAGCTCGCTTTTGCTTGCGGTGGTCATTTACCCACGGTTATGCAAAGCAAACAAATTGCGATGAGAAAATGTGAATGGGAGTAAAGGAGCAGCTTTCATCACTAACGAATATTTGTCCGACGCGTGAAAAACTCGCTCGCCTTCACAGAAGATTGCAATGAAGAGGAACCGCCACGATAAACGCTAAAATCCGTATAGACAAAAGCAAGTTTGCTAGTGTAAAAGAGCGCTGATCTATCGTCACTGTTATTCTACCGACTCCTCCTCGGACATTATAATGTAGAGAGAGTCGCTTGTTCAAGTACGATCGAAGTATTTTAACCAAATAATTACTAATTTACTAGCACTGATGACATATCTGTGACTATTTTCCTTTAAACTGCAATGCATAACTTACTTCCTTGGGGCTATCTCACTCAGGTGTGTATGCAGGCGTGGATCTCCGTGCCAATATAGAGCGGGCTTGAGTCCCGATCTCGTTCCAGCACTGGATCCCCTTCGCGAATTTGTAGTCTCACCCGGGAAACCCTCGGCCATGTATTATGCCTTCCTCAAATGATATCGTCAAAGAAGCATTTTCCCTCGCCCCGTCGCTTTCCACCTTCCACCTCCACGGCTTAATCCTATTACTCCTATGCCTCATTGATTAATTTCCAAAACATTTATTCCATTAAATTCGCAGCGGCAACCTGATGACTTCCCACAAGTAACTGCTCAGAAAATCATTTCTCACACGGCACTCGGGGGCATTTAATTATAAATGTTCATAAATGTTGACGCCGACAGTTCACGTATCCGTATAATAACCAGGCGACGAACGTGGGACGGTGTCGGCCGAGAGTGAGCGGAGGGTAACGGCAGGAGTAATGAAAGCCGCTAGAAGAAAAAGTAAATACACACCTCGTGTGCCATTTGGTAAATGGATTATAGAGGAATTACAAATGTGTGAGAAAGTCAGGAGGGAGAGAGAGAGAGAGAGATGCCATTCACTCCCCGTTCCTCTTTCATCCCCCACGCGCTTTCCATCACTCCCAGCCCATCGTCCGCCCCTCACTCACTCACCGCCATTCCTCCTCCGCGGCTGTACGCGCCACAGAACTTCTTGCCCATTCTACGAAATATCCCCCGCCTTTGTCTCAAATGCCCACCACTCAATAACCTCGCCCGAATCTCGTTGGCAGCTCGCCCTTCGTCCCCTCCCTCCCGCCTATCCCTCGGTATCCACATGCCGGCCGCCACCCTCCGACCACCCCATCACCCCTCGACCACACCCTCAACCTCCCTCATCACCATAGCTGAATGGAAGCAAGAGTGCGAAGCCTTGAACTGAAGCGAGAGGAAATCCTGGATGAGGCTTTGTTCAAGCGGATGTAGACGGATCCTTAAATGTCAAATAGCAGCAGTTTAACTTTGAGAAAAAATTAAACGCTAGCGTGTGTAAGTTCTCTAAATGATCCGTTTACTCCTGCCGGCAACGCAATTGGAGAGTAATGGAGGGAAAGTGGAAAGAGTTTTTGAAAGACCGAATTGTGGAATAATCATACAAAATGAGTCATTATTTGTTTCTTAATGCATTCCTTCTTCTAAGGATTACAATAATTTTAATCGATTCAGCGGCGGAATTTAAATCTCTCGTAAATAAGAAAACCAATTCACAGTAGTGTTCCCTATAGAAATAAATTAAATTTGAGGTGAAATTTAGAGAAGATATTACATCTAATTTTTTTATAAGCCATGTGTTCTTAAGACCAAGGCAACATTTTACTATAGACGTGTGCGACCGGCGCGGCGGCCTTTTTTACTTCAAGGGTGCGCGTAATGTGAGCCAAAGGCCAGAGAATATTTGCCATCTTGTCTCAAGGACTGAGGCCACCTCTATGAAATTTTTGTATTCTGTAGTTGTGTGAAGCAAGGCTTTGTAAGCGTTGCGCGAATGGCAGGGAAGTTATTAATCCTGAGGGGGGGTACGTAGCGTTTATTTGAAGGGTATTTATTTTAATAAATGGAACAATCCTTGGCAATATTTCTGAATTTATCAACAATTCATGTCAATATTAATTGGGCTAAGCTGTGATATCTTTGCCTTACAATTTTTCTAATATATCTCTTTCCACAACCATTATTATACGAATTCTGTTTACCACTAATAATCCGAAAAATCAAGTTAATAATTTACACAACATTGCATAGTATTTTTCATCTTTTTTCTTTAGACAGTGTGTTCCTCTTAGTAAATAAAATTTATTTGTATTCCGGAAAATTCGGAAAATAAATACTTAGGTATTCCACATGCATTTTTTTATTAAACACGCCCACGATTTTGACTTATAAAGTCATCATCAAGGTCACTGGCTACGTAATTCGACCGTGGTCGTGTTTAATAAAAAATATATGTAGAATAACTAAGTACTTCTTTTCCGATATGAATAGCTTCCACAAAGTGACGCCTGAAATCATTCCATCCGGTAATATTCTATTAATTCCAAGTTTTCATTATCCCTTTTTTATATACTATATTGCAGTCAAATGGCAAGGAACGTTAGTAGGAAGATCCAAAATAATTAATTTTTCAGGGTTTAGGTTTCTGGACAAATAAAATGCAAATTTATTTTCATCTGAATACTTCCTTGCATGGAAACATATTTACTTGTCAAAAGTATATCGTTATAACCTAAATGTAAGCGCCACGTAAATATATTCCTTAAAAGAAGGAGGTAATTCATTTTTTAAAGTGACCACTTATGAGCACAAGGCGAGCCTAGCGATTATATCTGTATGCCAATACTGAGGGCGTGTCGTTAAGTTCCCCCAGAAATATACTCGGGAAAACGTCGGTTAGGAAATTGTAATTCCGCACCGTATCCACGGTGTGTCATGTGAAACGAATGTGGTTCAACGTGAATGGCATGATGACAAAGACGAATGATCGTCAGAATGGTGGAAAGGTGCGGGGTCGTAATTCAAGTGGTTCGTCCATATGAAGCGCCATTCCGAACCGGCTGGGTGGATTTTCGGGCCACGGGTGTAGCCGTAGAAGAAGGAAATGGCACTGGGATCGACACACGCCAATGGCCCCTGCCCAAAACACACGGAATCACACTCCCCAGAGCTTAATATGCGATCCGCTTCAACCTCATTAATCCTTATGCTCAAGCCAGGGAGTATTACGCTACATTTACCATTATGTTAGCCGATCGATTTCTCAAAAAGCTCTGCGGTGGGGAGAACTGGATACCTGAGGTTTGTTTCTAGCGGGGAATTGAGGAAAGGAATACTATGAGGGGAATGGCGGGGGGCAAGAGGGCGTCGAGAGTGGTGGAACCTGGGGGATTGTGGGCCGTCAGGGAATTGAAGTGCATTGTGACTCCGTGAACCCATTAAGCTTACCCACGTCGCATACATCTTGTCTGCAAGTTAAATGTTTAGGTCAGTAGTACCCGAAGAGACATCATATATTTCCTGCGAGTGCCGAATTATCGTAAGCTTAAACGAGAAACTGAATTTTTTAGTTACCCTCTTGTCGTTTAATATTGTATTTACGAATTTTCTAGGATAAATATTTAATCACACCTTCATTTGCTGTATATGATTAAGTGAAGCATTTCATGCCATATCAAGTCAAATTTATATATCCAGGTCTAATAGTGACTAATAGAATGAGCGCAAAATCTCATATTTTCTTCTGGCCCCTAGCGTCTTAATTTTAGGCTTAATGCGTGTACTAGAATTTTTGTACAGTTGATGGACTTCATTTTTCGTAGTTAATGCTTGATATTGGCATAAGAGTTTCATTTAAGTAAAATCGAGTTTCGTTAAAAGATCAAATACTTGGTTGAGTAGGTTTTTATTTTAAGGAAAATTTTTATTGTTCTTTAAGAGCCCCTAAAGTTAGAAATAACACCCTTAACGTTAAAGGTGTTTTTTTAACAGATGGCTCAATATTTCTTAAGTAACAGTGATTTGATGAAGTAGCTTTAAAAAATTGATTCATTTCATTAAGGGACCAATTCAACCGAAGAAGTCTTTTACCAACGCTTCAACATTTACACAGGGGAATTGAGAAGAATAAACAAAACTCAGCGTTAAGCGCTCATTACCTCGAGCGTTGAAAGAATTACCAGCTGAAATGTTACGATCTACCACGGAAAACAAGAAAAGTAAATAAAAATTGATGGCTGATGGTGATTTCATGTGAGAGGGATAGAGCTCTGGATTAGGGGGTGCCGTGTTGGGGCAGGTCAAGAGATAGGGGTGATAACTCGTGCGGGGACAACAGGTAGGGAGACGCTTCAGATTTTCTCTGAAGTGCAGTATTAGGGGACTGCTGTGAAGGCGAGACAACCGTTTTCATTGAAGAATGTCGCGACTGTATCAAGGAAAATAAAGGGCTAATGCAATATTCTCGGTTTTATCAGAGGTTGATGGTAAAAATGGCTGCATAATTAGCGCTAGGGTACCGGTTAGGTTTTTTTGTGTTCTGCCATTCCTTGATAGATGGTTCGAAACATACACTTTGTTTCTAAGAACAGAGTCCGTCATGGAGACGGTTAAGTGTGGATTTTAAGTGTCCTAATTGTAGGAGCAAGAATAGTTTCTTTCGAAAATAACTTGGAATTTGAATTAGCTGTTTCTCTTCGGGTTAATGGTCATTAAAGTTCTATCCTTATCATGAAATCATATGTCGAACCTCATCCACTCAATTTTCCATCAATTTTGACTCCTCTGAATTAGTTTAAATTTTACTCTTTTTCTGCCTAGCAGATGCCTATATTTCCATGCAACACTTCGTGCCTATCGCGTCTAGTTTTTATTTCACATTTAAACGAAGAGCCTACTTTAACATCTGTGTGATTAATTTAAATGGTTACTCAGTGTCACTTTAAGCTCTTGAAAAAAGCAGATTCTTTTTATTTGGCTGCTAATTAGTTAATATATCTGCCATCCATTAAATAAGAGGAAACACGATCTCATGATACTAAATAGAATTGCGTTATAAGGGCTCTTGAAATCTGAGAATTAATAAAAATATCTTTGATGCTATTAATATAGTCATTAAATCAGTTACATGAATTAACAGGGTGAATTATGTCTCTCAGTGTTTTCACAAATGTTGACATTAAATTGGGATAAGAATATTCAATGACTGTGGAGTGAAAAAGTCGTTGATAATTAAATAAAAATCATGATTTCATTTTCATTTGGTTTCATTTTTTTTTAAAGCTAAATTATGATTTCTCATGAACCATGACTTACCAAATTTTTCCCCACTGTTTATTTTTCCTATAATTAACTATTTTTTAATGTCCATACATTCATTGATGTCATTTCTTTTTTGAGGGACATCAGCATTACCTTTTAATATCAACTCAGAGTAATAATGAGCGGCTTAGTCGATTCATGTGAAAAAGATTGAGTAAGAAGTAGGAAATATTTTTATGCAAGGTAAGTGCTGAGGTGAAGCACGAAAATATATGTGCATCCTCGTCCTACTAATTTGTACGCTAAGGCTAAGTCCTCTCTGCTGTGATGTGCATGTCATAAAAATATTTGTCGATGAATTAAGAAGTGATTATAAGTAGAGCGTTTGCCACAGGCAAACTCCTAAAGATCGCCTAACGTCACCCATTTAAGTGAAGAGACCCAGTGATCGAAAAACTCTTGCCTTCTCTCCTCGAGTAGAACGGAGAAATTAGAGTTTATGACAAGAATTTCCTGAGTGATTTTCCAAGTTAATCTTTGACATCTTAGATGCACTCGCGCAAGACGAGACTGGCGACGCACGGATTTGTCACATTTCCCTTAGGATGATTGGGATGGATTCGCGGTGGGTTTATATGGCAGGTTATTTAAAAACAAATAAAATAAATTATTTATTATCATAAATTACGTGATTTTACGAAAATATGGGTACTAGAAGTCCTGAAACTTGGAGGTAAAAGGAAATCCTCCTTCGTGGGATTCAATATTGGGAAGGAAATTGCACCTTGAAAAGACATTTCGGAAGGCAGGTGCTGGCCAGAAGAAGCCCCCTCGAGCAAAGATAGCCCTGTAGATAATCAGACGAGTCCCCTCATTACGAACTCAGCTGCTGTAGACCACTATTTCGGAATGCAACTCTGGTGCTGTAATATTTTTCTTGTCTACGAGGAAAGTGTATTGTAGGAATATTTCTTTTAATTTTTTTATGGGATTAAAAAGTTTTATGAAATGGTTGTGCTACGCATAAGTTATCATATAACAAACAGGTTTTAATGAAAATGCGATGTAAATAAAACTAAATTAAATACATATTGCCGAAATACGTGGCATATTTATAAAGTAATACCCGTTTGCTTATATTTAAATATTAGCGCTTCAAAACATAGTTTTACTCCTCCAGCGCCTTTTAGTGATTCATTGAGAAACTATAGCAGTATTTGCTTTTCCTTCAGAAGTCCTTTGCTTGTCAGTACATGCAAACAACAATGTTCGCGACAATCGTTGATCCCACCAGCTGTGAAGTGTGTTCTGTCATACGATTCTTGTATGCAAAAGGATTGTCGGCTGCTGAATTCAAGGGGAGTTATGCCTATTTTATAGACCTACAGTTATGACTGAAGGATAGGTTAGACAATGGTGCCGTGATTTTAAAGATGGAAGAACAAATATCCATGACGAAGAGCGAAGTGGTAGGCTCAGTATTCTTACCGATGAAATTGTTTTGCAAGTGGAACAAAAACTACAATGTGATCTTCGATTGACGATTAATGGCCTGGCTGAACAATTTCCTCAATTTGGACGCACTATTGTCTACAATATTTTCTCGTAAAACGTCGAATGCCACAAATTGTGTGCAAGGTGAGTACCGAAAATGCTCATCGACCACCACGATGAGCAAAGAATGTCCAGTGGACAAGAGTTTTTGGGCCGTTACCAACAAGATGGACATGATGAGACCTTGCACCAAGTGAACTATTTCCTCTTCTTGCACTAGAAATAGTGACTCGGTGGACAACGTTTCGACACCAAAGAGGAACTCAAGAATGGCGTTGTCGATTGGTTTAACTCTCAGGCGGCGAGCTTTTATGCAGAAGGGTTAAAGAAGCTGATGCAGTGGTACGAAAAATGCTTAGAAGTGAACAGCGATTATGTAGAGAAGTGAAGTAGGTTTGTAGCTAACTAAAAGTGCCAATGAAATGTATTTCATATGAATATGTTTTTTCCTGTGATCAACGGCTCTTACTTTATAAGCATGCCTCTGCCTAATAATAACTCTGACAGATTAGTGGTAACGAATCATATTTGTAACTTCATATGGGTTCCTTAATACGGGTAATAGAGTTGAACCGTGAGTCGCGGAAGTCCAGGGGGTATAGCGTACTACTGCCTGGAGGATCCCGGGTTCAATTCCCGGGCAAGGCAAGGCACCTGCCGCTTCACCTAAGCTCTGGGATTTTTTGGGTACCAAATCTTCCTGGGAAACCATTGCCAGCACAGGGAAAGGAACTGGCCCCCCTACCCTGATGTGTGAATATTCACACGCCGTCGGGCTTAGTTCTGGGTGAACTCTACCATCACTTACTAAACCGACATTCGGTTCGTTAGTTACTATGTTGATGGTTTTTTTTGGAGGTGAACCATTTGCATACCAAAATGTTCTACACTTCTGACCAGAGCATTGACATAAGTCTCTATTTCAATCATGTTTTTAATAGGTCTCTGACTTAGAGTAGTTTCTTTCCCTCTCGTAATAAATTGACTTCGTCTGAAGTTCTCTTCTTATATCATCTATTCCACGTTTTCCACTTACAGGTATATCACCCCTTGGAAAGAATTCGTTTTAGCCCTCGTGTCCTAAGAAAAGAAGTATATCTATGCTTTTATGAAGTATGTTTCATACTAAAATTGATTTTTACCTCTTATTAATGAAGTTAACTCGATTACAATAATGTTAATCATTGATCAAGTATCGAAGTGATTGGCTCCCAAGAAACACACATCGTAGCTGCTAAAGAGGATATTGAGAAATGAGAGTCGTCTGTTGAAGTTAGGTCCACTAGTAATCATTGTTAATGTACTCTTAGTAAAGTATGCCATCAAACACGGCAAAAATATTTTTGATTGTGTGCTTATCAAGGATTGTCTTCCTTTAACTCGGCTGGTAATGCAGGTGGATAATTCCTGATTGTGGACTTGGAATAAGAAGCAGAAGCGTTAAACGTTTCCCCCAACCTACGTATTTTTGATCATTAAGAGGTAAAAATCATTCGCCTTGACCGGGATTCGAACCCGGATCCCTCGATATCCGGCCGAGTGCTTTAACCACTTAAGCTACCGAGACGTCCTCTTACACTCTGAAATTTTGGGTCTACGTCTCGCTAGCTTAATTGGTTAAAGCACTCGGCCGGATATCGAGGGATCCGGGTTCGAATCCCGGTCAAGGCGAATGATTTTTACTCTATGAAATTGTTGCATTTTATGGCACACATAGCGGGTGACTCCGTTAAAGTTACTGTTACAGTTTCTTGAAATTCATTAAGAGGTATTAAGATAGCTTCGTTTGGAGGTTTAAAATTAACGCAAAGGTGTCATATTCAAGTTCAAATATGTTTTTGTACTTCAAATCTTTGCTGTGTTCAATTAAAAATTTTAGGGCAAAATTTTAGCTTCTTCGATTCGTTGAAGCAATCATCAAAGGCAGGACTGCTGGAAGGATTTTGCATCAGAAATAGGGTTAGAAGAATGAGCGAGGCAGATTAAAAAGTATATGGCGTGCATGGATCTTTATCAAAAAGGCCCAATATTAAGGAATCGTAACGCCGGAGAAAGTGACTCGTAAAAGGAAACTTTTAAGAAATATAACGGTAGATTTGTGTGGGAAGTAGGGAAGGGCAGCACATAAAAACTATAGAATGCATATACTTTAAGCTAGCTATATAATTTGGATCTATAATAATATCAAGGATTTTAGTCTAAGTTGAATCTAAAGTTGTCTTTTGAAAGTCATTTATCCATGGCCATATCAGTACGAAATAGTTCGTATTAAATGTTCGTGATGTGTGACCAAAGTTGACTCTGTCTTGAAAATTCATTGCAAATCATTAGTATACTAATTAGTCATATGGTCAAAACCTAGCGTCATGCACTTTTTTGACTTTGCTCTAGGCAGTAACTTAAGTTTTACGAGCAATAAACTATTTAACGACTTCCTTTAAGCGAAGGGGAAATCTTCTAGTTCTTAAAATATTTCTTTGCAATGAAATAAAGTGTCAAAAACTGTCTGAAATAAAACTTTACAGAAGATGAGATCATATGGACGATAAAAATATAAACCTGGCTGAACTTATTTCAGAGGCTTGATTTGTGTGCTATTACATAGGACATCTAGGATACTGTGAAGTTCCAAAACTAGGTTGGTAAATAAGCAATAGAGACTACGTAGAAGATTCACACTTTCGGAGGGATAGCTACGGGGATTAGTTTTTCCTTATGATGTACATCATCACAATGTTAGAAGTAATGTAATGATATTTTGTACGATATACCAGACTTCCCTCCCTTGGCTAATTCCTAGCATTCCTTGCAATTTGCCCTTGAAACGGTTCTCAGAGAATTTAGTATATGGACATAAAAGAAATCATTCCTACCCATGGGGAAGATTAGAGGAAGGTGACCAATTCCAGCCCTTCAGTAACAAGTTATTGGCAATGTTATATTTTGAATTAAAATGGGTAGCATGAAGCAAAACGTTGCCTGGATACCTCAAAGGATTTTAAGAAAATAAGTGAGCTTTGAAGCTTATGTTTATATTAAATTTCGAGAATTATAGTAAAAAGCTACAAAATTATGCAAATAAAAGTTGAATATCATATAGGAATTTCATGCTATGCTTTATTGAAGCCAATCACTCTTTAAATTGTCACATAAATTTTACTCCTTTATCCTCTAGGTTTCGGGGTAGTACATATGTGACACAATTTAACTAATAATTAATTATATAATGATTGAATTTCCTGTGTATTTGTTGATTTAAATTATTGTTGATGGAATAAGCTTTCATAATTTTGAGCAATTAAATATTATGAATAGCTACAACTGTTTTGCAACGATATCGTTCATTTAGCATTTGAATAACCACCGCAGAGGATTCTAAAACGTTGACCCTAGGGCTCTCTTCCCTAAAAGTACCGTCACCGGGTTTCCCCTACTTCATCCAAATTCCAGTTAGCCATAGTTGCGGCAATTGGATTTTAGGTTCTCTTGCTGCAGAGGTCATTCGATAAATTAACCCAAAATTGTATGACAGCAGTGCACGCTCACCTGGGGCGTGATCCATATTCACGACCATCGAGTTGGCCAGCTCCTGCACTCGTGGCCATATTAACATTACCGGCCGACCCCACTCACAGGACCTATTACCCACCTGCCATGCCCCATGGAATGCCCCATCTCCCTGCAAAAACGTTCACGTCCAAAATTGTTCCAACATTTTGAAATATAATGCCGGATGGAAGAAACAATTTCTTTACACTCTTGACTACCTCCCGTCATTCACATGAGTTTCATTTGCGATTCATATTTGATTTACCACAGCTCAAGCAAGTAGTTGCGGAAAAAACCGACTGATAAAGTCTGTCTTTCATATGCGGTTGAGGATAGGTGGGTCATTTTGTTGGAGTAGGATCCTTTGGAAAAAGAGGAAGGAAGGAGAAAAACCTCAGTTTTAGTCTACTCTTAAAGATTGGTCCCAACGGGTCGGTATTCAGCGTCCCCTCTAACGGACAGCGTATTCCATTTGAAGTGCTCTCCTCATGGCACTCCTATTTAGATTTAGGATACAATTTAAAAATTTCTACCACCTCCGGTATTCAAACCCTGGTCCTTGGGGAGGGAAGTAGTTAGATTCGTCATCGCTTCGACCCAATTCCCCTTTGATTTGTGCCCAATAAGAAAGAAATTCTGGCGCTATGTCTCTGAGAAAAAGACAATAGATCCGAGTGCGCTAATTAATTCCTTGTGTTTTACTCTGGCTCGTGCCTCGGTTTTCGGTGAATGGCGCATAGTAACCAATGGGTGAGAACCTCGAAGTACTCTGAGCTTGCCGAATTCACTTCGGTGCGTGTACATTTTGACTTGCAGCATTAAGACTTCAGCGGTATTATCTTCCAAACATATTAGGCGGGAGAGGAAGCGAGCTAACGTTTTCGGGTCCGGGACAATGGAGCGGGTTGACTAGCCTTGGTTCGGAGGAACTAGCTTTGGGAAAGCTATGGGAATGTTGTGTGCAAAGGCAACGGCGCAGGATGGAAAGCGGAGGAAGAGTGAGTAGACTGTTAGCTCAGTTTTGGTAGTGGATGAGCGTTATGGGATTTCTCGCTCACATAAGGACTACGTACGCCTTGACGTTCGGGAACTGGTTTCGTGACGTGTTTTGGAGTGACTGCTGTGGTGCATACCTTGAGCCTCGAGTATGAAAGGAAGAGAGTTTTGGAGAGGGAATGTGCATTGAGGGTGTATGTGTGGTTTTTATCAAGGGGACTTTTTCAGCATATAAAAATTAGTCTCTATGTTGTAGTTTCTTTCAATGTGTCAGCATGTACGAAAACCTAAACATTCACTTTTTATGGGTGGCGACAAAAATAGCTATATATATATATATATATATATATATATATATATATATATATATATATATATGTATGTATGTATATATGTATATATATATATATATATATATGTATGTATGTATATATGTATATATATACACACACACACACATACACTTTTGTTGCTAGAGTCAATGGCAGATAACTCAATATATTATCCAAGACAAAAGATTAAGACTAATTACAACTTAAAAACGATTATTTCGGAGTCTAAGATGAAGACATAGAAAAGGTGACGTCGCCATATAAAAACCCCGAAATATGACGCCGCAGTCCGCGAATATCACCGAGGCCAATCATGATCAATGGGGAAGCTTCACCATCAAAGCATCATTGCTTTATTAGGATAGTAATTATTTCAATATCGAAGACGAGGTGAAGGATGCTGACGCAGCCTCTCACGACGCTGCCATGTTGGGCGACCGTCGTTTGACGGACATCAACTCGACATCCAGGCTCGCAGTTTTTTTGCGTGAGGACGTCACGCGGGGTATTGTGAATTCTGAGTGCATATTTTATTGTGTGTATGTGGGTGTGTATATATATATATATATATATATATATATATATATAACACAGTAATCAACCCGAAGGTCGGTTTAGTAGGTAATGGTAGAGCTCACCCATGTACCAAGCCCGACGGCGTGTGAATATTCACACATCAGGGTAGGGGGGCCAGTTCCTTTCCCTGTGCCGGTTATATATATATATATATATATATATATATATATATATATATATATATATATATATATATATATATACACACACGGATACAAAATATTCAACGCACAGAAAAATAAATGAAGGACACTCCCAGTATGGATTGACGTTTCGATGGCCTTGCCGTCGTCATCAGAATGGCGTTGTCGGGGAAGAGCGGAGAGGACATGTGCAGGAGAAGGGTGAGGGGAGGAGAGGTTAGGGACCAATAGGAAGCGGGCAAGGTGGAGGAGGGGAAATATAGGCAGCATTTAATGAGATCAGTGGGCTTGGTTCAGTCCGGGGGATTTAAAAGACTTGAGCACCCAGATATGTGCCATCTCGCGGGTTCTCACGTCTATGCTACTAGCGGAATTGGGAAGGGTTTCAATCACTGAAACGGAGAAAAATTAGGAAGGAGTATTTGTTTTTTACTGGAAGAAAGAGTGCTGAGGCTAAAAATGTACCGTATAAAATGTAGCACACAATAAGATGTCAACATCCTAGATCAGAGCACCTAAATTTGAATCGTCCAGATTCATTAATGGTACACCATTTCAAGGCAATATACTTCGGCTTTTGGCTGAAGAATGAAATAAGGGCGCGCTTGTTTAAAATTCCTATCCCGTTAATTTCTCTAACATTTTCCCTTTCAACCTGTCTTTAATCTCAATAAAATGGCGCTGTTCATTTAGATCTCACGTACAAACTTGACATTTCTTAAAGTAAAAGGGATGAAAATGGCGATTTCAAGTGCTTATTGCAGCAGTGAAACCGTTTTATCTCAGGACATGATATCTCTCAACAATATGGTTTTCATTTTTTACCTACTCATAATATATTCCATTTATAAATTTAACGCTTCCGTCATTTTAGTTTTTGCGTAAACAATGACTGTAAATACATTGTATTCTATATATGTTAAAGATATTCGCAAGGGATATAAATTCTTAAGAAGAATATACAAAAAAGTTAAATGTGAAAAAGTACAAAACATTTTGCCAATGAGATAATCATTGGAGTGATGAGATGACTTTAAAAAATATTTCTCAAAATTATTAATCGCAAGTAAGTTGAGCACAACTAACAAACATACATGTTAACGCAATATTGTTTTTTTGTGTTTCATTGAATACCAACTGAAAATTAGATATATCATTAAAAATTTATCATTTGTTTTCTGCTAAGATGCCATTGTGATAGTCCCTTTATCAGCCAGATTGTATCAAGTTGAAAGGATCCTCAATGGGACTTAACCAATTTAATAGAATTACTCTTCACATTATTTTAATAAATAGAAATTTAAAAGATATTTTAAACTATTACCCTTAAAATATTTTTAAATTGTTTACTTATCCGTCCATCTCTGAAGTTGTTCTTTCTGTCCTGAATACATACGTTTTGAGAACAAAACCCTATTCTTACCAGAAAGAATTGAAAGGTTTTATCATGGTTGTCGTTAGGCTAGTTTCCACTTGTGTCTGCTAGAGAGACAGTACACAAGCAAGAAGTACCCATTTGATGACTGCTGACCCCAATTACAGCGCATTGCGTAGTGCTGTTTCGTGGGCGGTTGGGAATCGCTGTTTCTCATGAGGAATATGCGATGGCCTCGTGGAGTTATTTGAGTTGGTTGTTTGTCTTCGGATAAAATATACGGCAGAGAATGAGGAGGAGGAAAGTGGAAGGAGGGAGGCCGGAGGAGCGGAGAAGAGCGTGGAAATGGCACGAGGCGCTCATGGGATAAGAGGGAATGAAAGAACCGTGCACAAGAAACCGAGGAAGAGATACATATATGTATGGGGGAGGTTGTTTCCCTTTATGCCCGCATTCCTGTATACTATTCCCGCTTCATGCAATGGGTCCATTTAGGGTATGAAAGGGCACACATTATTTGAGCTCGAAGAGTATCAAGTGATGAAATTTCACGAAGGAATATCTTCACTCTGTTAAACATATACATTTTCAGAATGGGAAATTCCTCCGCTCTCCTCCGTCAAATATTTTCTTTTTCAAATGAGCATACTACATAAAATTGTATTCTGGCACACATGATGTCCATTTATGACTGTATATCATCTTTTCTATTATTTAAATCTTTCTATCATGAAATAAATTCAATCAAATAAAAATTATGATGCTGCGTTGTTTGATATATGTTGAGTATGGAAGAGAGATGTGAGTACAATAAAAGAATACAAATGTTCTGAACGTTAAATTAGAAATATATTTTATTTATTGGGAAAGTGTGATGGTTGAGGCTAAAATATGCACAGTATAAACTGCAGATTGTGCGAAGAAGATTTTAATATATTAGCTCATCTTTGATATTAAAACTTTCTGTTATTTATAACCCAGCCAAATCAAAAAAGTGCCGTGTATTTTTACAATGGATTACTGCGGAAGAGAATACACACAGAAACATAAAGAGTGAACACTCACGTATGAGAGTGTCCTTCGTGTTTCTGTGTTTAAAAGTCTTAATCAATGTTTTTGTATATTTGTGCGTCTACGAAAAGCGTTCTGCTTTGTATGAGTGTATATCTATCTATATATGTGTGTGAATATATAATTATATACATATATATATATATATATATATTATTATTATTATTATTATGAGGTAATCTACCGGTTAAGGTAGGTTTTTGGATGGACACACCTATCAAAAATACATTTTGCAACTCCAAACAAAACCCAATCCAGCAACCTAAACTACATCAGGTCCCTCTTCATCTCTGTGTATTTCTTTCCTCCCTTCATCCCATCCAACATCCCTTTCCTGTTCCTACCCTTTCCTCGCTTGCCGAACATTCTCCTCTCTATTACCTTCTTCAACATTCCACCGCTCAATACGCCTTTTATCCATTTTTCCTGCCTCCATATGATTTCTCTCAACAAACCCCTCTCCTCACCCACCATCTCCAGTATTTCCTCATTTGTTTTCCTTTCGGTCCATTTTACCTTCTCCATTCGTCTCCACACGCACATTTCAAAAGCCTCCAAACTACGTCTATCCTCCTGCTTCAGTGACCACGTTTACGCACCGTACATAGCTACGCTCCATATCAGAGTTTTTACTAGTCTTGTCTTAACATCTCTACTCAACGTCCCCGTCATCAACTCCCTCCATCCTTGAAAAAGCCTCCTTGCCTAGCGCAATTATTCTCCTTACGTCCCTACCACTATGACCGGATTGGTCCAAAACACTTCCGAGATATGTAAACTGTTCTACCTGCTCCATTTTTTCCTCACCTATTTTAATATTTAGCTTACGAATTCCCCTCCGACTTTCATTCCTACCTCCAGTTCTTCCCATGCCTCTTTAATCATTTCCTCTACATATACGTTGAACTGTACCGGTGACAATGGGCAACCCTGCCTTACACCTCTTCCTAACACAGCCCATCCGGACTCTCCGTTTCCCACTCGCACCTGAGCAGTCTGAGACATGTGCAAGTTGCGGATTAGTCTCCTGTCCCTCCAATCCATTCCTATTTTCTGCAATACACGCATTGATTTTCCCCAATTCACTCTATCAAACGCTTTTTCGAAATCTACAAAAGAAGCAAAAACGTCCTGATTGTATTCTATATTCCTCTCAATTAGTGATCTCATTACTGCAATGGCATCACGCGTACCTCTTCCTTTCCTGAACCCAAACTGATCATCCCCTAAGTAATCATTTGCCTTACTCTCTATCCTTTTGTTGATGATCCTGAGAATAACTTTAGCTGCGTGGAATATCAAACTTATTGTTCTGTAATCCTCACATGACGAAACCTTTGCCTTTTTTGGAATAGGAAAAAACACTGAATTCACAAAATCTTCCGGCCAGATTCCTTCGTCATAGATATTACGAATCAGTCCATATATGGCCTTCTTCCAACCTTTTCCTAACCATTTCCACATTTCTACAGGAATATTGTCCACCCCCAAAGCCTTATTTGCTTAATGCCCTTTCTATTTCATCTTCGAGTATGCCTGGACCTAAGCTATCTTCTTCTACGTCATGCTCCTTTTCTATGTCTAACCTTGTCGGCCTAAGTTCTTTACCATACAGTGTTTCTATATATTCCTTCCATCTTTCTTGGATTTTTCCTGGTTCAACTATTATCTTACCCCACTTTTATTTAACTGTTAGGACAGATCTTGCCTTCTTACTTCCCGATAATAACTTAACCTTGCTGTATAGAGCACCAATTTCACCCTTCTTCTGTAAACTTTTCATATCCTCGCATTGCGTTTTCCACCATTCTTCTTTTGCTTTATTTGTGGCCCTTCTCAATTTATTGTTTAACTCTTTGTACTTCATTTTACCTAACTCTGTGTTTACATTTTTCCATCTTCTTCTCTCATCCATCTTTGCAATCATCTCATCTGTTACTCATGGTTTCCTTATCCTTTTCCCTTTAACGGCTCCTATAGTGTCTTTAGCGGCTTCCAACATCCCTTTCTTGATACATTCCCATTTTTCTTCGATAGTACTCAGTTCTTTACCGTCCTCCATCATTTTCTCTAAAGCCTGCTGATATTCCTTCCCCGTTAATCTATTTAATGGTTCTAAATTCCATTTCCTAACCCGCCGCCCTTGTCTTATCTTCTTGAAACGAACGTTACATTTCATAACAACTAAATTGTGGTCAGAGTCCGCATCCGCTCCTGGGAAACTGCGAATATATCACACTGTTCCTAAACCTGTGCCTAACCAGAATATAATCTAACTGATACCTTTCTGAGTCACCTGGCATATTCCATGTATACCTCCGCCTTTTGTGGTGTCTAAACCATGTGTTGGTGATGACTAACCCCTGTCTCCTGCAGAATTCAATTGCTTTCTCCCCGCGTTCATTCCTCGTGCCTAAGCCATAGTCCCCCACCTCACCACCATCTCTTCCTTCGCCTACCGTCGCATTCCAATCCATCATAACTATCAAATGTTCCCCTGCAGGAATACTCGCGATGATATCCTCTAACTCATCGTACATCCTATCGACTTCTTCATCCTTGTGGTTGCTCGGTGGCATGTATACCTGAACAATGACCAAGTTCGTCGGCTCCACTTTAATCTCTACGAGTAAAATTCTATCAGTTGCTTGCTCTATGTTGACTACGCTTCTTCCTACCCCATTATTTAAAATTACGGCAACCACTCGTTGGCTCTCGTCCCCACCGCCTATATCACTCTATATTTTGTCACTCCAGTAATACCCGCTATCCTTCCATTTCACCTCGCAGAGACCTAAAACATCTATATTACCTCTTTCAATCTCTCGCTTAATATTTTCTAATTTGCCTCTCCTCAACATTGTCCTTACGTTCCAGGTTCCTATTCTAACTACTTTCGTCTTCTTCTGAGTCTTCTGTTCTGCTGCAGTTATTTCTTCCCTGCAAGGGTTTCGTGGGATGACGACCGCGGAAGCCTTGCCTCTCCCGCTGCCGGGCACGACACACGGCCTCTTGGGCCGAGTCCCGTAGTTGCCAGGACTCATATTATCTATAGTGCCCATCATTTCATTCTTGGGAATCATAATTGAGGTGGTTTCCCGTTGTCTTCCTCAATAGTGTTTTTAACGTGACACCATCACTTAATGGCCGCCCCACTGGGGTCAGACGCCATTGCAGCCGCCTCACTGAGGAACAGACGCTGCGTGGACTACCTTTCGTCTGGCTCCTAACCTTCGACCTATCTGGCATGGGTGACCTTACCAGGAGTAATTATTATTACTCCTGCCAGCACAGCTCTAGGGGTCATCGGAACAGACAAGCCTTTCCACCACGACAAGGTTGTAATCCATGGGAGGGATATATATATATATATATATATATATATATATATATATATATATATATTGAACTAGTGAACAAAAACAAAAAGCACACAAAAAAGAAACTTTTTCGAGAAGAAATACTGGGAGGGGGAGAGTTGAGAAGGGCATATATAAGCGGTGGTTGGTTGTTGAGAAGAATGTGTTAACTGACGGGAACTATTTGATCTAATGTTTTGGCAGGATATGAAAAGATTGAAACAAGCTACGAGCTCGTAGATCTAGAATTCTTAATTTTATAATTGCGGCTGTTGGTGGTAGGAAGGCAATAAATAATACTTCGTAGCAGTTGTCGAAATTATCATTGTGGGACTTATATACATATACATATATATATATATATATATATATATATATATATATATATATATATATATATATATTGAACTAGTGAACAAAAACAAAAAGCACACAAAAAAGAAACATTTTCGAGAAGAAATACTGGGAGGGGGAGAGTTGAGAAGGGCATATATAAGCGGTGGTTGGTTGTTGAGAAGAATGTGTTAACTGACGGGAACTATTTGATCTAATGTTTTGGCAGGATATGAAAAGATTGAAACAAGCTACGAGCTCGTAGATCTAGAATTCTTAATTTTATAATTGCGGCTGTTGGTGGTAGGAAGGCAATAAATAATACTTCGTAGCAGTTGTCGAAATTATCATTGTGGGACTTAGAAGTGCGAGTAAGGCGGATGGGAAAATGGGTTATAGAATGATGCACTGTGGTTGTTGATTCTAATATTGATGGGCGCGGTACATTGGCCAAAATAGAGAGCTTGGCAGAGGGTATATTGTAGGCGATCTAGGATATTTTTAGAGATGCAGGAAGAAGTCGGGAGAGACGGGACATTTTTGAGAAGTGTTGTTTCAAAAGGTATTATTTTGCAAGAATGCAGAAAGTTTTGCATCTAGCACCATTTCATGGAGTCTGAGAGGCTTTTGGGATTGGAGTGGATTTTGAAAGAAACCTGGTGGATTTGAGAATATTAGAAACGTTTGTGGAAAATGTAAATGTTTGCAGCCGTGATTCGGAGTAGTTTGAAGTGGCTTTATTTTTGGAGAGGGTAGGAAAGATAGAGAATACTTTTAAGGGACTTCATGCCGGGGAAGTAAGTTTTGCAGATGGACAGACTGCCATACTTCTTTTAAAGGGATATTTTAGGGGTGAATGTTTAGTGTTTAAAGATTTTTGTGAAAAAAAAGTACCAAGTTTGCCACGTCAGATGAGAGAGGAATTGAGCCCTGATAGGTTTTTTTTCAGGGACTCGGGGTTTTACATATACAGTGGCCTCAAAAAGTAAGACAGTGCGGAAATGACTGCTTTGTTTGGAGACAATAATAGCTATTTTAATGAAGATATAATTGCTTGTCAGTTTCATTGAAATGGACTGAGGTAAAATTTGAATTTGAAAGAGGAGACTTGAGGTAGGAGATTAATCATTTGAAGTGAGTATTTGCTATGTTGCCAAACAAGAAAATTATCGTGAAAATATGAGCAAAGTAAAGGTTTCCGGGTGTATTGTGAGAGAAAATTTTGTTCAAGAAGGCCAAGGTTGAGATTGACATAAAAAGGACTGTAATTACTTCCCATGGAGCAACTTCTGATTTTAATGAAATTGAAGGAAAGATTTATATTTGCAAATGAATTTAGTAAGTTTTAAAAGGAAATCTGTGCTAGGGACTCATGGAGTGGGTCGTTTAGAAAGGAAATCCTGGAGGGAGGTAAGGCCATCTTCGTGGTGGGTATAGGTATAGAGAGTTCATATCAATTATGGCCATAACTAAGTTTACATTATCGGGAAAGAGGAGAGAAAAATGTTTTTCCTGTAAATGGTGTACTTTATTTTATGACGGCAAGGAGTGGGAATTTTAGTTAGAGATATTAGAGATCAGTGTTAGTTAAGAGATTAACCATATTTGCGACAGCAGCTTGCTGCGATAGTGTGCAAAAGAAGAGCTGTAATGGAAGATATCCAATTTAGTCAATCCCTTGAATTTAGTTGAGCAAAATATGATCACCTTGTTGAACGCACGTAAACAAAATCGTGATAAAATTAGCCTTAGAATATGATGTGGAACGTGGCCATTGGAATATTAATCACATTATTTTAATTTATAGGGAGTACGTTTCCACTATGAGTTATTTCGTTTAAAATGTGTTTTCATAAACTATAATGAATCAATTATGGGTTAACTCTTGGGTATAAATTTCCGAATAAAATAGCAAATTTATCATAATTTTCCTATATTGTGTGTTCATTTCCAAAGATTGCTTACCTAAAAATCATGGGGCACGCTCACTTTGTGCCATGAGGTCATTTTTTACGTTCTCTGAGGTCATTCGCATCATCTGCCAATATGATAAACACACTTAATGAAAGCCCAACGCCATCCCATATTTAAAAAAAATAACATTTCGCTATAATCTTCCCGTGAATTTCAAATTTTGTTCATTTACTAATATGCAATAAAGTACTTTCTGGAAAAAGGTATTTATGCAACAATTTTTTCTGTCATGCAGTCATATCGTTGCCAATTAATCCCAAGCAATATGCGCTGTATTAAACTTTATCATTTTTTCTTTTCCTTTCGTAGTTATAGTATGCTGCTCAAAATCTGGATTAAAATTTTCTAAGAATCTTTTAACATGATCAAATATCAATCGAGCTGACCCTTGAGCATGAACCAGGGTCACTAAATATCAATGCACGGTGCATCAAATTGAATTTAACATGGCTCTTTAAATAATCAACGCAAAAAATGATTAAATATTTGTTACCTGATAAATTTCTGAGCAAGAATTAATATATTAGTTTAAAAATTATGCTAAATATTTATTGATTGACTCGGGCAAACTGGCTCACTGAGATACTGCATGGCGACAGAAAAGCTGAAATAGTCATCTAGTAAAGTCACGGTACATTAATGTAATTAAAAATTCTCGAAGTCCCTTTGAGTAAAAGGGCTATTATGGTTCATTTCCTGATTCATTTTCTGAACAAATATTGCCTTTACCTAGTACTTCGTGAGGATTTTAGTGAAGATCTCCCGTCTTCATATAATTCGATGGGATTCTTTCATTTCTCAAAAGACCTCTCAATTTTGGCGAATTCCAATATAAAAAACGTGAAATATTTATCTGAGTAAATTTGAAATAGTTTTCCTTTTTTAAGTAATAATAACTGGATAGCACGAATCTCTACACGTCTTACATCTAAAAAGGAAAGATTTAGAAGGGGAATACGTGCTTCGAACTTACTGCTCACTGCTATGTCGGGAAGTATTTTTACATCTTACCAAACAGCTACTTTGTTCTTATATCAAATATATGCACTTACTGTGGAATGTGAGCTGTGTAAATGTAAAATGTTTATAACAGAAATCAGTCAAACATTTATTGTAACTCGAAAAACTGAAGAAATGAGAAACCTAGACATTATGTATCGAAAGGTTTTCTTTTTCTGTAGACTTTTATCATTCTTTGGGGAATCTTGAACCAAATAATGGGGACAATGCTTTCCTGGAGTGAGTAAAAATGTCACCATGAGGCTGAGGACGTGAAGTTAAGACATTATATTTCTAGCTATTATAGCGGGACACATATATACAGAACGAGTTCTTTTCCTAATTCCTCTTGAGAAAGGTGGTTGTACCACCGAAAATTCGAGAACCAGTGAGTCCCTCTTTTATATGTTTTAGTTCCTGTGTTTGTGTTGATTATTTAGTGAATTTACATTATTGTGCACGTTCGTGCGTTTTTCAAGAAAGTGACTATATATATATATATATATATATATATATATATATATATATATATATATATATATATTCAGTCAAACATAGAAATAGGTATAAGGAAAGGTGTATATATGTGTATAGGTATAAGTATAAGGTGACTATATATATATATATTCAGTCAAACATAGAAATAGGTATAAGGAAAGTGGATAGGAAAACACATAAAAAGCGAACACAGGACATGTGGGGAAGGCGGTTTTTGAGCAGATCACGAAAGTAAAAATATTTCCTTATCCGGGATTTGAACCACGGGCCTTCCACTTGCCGGGCGGATGCTCTACCACCTAAGCTAATAGGAAACATATATATATATATATAGGTTAAGATACTATATATATATATATATATATATATATATATACCGTCTTATCGCTTAATAGCCATGATTCAAAATTATTTTTCGCTATGAACAGTTGCTCACATTATCTTAAACCTGATAATGAATGTTTCAATCAATGTCGTCTCAGTGGTAACTTCTACGATTTTATGAGACCACGGCATCTATGGCGACGCGTTTAACCTTTCGCACAAGAAAATCTGAGCACTTGTGATGATTCGGCCAAGTTTTTTTGTGCTGTGCCTCTGGCCTCTCAAGTGATTCATTCGTGTACATTTTCTGGCATTAGCATCCTCCGTTTCTAAAGAAAACGCATCCAACGGAGCGCCGACTCCTTCTTTCCTCTTATTTCCAATGAACGCTATCAGTAAACCTCTCTATTCGGGCCACCTACACCTAGCATTCCCATCTTTCTCTCTCTCTCTCCATCTCTGCCTGTTTTTCCGCGTTATCTGGCAGCCCTCTAGGAACGCACCCCACCAGTACGTCACTCAATGGCGCTCTCTTTCCATCCCCCTCTCTCGCTCCCTGCACCGATTACGAATTCCGCCAGCTCAGGCCCCCCTTTTTTCATGTTTTCTGCCCTACCTTCGCGCCCCCTCCCTATATATGTTTTTGTTTATATATATATATATATATATATATATATATATATATATATATATATATACACAAACATACATACATATTTTTTTCTATAAAAATATATATATACATATTAGCGTGTATACTACAAAAATGGTCATTCTTTTCCTTTGGTTCCCTTCACGGAATCCTCCGTTCTCCCCGCGCCGCCAATTCCTGTTCCCTACACTGCGCACACCAACGCACATCTCTTCCTACCTTGTCCCCCCTTGCCGTCCTATCCTCTTCGCTCTCCATTCCCGCCTCCCACTGCAAGCTCCCTTCCTCCCTCCGCGCTGAATACCGCATTTAGGTTCACTTCATGCGTGAGGTCGGACGTGTTTGTCTGTTGGATCGTGTTCACTGGACCGATGGTCCAGTTGCTTCCCCGTCCTCCCAAACCCCTTTCCCTCCCCCTTTACCCTCCTCGCACCCTGCCGCCACCCTGCCCCTCCTTCCCCTTCTCCTCCTCTCCGCCTCTCACTCTCATCCCGTCACCAACCCTACCAACTTCCCGTCCTTGCCCGATGAATATTAAAGCGGTTCCCAGCGCTACAGGCTCCTCTCCCCTATCCCTCCCTCCCTCCCTTCCTCCCTCTGCACACCAGAGGGGGTGCATTTCCACTCCACCCCTCTTCTTGACGGCACTTATACTTACGCTCGTGATGGGTCCTTCTCTCATTCCATTCCCCCTGTCGCAAGCGATCTTACTCGGTTTAAGGACTCAGGAATGGCGGGGGATGGGTTTAAGGGGGCTATGTTCCCTGGGCGGGTGGTGAAGGCGGTGGAGGTGCACATAAGGGTGCGTAGCGTAGCATAGAGTGAGGGGAAGTCGGCCACGGGGGATCAACCCCGAAGGCCGGGGAAAGTTGGGTTTGGGAGTTTTGTGTGGGGCGAAAGGTTGTCGGGGTGGGCATTTCACTTAATTTCCATTTGGGTGTAATGGGATGCATGCCTCTTGATCCGGCTGGAAACCGTTTGCGAAAGCTGCCTTCTGAACATGCAACTATTAGCCAATGATACGATTAGTGCGGAATTCATCCGTGAACCACTGTCTTCATCCCCCGTCCCCATTTTTCTCCCCTCTACGCCAAAACCCTTCCGCGAGACGAGACTCAATAACACTCCGATGCCCCAGAGGAGGAGCATATAGCCTGTGTGCGCAAAATGGTTTCGGATTATGTTTCTCCACCTACACGCTCGCCGCTGGTCATGGAAACCTATTTCCTCCCATATTCTCCGTTATCAATATGCATATTTCCCCTCAATTTCCATTTTAATTGTTGTATCTGTTGTACTGTATCATAACATAGCAGTATCATAATATTGCCGGCCCCGGTGGAGGCAGGGTCTTCGTCTGCTAACCCAGAGTTTTCTTGTTCGATTCCCAAATAGGTGGGTTTTCCTCATCCAAATGCAAGTTTGTTTACAATTGTCTTCAATGCAATCTGTAGGGTTAATTGGAGGAAAGGACTACGATGTCACAATATCGTCTCAACAAAGCCGTTAAATAAATACATGTAAATGCATAACACTGATATGGATGCAGAATACGTATGCGGCTCTGTTTTTGCATAGTTTCAGCTCGTGATATCTTCGAAATCGGGGTCAGCTGAAAAGCATTCATTAGTCATTTTCATGTTTAAAATGGAAAGAGTGCCATAGTTGCTCATTTTGAGTTTTCCCTCTTGAAACGCAAAATACTTGAAATAAATTAGTATAGATGCATCCAATATTGCGAAAAAAGTTACGATAATCAACGGCATTTAGTGTGAAAATTTTTCGAATTCATTTGAAATGTTACAACGTGATAAAATAATGACCTCGTAATTTTTGTTAAATCGTAACTGTTCCGATGGTACCCTATGAAGATTGTTCACAAAAAGGCAATATCAATCGTATTTCAAATTGGTTTTTCTCGATTCATTTTCGTGATATATTCTTTTAATTGCTTCCTTTAGCAAATAATTTGAGTAAACTGTGGAAAAAGTTGATGAAATTTCAATACACGGTATTGAGAAAAATAATTTAAATTTCTTTTGGATAAAACAATTTACTTTGGAAATGTTTTACATGCAATTAGTACACTATCTGATGATGACGTATCTCATTGAAACCAAAATCATTTAGTCTATTTCAGTGGAAAAGTATATGCTTTTGAGCGATTCAAAAGTGATCACCAGGAATAATTTTCACGAATACAGCGCCTAAAAATATAATTTTAAGCGTTTTTGTTGAAACGTTCGAATATATTTTTAATTATTTACAGAATGCAATTTTTGCAACTACTATTCGTTACTATAGATTCGAGTAATTCAAAAATCAACAATTTGGAAGTTTTTTTTTATTCCCAAATATTAATGTTTTGGTGGGTCGGTAAATAAAAATGTGAATGTATTTTCGGTATTCTGAAACTTTAAATCCGAGTCGTGATGTTTTATAATTTTGTAAAAAAACTAGCGCATATCCATAGATTCAAGTTTTTTTGATAATGTGACAGTTTTTAATAAGGGGGCATATACAATCTATTTAATAACATTTTTCAATTTTTTCGCATACCTTTTTATTTCCGCAGATGCTCGTTTGCTCCCTTTTCACCCCTTGCTGGAATGATGAAACATTGCTCTTTATATCCATTGGTATTTGCATGCTCCGGAAAAATTGTGGTTTGAATCTCGCTTCGGGCACATTTTTGAAATATTTAGGACTCACAAGGATCATAAAACATGCAAAATATACCTCTCATTTTCATGACTGACTTGAAACGTTAATTTTGCAATAGTTGGATGGGACTTGACCACAAATGTGTTTCGACAAGCTAATGATAAAATTTTCGGAGCTAAGGCATGTTTTAGTTTTATCACTCTATATATCCTATATTGAGCTACCATGGCATGCTTGAAATTCAGTAGCAGTCATTATACGGACTTGATACTCTTAAGCAATATTTGCTGTCTGTAATGAGTTTTCGCCTTTGATTGAAGACGCCAAGCGTAAATCAAAATGCTATCCTTCTTTCGTTTGTATTTCCTATCTGAGATTTAGTAAGAATCTGCTTTGAAATATACTAGGATTAGTTGTAAATCTCACGTTAAGCCCCTTAGCCTCCAAGAAAGTGTACGAAATTAAGGAGATTTTTTAATTATTACATGGGTTTACGGAACAGGGTATAAAAAAGACGTAAATCTTAACTTCAAATTTTATTATTTTCATTGATTAAATTTTGCTAAAAAATAATATTATGAGAATATCAAATGTATCATGTTTCAGGAACAACTGACTTCCTACATTTTTCAATTTAAATAAGTTGGAATTAAATCGTATTAAGCTTCCTTATGATTTTCTGTTCATTCACCCATCATTCTAAGAAGTATGTTATTATATAAAAATCCATATTATGGTGATATATGATAATAGTTATAACCAGAATTTATTAATTAAATTTTGATAACCACCTTCCGAATCTTATATTAAGCATACCATGTATTTATTTTTTTCGTTACATTAAAGTTTAGCAGAGTTGTAAGTCAGCATATATAAATTAAATCCGAGTGATTCTATAAAATTGGGAATCATTTTCATTTTAGCTCCTTCTCATTGACACTCCAGTAACCTCTACGACGAATGAGGAAGAGAAGAGACTTACAACGCTGAATATTGGAAGGAAATCGAATAAGACTATAACATACTAATTTCCTGCTTCCTGCTTGGTCAGTCTTGAAAGCCAATGTAAAATTAGGGGCTTTCTTGTATAGCAAAATCCATCGTCATCGACAAGATATTCCTGAAATCTATCGTAAAACTATAGCGTATAATGTAGGGTTTATTTTTTTGCCAAAAGAGACATGGTTTTAATTATCGAACTATATGTTCCAAATATGAATTTAAAAAATAAAATTCTGGACACAGACTTCCTGAGCAAGATTATATCGTTTAATCTTGAAAATATGTATTTCCAATTTTCTCATGGAAAGGTATAATGTTTTTTGCATTCTACTTTTCCTGAATATTGATAACAAACGTTTATTGAGTTGAGGCTCAACTCTGAAATTTCTATCAGGATTTCTGGCGGTGATTTCCTGTTGTATTTGGAAGAATGAAATAATCATTCTTAATAATATATCCTCCCATAGGCTGCGCATACGATTAGATTTGGAAGCCTTCTACTGGACAATTTTCTGTAGATTATGTTTTATTTCATTAACGTTAAAACTTCCGTAGCTAGGTGAAGCTTTTATGCTATTGGAAACAGAATATACTTAAAATTTTTAGAAATAATGTTACATTTGAATTAGTATTTTTGAAGGGTACCGTTGTTCATATAAAATACTTCCCTTATAAAATAATTTTGAGCGCTAATTTGTTAAAGATATATCTATTTTTTTTAATTTTACCACAACATTTAAATTTAATATTTAAGTATAAACCCATACACTACCTATGTGTTAACTCTTTTAGATGTTACTGAAGCAATTCTTTCATATCGCAATGCTACATGCAAACCAAACAACTAAAATCCCGTTTATTGGACCACAGAATATTTTTCAACAATGAGAGAACACCTTTGTTACACATTATTTACTGTCTGATACCTGAGTTTCGATACTTCCGTTCGTTATAGGTTTGTGCAATCGCACGCCGTTATTGCGATGAAAGGAACCCAAGTGAGTCTGGATAGACCCCGCCGGGTAATCCGAAATGAAAAACAGTCCTTTAATTTAACCTTTTCGTTCAAATCACATCTCTCACCCATGGTCTTAACATTTCTCCTTTGATAAGATTAATGATTCTAGTAGGCGTAATTTAGTTCGCGGATTATATAGAATTCCATGATCTTTTTAATTTAATTAAATGGAAGTTAAATCATTCCACTACATTGGTTCATTTTTCATGTACATATAATCTTACGGGTGATCCGGAATGATAAATACTCTTTTCGAAATTCCGTTCTTGCTTTGCTATCGTAAAACTCTCATGGTTGCAAAGGACATTACAGTATTGGTGTCTCCAAAATAATGCAAAACATTCAACTGAAAGTCTTTTCAACATATTCCGTGAAACTTCGATTTTCACTACGAATTTCGCTATTTACATAGATATCCATTGATTTGAGTGAACAATGTATAATATTATTTCCCATGTTTTATATAAAAAACCATATTTAAATCCATAGTTCATTTATCGCTTTATCCACCAAGAGAATGCAAAGTGAAGGTAAGTCGCACATACCTCGGAATGAATGAAACGTCAGTGATACGTGGATATTCGGATTTCAGCCTTAGTCATGAATTTATTTATTTTGTTGTTATTCACATTACTTCTTCAATTAAGAGATCATATGAATTTGATGTCGTTTTGATTGTAGAATACAGTGTATTCTTGCAACGGATAATGTAATTTTTAGATGTGAAATGGACTTCGTGCTTCTCAAATCACAAGGCTTAACATGTTCATTTCTGCTCATAGTGTAAATATACAAATAAGGAATTTGACTGAACCCTACTTCTTTACGATATTCATTTGCGCCGATGCTACAACTACAACCTACTGGTTGGAAAGTTTAAGCAAAAAGTAATTTGTTGATTTAAAAGTATGCGAAAATATACGAATCACATCTTAGAAGACAGATTCCGCCCCTTTAGATTTGTAAAATTGATGAATTCCACGTGAAAAGGAAATGAGAACTTTGGATTAAATTATTTACTCTATGTTACCAGTACTCATGAAAATTTTTTAATGCAATCAAACTCATGTTAGAGTAAAGTTTTTTTGGCGATAAATTAAATGAAATCAAAATCGTCAGAATGGTGTCATCGTGTTTATTTTACCATATGGATGTTGTTGCACTTCTCTCAAAGAGAATATCTCTTCTTTGTAGAAAAGTAGGCTGAGCACAAGGGTGTGCGTAATTTTCATAAGTGCACAGTCCTTCAAAAGCAAGTTTGGTTATTTTAAATAAAAAACCGCAATGAAAAAGCAAAATATTTCACAAAGATATTAATGCTGAATAACTTCTCCACGCCGTACTGAGAACCATTCTCGATGATTTCTATCCGTCTCAAGTTTCGTTATGAATTTACTTAAAAAATCTAGCTAAATTAACGGTTTTTGTATGTTTCGACGCTAAAATACAAATAAGGTGATCTGAGATGAACCAATGCAACGCAATTATCTCGTATTGCGCATAATCCTTGAATTAGTTCGAGGATTCCCAACCCAACAATATTCTGCAATCACATTATCACTACGTTTTTTAATATCCTCACTATTAATTACTCTTTTCCACTCTTATATTTGACATTCTCTTTTCACCTATTTTCGTTCATTCATTCATCGTTCGTTTTCTCCTTTTGCATACCGCTTTTTAATACACGAATGCGATATAATCCCAATATTTCCTCATAAGGATTAAAGTATGGAAAATGTGTTAATTTATCGATAACCATTTCATTTCTTTTCGCACTTATCAGCACCACACGCATATCGTATTATGCATCTAAATTTGATTTGAGCGAATCGATCATCGCCCAAAATCCCATCTACCTTACATCGATTTCCTCCCCAAAGCCTCCAAAACATAGATACGATATTGTCGATAACGCCATTTCCGATATTGGTAGGCATATCTTTCCTACTTTGTTTTCTTAATATAATGGCCAGTCGTTGTAAATGATGGAGTAATGTGCATCTAATTTTAATATCGTGGCATTGATTTACTAATGAGCAATACAAATGTAGGTCTTACTTCTTGGAGCGGCGTCACGTACGTATCTACGTATATAATTGATATTTAAAAAATCATCTCGCGCTGCTATCCAAGATGGTGAGAAACCATCCATCTGTATAAGAGACATCCTTGACCTCCTCTCAGGGTTTCCCGGTTAATTAAATGTGTGCTTCCCTGTGGAATAGGCAATGCCAGTATACCCTGTGACTAATACCATGAAAAATAAAACCAAGCGGAAAAAATGATCGACCCTAACGGTAACATCTTCATTAACATGTCGAGATCTTCGGCAAAGTTTATGTTAAAATACTGAAATTACTCTAAAGAAACTGAAAGTTAAATTAATGAAATATAGTCGTCCGCCTTGTACCCAGTAAGCGATTAATTTCGAAAAGAGATGGTCGTAATAAATAAACTGAACCATATTAAAAATTATCCCCTCTATATCCTAGCTAGAATTTTCGGTCTCAACCAGCTGATAATGAAATGTTCAGTTAAAAACATTGTTCTCTTCTTTCATTTTGACAAAGCTGAACAACCCACGGCTAAAATCATATCGGCGTTGTTACAGAGCAAAGTGGAAGGAAAAGGATTGACATTATGACATGGCTCATTAACTAGTTATGAAATTGTTTTAACGTATAGGAAGAGTTACCGCCTACTTTAAAAAATTCATTGCAAACATTTTTTAAAATGGGTCACCAGCGACTCACAAGTTGGAATTGTTAAACGTAATTCACATGAGATAAGTAATAATCTATTTGCCAATAATCCGGACGTTAGCTTCATTTGCAGTCACAATATCTTGAACTACCCCTTGAGAATGGATTTTTAATCGTAAGAGATAACTGAATTGTGTTCCTTTGCTCTCATTTAGTGAATAAACCGTAGCCCCCAACGCTTTTCTTTACTGTAACGCTTGCGAATGAACATTTAATTTGTATTCAAATCACATTTTCATCTATCGTATTGGAAGCACTGATATAAGGACCTCAGGGGTTTGAGTCCTAATTGAGTGGCACCAATTCTTATAGAAGTCATGATCCTTGGAGCCGACAAGAGTTCTGTCTTGAGGTAGGCCCTTCCTCACCAAATACGCTTGCACCTCTTTCCTCCTCACAAGTTATTCCCTGCCTGCCTCTTGGCCCTCGCTATTTACTTTGCTTTCCGCTGCCCCTTCTGCCTGCTCTAAAGTACCCTCCCAGTCCCATCTTCCTGTCCAACTACCAGACTATACATCGCTCTCACCATTTAACAATCCCTTCCCCACTTGCGCCATTCCCCACCATCGACATTTTTCTGTATAATTGACTCTTCCCCCCGCTCTATGTACGCCTCTTCCTATATGAGCCGTTGCTCCACACCAACTCCTCTATGTCAAGTTTGAGATAGTGTTACCGTGACGTGCTAAGTTACACTAAGTCCAGCAGAGAAGCATGATTTAATGAGGAATTAAGATCTAAGATTAGATTGAGGATTAAATCTGTAAGATGATCCTATAGTAGTCAACCTAACCTTTCAGTTTAAGATTGTATTACGTCATATTAAGAATATTAATCGAATATGCCGATCGTTTCGGGAAGACTTTCACCGGCGGTTCTGGAACACAGTTCCCGCAACGAGATCGGTTCTCGGATGAATAACCCATTAAACATTTCGTTCGTTCCCGACCTGTCTTAGTGAGGTACAGATTACAAAAGGTTATCATGAATCATTCACTTAGTCCTGGATGTCGTCATGAATTATTTGTAACTTTAGCTATGTTCATGAAACCCGAAAGAGATCTATGGGTATATCTGCCGCCCAAGTATTAAAAACTTTCACAAACCGAAACTCTATCTCTGGGAAGATCTGTAAATAAGTATTCAATATTTTTGTATTGGAAATTAAGTTCATTAATCACTTTCAAATCACCTCACTACGATTCTGCAAATTCGCAATACCCTGATTCTCCACAAGGCTTTCTCATGAAATGGTCCTTTAGCAAACTATTACTTCTTCCTGGGCAATTTTTATACATACATACTTCTGTGCCCGTTGCTAACTTGGAGTTGGCTAATGTTTGCCGCCACGTCGAAGGCTTACATGGGAGGAAAAGGACTTAATAGCCTCTATTTTGCGCTTAATAGAGTCATTAGGTTCTCTTCTTCACGACCTTCATCTTCTCTCAGATTCCGTTCCCACCCTTTCGCATCTATCCACCGACCCATCCCACTGCACCCCTTGGCGCTCCTCTTTCCATTACACCACCTCGCCATTTTATCCTCACGCTTTCTGTCAAACCCCCATTCCGTTCCACTAACTCCCCACTTTGCCACTCCCAAGACCAAAACCCTCACCTCATCCCCTATTCTCCACCCGATAACGCACTTCCCTCCCCATTGCCTTCCTTGCTAACCCTTTTCCTGCCGCTCTCGTCCTCCACCGCCCGGGCCTTTCAGCCTTCCCCCACATGACCAATCTATTGTCCTCTAACTTGAATCACTTCCTCCGCAAAGCGTCACATCGTACAATACGTACAGTCCCTCGTCGATCCCACCATTCATGTTCCTCATAATTCCTCTGTCGTCACGTCGCATATCTTTCCCGCTGCTCTTTTGCGACTATAGCGGGGTCCCTGCAAAAGCTTTGGAGTGGGCTTAACTCAAGTAAAAATTTTTACATCCGGCCCCTCTCTAATTCTCATATATTTCAGCATGTTGGGTTCCTCAACTTGGATCCAATTGTTGAAGATATAATACCGAAAAACATTTGGAAATTTTACGTTGAAAGAAACTAGCGTCTATAAATTATTATTGAAGTTGTTAAGCTATAAGATCCAAATAAAATCGATGTAGTGACGGCAATATGTGCTAAATCCATTTCAGTTATGTGGTAAAAAAATTGCAAAAGGATTTACAGGCTTCTACTTGAATTCTACTTAATCTCTCGTGGCAGCCAGAAGAAACATTAAGTTTAGCTTCCCTAGGAATAGTTCTTCCCCCGCCAGTTTTTATATTTACTCCAATCTATGATAGTTTTACTACTTGAATTGTTTTTTTTCTGCAGTAAATTCGTAGTTTGAAGTTCATGACAGGAAGGCGTATCGAGAATATATGCTTACGATAAGAACGCAAATTTATAACATTATTACCTACGATTAACTTGGAAGCGTGGAAAAAAAATGTGTGAACACTGGTACAAGCAGTCTTTCTATAACTGTCCTTGGATGTCTGCCTCAATTAAGTGAATGTGAAGCAAATGGGCTTTTTTGGTCATAGAGGAGGTAACAGAACACCACTATTTCATTTGTGATAGTATTTAGCGAAAATAATAGACAATTCACTTCTCCCTGAATTTTGTGGCACTTACTCGTAACTTTGTCCTAAGATTCCAAATAAATTATGCAAACCATCCTCCTCAAGTTATATTGCAATATAAAATAATTCTGACTATAAATATATAACAGTAAACCTTACACCATAAACCTCATACGTATTTCGGTGTCAATCGGCCAACAAATAAACTTGAGCATCTGTTAAAATCGGTTGAAATTATTTTATCATTTATTATTGATATGCTATCATGTTGTCAGCTATTTGTCCCAAATCTGCAACTCTAACTACATCACACAGCTGCCCGCTCTTTTCCCCAAATTCATCCACGCACTTTCCAGGGCTGTTCCTCACTGTACTCATTATACCCTTCCACCCGGCTCAGTCTCCTTACACTCCAGTCTCGCACGCCTCCGGGCTCGATTGCCTTCAAACCCCATCTCCCCCAGCCCCTACACACCCGGCCTCCCACATTGCTCGGCAATATTAAATTATCATTTCCCATTTCCACTTACGGACTCCAACCTCTTCTAAAATCTCTTTTATCCCCTTCCATAGGAATTTGTAGTTTGCGGCCTGCCATTAGCCAAACACCCAAACCCTCAATCAGACAGGGAAAAATGTTTGAATATGAACGTTATAGGTTAGGGCGGTGTGTCTCAGCTATTACACGATAATGCGTGGGGTTTTCGATCGTATTCCAAATGGTTTCAGATTTCTCAGGTCAAAAGGTTTCATTTTACATAAGGTATTGAGTTATTTTTTTCTACCAGAGATCATTTCCCTACTTGATACTCCAATTTTAACCAATTAGCAAGAACATAATTAAAAGAGAAACTTTATAATTCCACATAGATTTATTAGACGGACATTTTTTGTTGTCCATGTCCGGATATTTGTTGTTTTTTTATTGTCCGTGTAATAAATCTATGTGGAATTATGAAGTTTCTCTTTTCATTATGTTAAGTCGATTCCATGAAGTCTCGCCCGAGACAAGGAATTATAATCAGCAAGAAAGTATTAAATGCCCAAGTGGTGTAAGCTCACGATTAACGGTGGCTTTTCAAACATTGGCGGGTATTCATTAAAGAGGTTGGTGCAGTTGAGTGCTTTTATACTAGATTTGAACTGCCTGCTTAAGACCAGTTTTTAAGGTATTCCATAACATTGAGAGACACAATTTCAATGATACTTTCCTCATCTTTGATAGAATGCGTGTAAAAATATACATTTTTTCTCAGTAGTGATTTTTTTCCGGTAAAAAATCTGGATGAATAAATTCCCCTAGAGGATCATTAAGGTTGTGAGAGGGCGTTACAAATGTTTCTCTCGGGCTAATATTTCGGTTGCAACAGGTGAACGTATTGAAAAGATCTTTCCGTTAATGGACCCGAGGATCTACTGGAGCGTCAAGAAAATTAAATGTTTTTCATTTTCTTTCACTTATTTCCTTCATCTGACGCGTGATATATAGTTAAGAAAACGTTACCCATTTTTTTATTTAAGTGAGTTAATACTTATATATTTATGCTTCCCCTATCTGTCCACGCGTAACGAAACCAACTAATAATTTGTAATTCGTAATAAAATATTCTGTACAGTTTTGCATAATGATTAATGATGCTAATGTTCGAGCATAAAATAAAACTTCAAAACTCTTTTTTTTTAAAGACTAGTGAGGTACTTGCAAAAATAGATTCAATCTAAACCACAGAAATAAATCTGAATGTTGGTTTGAGTATTTGTTCTTGTATTACTGCGTTATTAAGTGGAACGTCTTTTTGATAAGAAGTTATGAATTATCTGAATCATTTGAGATATAATCGAGAGAAATTTCATCAAAAATGCACAGCTCTTGCCGAGAGGTCAGTACCAGAAGGCATCATGATAGTGCGCCGGGCCTAATTAAAAATACCACACGCTGCAAATATTATTCAATCATAATGCATGTGATAAATTATGCAAACAGAAAAAATATTTACTTAATGTATTTTTAGTAACTTAATTTACTAAATAATTTGTGAAAATATTTGAATACATTAACTTCGACTTCATTTGAATCGTGGTTTATGCCGTGGAATTCATACTGCAACACACAATTAATTGGGAAGCTAAATGTCTTTCCTGGTTTATTTGTACTATTTTAAATTAACAACATGCTATATATCATTTAGATGAGACGACTAGGAAAAATGAAAGTTCTCAATTATTACTAAAAGACGTTTCGACTTGATGCATTTCAAATAGAATCTGTGGACAAACATGACGGCATTTTATACAACCTATTAAATGAGTTTTTTCCAACATGAAAATGATAATGGAGTACTACTGATGACGCATGTTTTAATGTATAAAAACATTATTTAAGTGAATACGACATTATTAAAAGATTGGGATTATTTCCTCTTAGGTATTTGGAGTTAAGCACCTCCGGAGTATTATAACAACTGTTTTAAAGTGAACCATAGTGGAAAATGATCCAAAAGAGGGTTTTAATAGTATATTTACATAATAAACCGATTTACGTAAACATTTACGAGATGGATATGTAAATTAAGTTCATGCAGGGCGTATTGCTTATGAATATAATCGAAAAACGTACACTTTACAACATTGCAAGGTTCATTTGCTCTTAAAGGATATTTTATGTTTTCTGGAGCTAAAAGAATCTTGAAAAGTTGGAAAATCTATGCATGTAGGTGGTAAAAAAAGGAAATCTGTATTTAGTATAATTGAGGCAAACCCCTCCGAGGTCCCCAACTCGACCAACATTCCCAACAGGCGAATCACCCGTATACTAATCCGTACAAGGTATGTCAAATAGCCATGCGACAAAACGTAGCATATAGAAGTAGGGCGGCGGCGGTCCTCATGATGGAGGCAGAACGATCTGTTCGGCTCCATTCTAATATGACGTACCCCCATTCAGCGAATGCGACTGATTCTATATTTGAAAAATGTATATCTTAATAATTCAGGGTCATTGAATATGGCGCTCCTACATTTTTAAATATATATATATATATTTTCCTATTTCCTATATAAATGTTATTGTGGATATATTCCTACACCTCTGCCACAGCTTGATTAGACCCATTCGAGCGGTATAGGCCTCGGCCAGATAGCTAGTGATTTGCTCGTCCAAAGCCCACATATTCTCCGTCTAAAGATTTTGTGATATCAATGTCGCCTGCCATGGTTTGGAATCTGAATACGCATACACTTAAAATTTGATATTTAGAAAATGTGTGACAGTAAGCCACATTTTTATCATGTAATATTTGGAGACATATACTGTTTGTTTCTTTCAAACGTCTATAATAAGATAGGCAGAAAATTTCATGATACAGTAGATACATGTTATATAACCTGCAACTCCTTCAATGAATCTTCTTCAAAATATTGGTGACACCGAAATAATTTAACGCCTCCTGGTTAAAGAGAATGCAGTTGCCCAAAGGGTGTTATTACGTGATTCATTTTGTACCCTCAAGAATTTCATAGATTTTACAGGTTCCATAGCTGACTTCTTGTAATACATGATCCGTACATTTGTTTCTTTGAATTTATCAATATTTTACCAATGACTGACGTAATTACCTTATAATGTCGGGAAATAATCGTCCAGGAAACAAATAAGCATCTCTCTTTGAAACGTAAATACATTCCGTGTGACACCGCTCCGAGGTGGGGACGTCTTCATAATAACGGATGCGGGGCGTGGCCCATGAGCAATGTATTCTACATCTAATATACTTTAATATTACATATTTCATGGTTCTTCCCGTTCCCTGAGTCAAATGGAGCCTGCCAAAATACACCAGTCAAATCGATTTTTGGAAGAAAACTTGGAAAAGGTGATATGGTGATAAGGACGAAGGGAAATATTGTGCAATGAAAGCGTAGGTTTACATTGGTAGTTTGCAGTTTTGTTGGGGAGGCGACTGACAGCTAAGGTCATTAGCGCCATTAAGGATTGATTGAGATTAAGGAGGATTGATTGAGGAAGAGTGAAGAGAAACCCGATGTCGGCATTAGCTTACTCTGGTCGAAAGGCGCCAAGGGGTCCGCAGTTTAACGTCCCATCCGACGGACGTCGTACACACTCCAAGTGCACTCTACAAAGCACCTCTAGTAGGGATCGAAATACCACTGAAAAATATTTGTCTCCAGGATTTTAACCCAGGCCTTCTCGGTGGGAAGCCTGTATGTTAGCCTCCACCCCGTCCCGATCCCCGGCTTACAATGGGACTTGTTCCAGGTTGTACATATCTTAAAGTACCTTGAACATCCCTGTGGTCTAGGGGATACAAAATATTCTGGATACGAGCACAGGTCTTACCGTGCCTGACACCTTTTTGCGAACCAACTGGTTAATGTAGTAGGTGATTGGAGGATTACTTGGGTATTTAAAACTCTAGGTGTGTTCCTTGAGGCTCTGGGAGATTCACTGCTGCGAGGAACAACTCAGTGACGCTAAAGAATTCTTATTGATATGGCAGGGTATTTGGGAAAAACTCTTTCTGACTAGAAGACGTTTGACTTACTGTGGCTGCATGGTGCTTCAATCGGTCCTCTTCTTGGAAGCGATCGACGTTTTTTAAGGCGTGTCATACGGTAGTTCTAAATCGGAATTCAACTCGGTGCCAGTTGGAGGAGCCATGTCCCGCTCAATGACGGCTAAGGAGGAAGATGCGAAGGAGGATTTATGTGAGGTGCCGTTCGGCAGATCTTATTTAGTGTCGCCTTCTTAATCAAATTCTAGCAGGTGCTCCGGGTCCGCAGGTTCCCCGCTGTCAGACATATTAGGAAATCCTCTGTTGCCGCAACCTCCTTCTCTGGGTCGGGTAGCTTATAGTCGCAACCTCCCGTCGTTTCATTTTCAGCCGATTTGATCTATCTTGCGACCCGGCCACCGCCGCGTCCGCTCGATTGGACTGTCCTCGCTGCCTAGTGGACTGCCACCTGTAATGAAACTGTACCGATTGCTGCTGCTGCATTTAAACATGCACTACAGGAGGAATCTGTAAGGTATCGGTAGGGAGGGTGGACGAAACTGAGGGTGAAAAATTTTTCTAATCAATCGACTACGCGCATTGGTTGTCTACTTTATAATTTGTTGTGCCAACGTTTTCTTCGATTAGAAAAAACTTAAAATTAGTATATATTTTCTTTGCTTTTTATGAAGGAAAGAAAACAAAAATGCAATGGGTGAAATGAGCAACTAGTATTTCTACTTTTACAGTGAAATCGTTCGTAAATGTTTTGGTTGGACGAATTCAGAAAGAAAATTAGACAATTGTGAAGATATAGATACCGCTCAATTCCTGGTATTGAATGTAAAACATGATAAGCAGTTTAAGAGCACGTATTAAGATATGGTTATTTATATAACGTTAACATTCATCAATAATATTAAAATTATTGGAATTTAATGTCGGAGGAAACGTGTGTACTCACCGCGCAACATAGCGGTAGCTTGGAAGGTACAATTTGGAAGTATTAAAGGATAAATCCTTAGAATTGCAGCAAGTTCTGATGAAATTCACGAGTATGAGGAGGAAAGTAATAAGCGTGTTTGCCAATATTGGGATTATAAGTTAGAAGGTAAATTGAAAAAAGTTTTAGGAAAATGTGGATTAGAAGTTACAATATTGGGTGCTGTAGAAGCAATATGTGAAAATAGTAGTTTATGACTAACTCTAGCAGGGGACGAAACAAAAATCTAACTTTTCTTGCTCTACCTATCCAGATAGAGAACCTTGTAAATGATATGTGTGTGTGCATTTGTTTGCATTGAATACATACAGTAACTAATTCCGTTAGTTGCAGTGAAAAATCCAAAATATTCGTTATTTAAACATTTTTTAAACAAATTATAGAATAGGACCATGATTTGGCTTTATAATGAGCTTATTTTTGTCATTAAAAATCTCAAAATAGCGTAGCATTATTTTCTTACAATTTAACGTAAATATATAAATACTTCCATGAGAATCAAGGGTTATTAAGTTGAATTTGAAGTTAAACATTTCTCTTTCACTGTCTTGAAAGTAAAAGCTACGAAAAATCTTCCGCGACAACTTTAATTTCTGGTGATTCAAAAGGAGAAAAACCTTGAAAGAAAAAAAATATTTGCGGAGGCTGTGAGGAGATGATAGCTTTATACACGGCGCACATTAAGGCGTTTTCCATTTAATTGGGTCACAGGGGAGTCACTCCAACTGCGACAGAATCCACACGGTCGTGAGGTTTTGAATTACGCTCCTCGGCTTCTTTTTTCTCTCTCCCCGGAACGAATTACATAAAAAAGCAGCGTGAAGCCATAGAGTAATGGTTACGGAGGAAGACGTGGCCGTTGTTCCCATCTCAGAGAATCCCCCAGGAAAGTAGGGCTCCCGGAGATGGGAAAGAAGGGGGGTAGTAGATGGAGAGGAAAATGGGGTGGTGGAGTTGGAGAGCATGAATGAGGAAGAAGGAAGGTGTGAGGAGAAGGGCGGTGGGGTGGAGGGTGCCATTGGTGGGAGATGACGAAAGTGGGGAAGGGGGTGGTCGAGATGTTTGGAGAGGTCCGTGGAGGGAGGGGCGAGAATGATACGGAGAGGGCTCTTAGGAAGAAAATGGGCTTGAAAAGGGAGTGCGAGTGAAAGGAAACAAAGGCCATGGCATCGGCGTCTGATAAAATATACAGCGCATGGTGAGAAAGGAGGAGAGAGGATTTGCGGAGAGGCCAAGGAAGCAAAGCCTGGATCATGTCGAGCCTCAATTGGTGCCATATTGCAAAGTAATAAATGAAGACTTTAACATGAATTCTCCCTGTTGCTCACTTCAGACAATTATAAACCAATTGTGCAAAGCTTCTTGTGCATTGTTAGCTGTGGATTAAAGAACTTCCGTTTTTATCGTTGACATAATAAAAATGGATGGCTCCAATTATTACCTCACAGCCGTGTTAAGAAAAAGATGTTAGAGTTATTCGTAACAAAGTGCAATGAAACTATTTATACATATTATACTGCTTGCAGTATAATATGTAATTCTGCGTGCTTGCTACTATACAGCTTGTGACTGGATATGGTGTCACCATAAAAAATTTTATCAATAATTATTAGATTGTCCATCAAAAATAGCGAAAAACTATGCTACATGTGATCGCAATTTCAGATTTTTAAGGTTATATCAAATTATAGTAGGAAATTTGTTTCTTCTCATTGATGCTTCCACGTTATTCTTTTAGTACCTATTAATACTCACTAACAAATATAAGTATGCTCCTAGTCCAGCCCGTGATATACGTTGTCTTCTTTCAGTTCCAATCAGAAACGCATAATAGAATTTTTCTAAACCTTTATTACCAACGAAACTCTCTTTAGATAATATCTTCTTCTGACGCGGGTGAAGAACCTGCGTTTGCAGTAAAAAGGCGAACACTCGATTCAATTTTTGTTTAGTTGATCTAACTTTAAGATTAATTTCTGCTTATGCTGCATAAAACGTTAACTTGCTTGATTATAAATCCCTAAAGTGGTAACCTTTTGCAAAACTATTCCATATAGTGTTATTTATTTATTCTAAAATCATGTATAAATTATTTTAAGATTATCTAACTGCTATTTGAGTGGCGATTACCGACTGTAGGATTAAGAATCCTAATTTTAATGTTTTTCATTGATTTCACTGCATTATGCGCAGATGAAATCATTGCAAAATTGAATAATAATCCTTTCTTTATTCTTGCTTCGATATCATATTGTAGTGAAATATGTAACCAACACTTAAGTCTAAAAAACAAGAAACCGCTCTTTTGTCATAACATGTTACTCCAAGGTATTCTGTTCTGGTTATGTCAATACACATTTTCTTCAAATTTAGGAATGCATTGAAAATTGATTTATTCTTTTTCATTTACTTCTAAAAGAAAACAATCAAACCTTGTATGGCTTCACCTGTGAATTTATTTTTCAAATTCAAAAACAGTTTGGTGTAGGAATGTTTACGATTTTTATTGTATCCTTTTGAGTAGTCCTAGCCACATTTTTATTGCCAACTAAATATGTTTAATGTCCCAGTAGTGCGTTTCTCCTCTTCTCCTCGGCAATTTTATATTACAAGGTATTCAGAAGGTCCATGAACATTTCGATTTTCATATATGGTGCGATTAGGTGTGAGGGATGTACTATCCGTCTTACTTTCAGCTTGTACGAATGCATATACTCATTTAATTCTGTAACTGAGTCACTTAGATTTTATTTTTCAATGTTCTTTCTAATTTTCGCCATTTCTTCATCTAATCCTCTTATTAATCCTGATATTATTTCATTATGATCCCAAATTCAAAAAGGCGAACGTGAGTTAAAATTAAAGTTTAAAAAATTAGGTCTAATTTTTTTTTTTAAATTTATATATTCTCTAAAATTCCCTTTTTTTAATAAAAAAATTAAATTCCTTCATCACTTCATCTTGAATCTGATAATGTGTTAACCTGAACCAGTTCTACATGCTCTTATGCTGAAAATCCTTCTTGCTACGTAAATTGTTTTTATCTGTTAAGATACCTTCCGATTAACAAAGAGCAAATATATGATGGGGAAAATCGAAGTCTTTAACAAATTTATAACTAATTCAGGTCCATTTATCTGCTCTCAACAAATTGACAGCCATTTTTCTGCTCGCCAATACACAACCGAACGACATCTTACGTAATTCATAGCATTCTGGCTTTAGGTATGAGCAGTAGTCTCCCTTGATCTCCACTATAAATTAACAATTCCGAGCCAGATTGCGGAGAAAACCATGCAAGTCTTGCGAATAACGCTGAACATTTGTGAAGAATGACTGATGTCTTGGAATATTTACTGCTATCTTTGTGCGCCAAAATATAACGCAAGCAGCTATACAGAATCATCATACAAAGTATTTATTTTGTTATCCTCCTGCGATCGGGTGTTGAAACCATTTTGAAGGTAACTTCATGTTCTAACTGAACTATGAAATTAAAATATTTTCGCAACAGTTACATTATTTAAAAATATTTGTTTATTTAATTAATACATTGCCAAAAATTATTTTGAAAACCTTACTTGATGGTTCTGGTAGGATTTGAAACGCTGGTTTTTTATCACTGTACCTTAGAGGCATCATTTATACAAAAAAATCCTCTCCATCTGCTAAATCCGCAACAGGAACACTATGGGTAGCAACAAACTTCTTGCTCCACACACCATCGCACGGAAATCTATAACAAATCTTGTCATGTTACAAATAAGTTCTTTTTCCTCGGGTACAAAAACTTAACCAGTGTACTCTCCCTCATTTTACTCAGCTGCTATAGAGATCACCGTTTCTCGTGTATGTTTTTTCATCTCAAGCAATAGGATTTGCATCATTATTTTCAGTTGTTGTTATTTTTCTCATTACTCTTTATATGTTTTAATGTAACTAATTTTGTCGTTTCAATTTCAATAACATAATAATCTATAAAAAACGTGAAAAATAATTGTTAAAATGTATATACATCCATCCCCTAATTCATAGGGCTTTCGCAGGTTATTCGCTCTCCCGCTTTTCCGCTCTCCCTAGCTTTTCCAAAAAATCCCATTCCTTGCTTAGATTTTTTATTGTTCCTAACATGGTAAACTAAATGTCTAACGTCTTTCAACAGTTGTCTAATATCCTTACATGGTTCGGTGATACCTGCACTTACAAATTATCAAATTGTTTGTAATTTTCCCAAACTATGTAATCACTTCGCCCACTGGTCGCCTCAAAGAAAACTCTTTTCGCATTTACTTACACTACACGCACATACTTGCATGTATGGCTTACATTACTACCCCTAAAAAATGATCACCACTACTAACATTATGAGACCATGTTTGCTATACTTCATTCCAAACCAACTGTTTAGGAATCAATTGATACTCGTACTCACAACGGCAGGTGGGGGTTAGCCTGGAATATTCTGGAAAACTCGTAGCATAATATTAATTACCTTGCCGTACGCCTCCTACACATCGACGAAAGCACAAGACACTTTCTTAAAATGTATTCCATCTACTTGACACGTATGCGATCATGAACAAACTGATGATTCTCTACCATGAATAAGATCATGCTCCACTCTCTATATTGTGTCTATTATAACTTTACGTACTCTCTTAATCAAAACTTTACCAAGAAATGTTTCCAACACAATCAGTAAATTCATCATAATTCCATTAGTTTCTCAAAGATACCATCTCTTAATGTTAATTCGCAATTACTATATTTTTGCAATATTTCGGTGGAGCTAAAATCAGTAAGAAATTTGTAACAGAAAGTGTTGGTACTTTGGATTTTACATTCAAGAGTAACAATTTAAAAATTGCATTCTCTCTCTCTCAGTTTTCAGTGAAATAGCTCTTAATGAACAAAATCTGAGATACGCCAGAGAGATTATTAGCCCGTAACTACTGCCTTAGACTAAAAGAATCTACTTAAATGGCATGTAAAGAATCATGCTTATTTACACACACAATTTTTTTTCCAATTGCAGCTTTCTATAACCTGGAAAATACCTAAATTCTTATAAAATATATTTCTTTTTTATCCAGTAAATGAACGTGAACTGATATTTTTAAGTTAATGATTTTTAAAATTTCTCCATAAAGATCAGTATAAAAGAATTTTCACTGGCTCCTCACTCTATAGGAGTTACTGTTAAAGGCTGAGTAACACTCGTATATTTAACACTTTAAGACTTCACTTAGTGGAATTGTTGGATTTCCAAAGTAATTTTCTTCACAGATTTTATTTATTTTACATTGCAACGCGTTTCACCGACTTAAAATTCGAATTAAGTCCCCAAATATTAGAATGAATGTTGAGATATCGTCTTTACCCTCTCCTCGAGGACATACAAATCCAACGGTTCTAAGTAGCCTTCCGCCCCTCCACCCCCCCATAAACCGGGACCAGACCCAATGATTAGTCATAACCGAGGCGCCACCACTTCTTCTTCCTTTAGCCGAAAAAGCCACGATAACCGACATTGAAGTTCTAGAAAACCCACCCACCCCCACCTTCAACTTCCCACCTCTACACTGTCCGAAGGGTACGTATTCCACAACTTTATGTGTAACTTGTACCTGATGATCCCGCAAGTTGGTGAAGCGCTTTGTACCATAAAATAAAGCCTGTGGAAAATTAAACCTCTTTCAATAGGGCCTCGAATATTCAACTCAAAACATGCTGAACAATGTCGTACACTATAGAATCCTGTTCTAACTTTTTAATCAGTTGCACATTAGTGAAAAGGTTGAAAGTATATTAAAAATTATTTTAAATTTGATTAAAATGTCGGGTTCCTATCACATATGATTACACCCAGTTATATTTGTGAACTAGGATGGAACATGATTTCATTTTCGCAGTCAACGTAATGAGCATATTCAGCAACCACTTAAAAACGCATTTGCCTTTGACCTATTTAATCTCATAAATAATGATATATATAATATATATATTTTTATATATATAGACAAATAAATAAATATATATATAGATAAATATATATAGATAAATATATATATATATATATATATATATATATATATATATATATATATATATATATATATATATATAAACCATAAACACAGTAATCAACCCGAAGGTCGGTTTAGTAGGTGATGGTAGAGCTCACCCATGTACCAAGCCCGACGGCGTGTGAATATTCACACATCAGGGTAGGGGGGCCAGGGGGGGTTCCTTTCCCTGTGCCGGTTATGGTTTCCCAGGAGGATCTGGTACCCGAAAAATAAACTAGCTTGGGTGGAGCTGCAGGTGCCCAAAGTGCCTTTCCCGGGAATCGAACCGGGGACCCGAGCAATATAACTTTTGGACGGCACAATAGAACACAGAATAAAACAGATAACACGTAAAAGGACACTCACACTGTAGATGATTTAAGCTTTCGGCCTACTCCGAGGCCTTCTTCAGGTCAGTTATATATATATATATATATATATATATATATAATGTCTATGTATATACGTATGTGTATATATTTTTTATATAATTGTGTACGTTCATGGAATTTCATGCCGGCTCACGAAAGTCTATGAAATACATTTTCCAGTCACATGGTCTCCATACACCCATTCTTAGGCATGCGCATCCTGTACCATCATCCTTGCTCCCTTTTACCAGACCGAGGCCAATGAAATTACCTCAAACATCCCTCATCCACGTCCGTTTGAGAGCTCACGTATCTTTTCAAATCCTTGGGGGCGTTGCGAAAGGGTAAGGCAAGGGGTGCAAACGGATAAGAGAGGTAGAGCGGGGGCTGGGCCGGGCTGCAACCGATGAGTGTGGGGCGCGTAGCGGCGGTGGCACAAGGGGAGAGGAGCACGGGGCGGACAGAAAGCAGAGTGAGTGACGCCATGGACGAAAACGACTGTGAGCACTGACGCGAGACTTCATTCCCAGCGAACCCAAGATTCCCGCGAAGCCTTTTTCATCCATCCCGCATGCATTCATAAAAATTCAGCCTTGATGCCAGCTCAGCTTCCACTCTCCCCCAGTATGGGAGAGATATCGAATGAAGTGCGATCCGGTACGAAGCCGGTAAAGACGCTGCCATTGTAGATAACCTCTGAGGAGAGCTCTCGTCATCTCGAAAGCGAGATACACCGAATACATGAAAAATATATCAAAGGAATCGGAGCGTGTCGCTATGGGAAAAGAGATGTATTATAATTTCATGGAGGGAGATGGAAATATTTAGATAAATTACAGCGAAATCCAACATTTTTTAGTCTGATTTTGTTCTGCATTCACTGGTAGTTGATCGTAAACGGGCAGCAGGATTGGCAAATGAAGGCAGAGGGGAATAAATGGAAATGGGATGGTGGAAGCGGTGAATTGCACCATGGGAGCATTTTGTGGCATCGCCTCCACTACACTGCTGAGGGAAGCCAACGGGGAACTTGATTGAAGAGGACCAATTATATCTCCTCAATTAGCACGCTCGGTGCACTTGTCTGGTGATGAGGGTGTGTTATGCCTGAAATAGAAAACAGCAGAGAAGGGAAATGGAACAGAAAACACTAGAGAAGAGTTTGAGTGATGAGTGGTGCATAGAGAGACCTGCTGTTATTAGAAACAGTCCTAACAATCATGATAAAAAAAGAAAAGAGTGAGAGGAATAATTAACTCCAATTCATAAGTTGACGGAACTTCATTATTTTTTCCAGAATGAAAAATGCTTTTGAATGCTCGTTGTGAACGAACTGCTTGCTTACAAAAACTAATTCCTCAACAGTTACCTTTTTTACCCAATGTAAATGCACACTGGAATTGTTTTTGCCTGTTGTAGTCGCATAATCATCCGAGCAGAGTATTTCATTAAGAATGAATAATTCAAGAACGGATATTTGAAATTTTACGTTCACGCAGATTTACAACAATATTAATTATGTTTGCTAAAAAAATAGTTGTTTACTTTGATCCATGATTTAGCACATGGGAAAATATTTCTTTACAATATGCTGCCAATGAGACTTTTCCGTAGGCACATTAGCGAAGGGTTATGCTTGTTATTCATTGTTTTCAACAGAGGTTACTATACATGTAAATTTCACCCTGCGATGAATACTCTACATTTTCAATTCAGATTCAATTTTCTACCAGTTGATCGAAATGACTGAACCTCTTGAAAATATTTCTCAGTTAGTATTCTCCTCTTCTCTCACGCAACGAGTGAAACCGATTTCCCTCTGGAACTCTGTACCGACGAAAACTATTAGTTCAAACGCACCGACAAAAAAATAGGTCTCAAGTTATGGTAAAGGTTGGTTACCGAAATAGTAGATTTTATAGAGATGGACTAGTGCACGAAAGGAAAACGGAACCCAGGTTTACAGCGAATGAAGGATACTGAATTTATGTGTTAGGGTGCAGGGCGTGGAGGGGTTACTGGGCACGCACCGTCAACCTCCATTATGATCTCTCGAGCTTTGCCGGGGAGAAAGGCAAGTTCAGTGTAATCACGTCACTCAGAATCCTCCTCGGAATGCCCTCATGGGAGATAGATCGAGAACACGCACACACACCGGGGACGTGCTCCGGGAGGACATGGGTGAGAAGGAAGGATGGAGAAGCCGAATAAATTACTCCATCTTTCACATAGTTTCCCTGGCTCTGTTTGTTACCTTTGTTCCTCGCCGATTCCGCTCAGCAAAGAGGCGACAACCATAAAAATCCCCATCGTATTGCCGTCATCGTCATTTTCATTAATTTTCGTTCATGTGTATATGCCCCGTTATGAAACACATCCGCTGATAGAAAGAAAAAAAGCAGTGCGTATCCCGCAAATCTGTGCCACTAATCGGTGACAAGCAGTAATGAATCTCAAAAACGTTGGGGAAATTCGAAATGCAAAGTGTCTCGAGTGGAGGTAGATCAAATACTTGAGATGCCGGTGAAATCACGGTTGAATGATGAGTTTTGTTGAGTGTGCAACCAAATAGAACATTTGAATGGTTCAGTGTGTGTTAAGTCAACGTGAATCTCCATATCGTGAATTACAGTAGTGGCTTCATTAGGCCTCTTTGTACGCTTTACCTTTCTCATTCCCTAGCTTACTTTTTTTTGCTTAGATCATCAAGTTTTTCAAACCATGTCGTACTCCTACGCCGCACGACCCACGTGCTCTCATTGCTAAGAGTCTTCGTCTGTATTGCCACAAATCCACCTCGTCGGAATCAGTAAGTGTTATCCTCGAGCTGTACGCTCAGGACAATTTTTTCTTGCTCACTTTTCACTTTGGTTCCTCATCTCATTTTTCAAATATCTTTGCCAATTATCCAATCGATTTCATTCACCTAAGGGGCGGAAGCACACCAAATAAAAATTGCTAAATCTGGTTGGAATTAATCATTTGCGGAGTGAGTAAACATCATCACCTTCAAATTTCATAGACATTGTAGGATGGTTGTGCAAGTTGCCTACTTTGAAGCTGCGATAAGTGTTTAGTTACCTAAAAGATTATTTGATTGATATTTATCAAAGTAACTCAGCTTCTCAGAAATATATATATATATATATATATATATATATATATATATATATATATATACACATATATATATATATATATATATATATATATAACGGCACTACTGTTTCTTCTGAGAAAGACAGCTAAATTTCGTCGAAATTATTAAGAAATAACGTGTGAGTATTCTTTTTATGACTCTTATATTGTTTGTTGCCGTCCGAGATTTTATATTCATCAGTTCCGTGTTACTTCGACTAAATCATATTATATATATATATATATATATATATTATATGTGTTCCTTTACCCTTTTCCTTACCTCTATTTCAATGTGAATGTATATTTATTCGCCATATGGCGGTATTTCGTGTTTAAATGTGTATATATATATATATATATATATATATATATATATATATATATATATATATATATATATATATATATATATATATATATAGATGATGCGGAAGTACTCACGAGAGCAATATAACTTTTGGACGGCACAATAGAACACAGAAAAAAACAGATAACACGTAAAAGGACACTCGCACTATAGATGATTTAAGCTTTCGGCCTACTCCGAGGCCTTCTTCAGGTCAGACTGAGAGGTGTTGAGGGAAGAGTGCCTGGGGAGGGGAGGGGGGACGGAAGGTTTAGGGACTGTTGGGAAAGAAATTAAAGATGGCGGTTAAGGGTGGGAATTTTAAAGGATCGGAAATATAGGATGTATGCGTATCACTCTATGTTGGTGGCTGAATCGGGTTTCCCCGATATATATATAACTTTTGGACGGCACAATAGAACACAGAATAAAACAGATAACACGTAAAAGGACACTCACACTGTAGATGATTTAAGCTTTCGGCCTACTCCGAGGCCTTCTTCAGGTCAGACTCATATATATATATATATATATATATATATATATATATATATATATATATATATATATATATATATATACATATATATATATAAGGTCTCTGCTGAGTGAAAGAATTTAGCCAATAAATAATGTGAGAGAAATAGCCTACCTAGAACAATGAGGCTTTAGCTTCCTTAAAGTTAAACATTTTTAAAATTTCGTTTCTTTTCTTTAATATGTGTAGCGTAAATAGCAATACTGAGGTACATAACCATTAGACCTTGGAGAAAAAAGTTGAGTTTCCTCGGATAAAGCGTTAGTCATCCTGAAATAAATGAACATCTTTGTACTCGTACTATGTACGAAATCTTTTTCTCATTCATTCGATTTGCTTCTCCTTTTATTTTCCCGATCACACTTTAATCTAAATTTTGAAAATGTTTAATTTGGAATTTTGAAAGGGAACATACATATACGAGTATGTATGACTTTTATGACGGGAAAAATATATGAATTCCATGGATGACGGAAATTTCCCATGGGTCAAAGATTATGCTAAATTGATAAATTTAAGTTTTAAAAATTGCTCAAATGTATACAAATAAGTAAATATATTATGTTTATCAATATGAAGGTCACTATGAATCTTCTTTTTAACGCCCAGGCAAAATTAATGAGTTAGCCGATATTTTGAAAAGGAATAGTAAAAGAATATAAAAAGAAGAATCGGAAGAGATTACCGGAATTCATGGATCAAACATGAAAGATGAGCGCTTTTATTGGAAGGATTAACATTTATTAATACGGCAAGCGGAATAGTAGAGCATTCGAAAAAGGACTATCTTCGTGGGCAGTTCTATTGAAAGCTCTTAATTCTTACCCACCACCTGCACTAAATTCTCTCAGAGTCCCTTAATCCGCTTTGCTCTCCGTCACATTGATTCCCTTCCACGACATCGTCACGATATTTTATTTTTTTATGTTCCAGAATTCATTAACCCATATTTGATTTGCCGGCACAGATCTAGAAAGTTACTTCTACCCAATTGTTTTCCTAAAAGTATTTTGTTTCTTCAGGTTCACTCCTCTGCTAACAATTTGAATCACATCGATATCGATATAAATACCCCATGAAGACACTAAAAATGTGTGCAGTAGAGCAACCAGGAGGGTTGAATAGGTGATAGAGGATGATATGGAAGTGGAAAGGAAAGGTAATATTTAGAAAAAATCAATCAAATAACGTGAAAATGTGTATGCATATTGCAGGAAGACTCAAAACAAGTGTAAATTCACGTAGTGAATTAGTTATTTGTCATAAGAAAAACGAACTAAAAATAAACCACTACCATTTATACGACAGGCCTTCACCATAACAAGACAGGCCATGAAGAATTAAAAAGTAAGAGGGCGCAATTATACTGGAAAATAGAATGAGCATTCATAGTCTACACTTGACACACCGCTTTAGACATCGGACGGAGTTAAACGCCCCTTCACAGAGAGAAACGAGGGATGGAAGGAGAAACTTGAAAATAAGAAAGAACAAAGGAAAGCAGGCAACAATGAACCGAGGACTACAGTAATTAAATGGTAGTCCTATGTGGTTATGTAGGAAGGGGTTTGACAGCAAAATACACGATATTGGGGAAAGTGAATGCATTCGGGTAAAACTAACTATCCCTAGGTTTTGTGAGTGGCAAGTTGGATTTTTCCTATCACTAACCCTATATTTGCTAAACCGCATTATCCATGGGAAGACAGATCCCTTAAGTTACCTTAGTTCCACCATTTATTCCCCTATTTTCAGACTTATAACGCTAGCAGCCAATAAATGTTGGAGTGCGAATAATTTGCGAGACTCAGGCACTGAAATGAGTATGTTTAACCTAGCATTTAATTGTCTTTCTTCTGATGATTCCCAACCCAACCCCAGACGGATTTTTGTGACGCTTTTTGTTTTGTCTTAAAAGATTTAGGTAAACGGACTGGCCTGCGTTGAACCTTTTAAATTTCCCGAATGAGACTTTTTAGTCGGATCCCATACAATATATGCAAACTCTGAATCAGGCCCTGCAAGAGTATGGTAACAAAGTTTCTTGACCTAATAGTCCCTCCTGCCAACAATGGATCTAACATCTATTAATTGATTTCCCGCAGATTTTACGTATGGGGGTGCCATAAGTGAAGTCGTTAATTATGGTAACAAATAATTGTCGTTTTACCGTATCATCCACTTTTAGGGCAACTTCAGCTAGTTTTCAAAAGAACCCTGCTGATTTATTGAAGAAATTTGCCTTCAAATATTTATTATGGTTAGATAAAAATCTACATTTTGAAAACCATTTTGAAGTTCAATCTAGATTCTTTGCTGTTGTTAAACGATTCTTATCCCTACATACTTCCCGAAAAATCACCGTGTGATCCGCGAAGATCCTAATCTTACTCTTTAGACCGATGTTCAAATCGTTAACAAAAATTAGAGAAATTGCAGAGTTTACTCTGGAATATGTTTCATATTAAAAGCACAATCAGCTTCCAACTACGTGAATTTTCTTGGCTTGTGCATGATAAAGATGTTCTAGCCTAGCCGAGTTCTAGGATAGCCTGCTGAATATTTTCTTTCTTTGTGCGGTAGAGGAGAGATTATGCTTTAATCTCCTCCGCTAAAACTTGGAGGAATGATAGCATATGAAATTTCGATTCCTGTTGGAGAATTGAGACCGGCGGCCTATACATGAACCCGGAAATTGTATTATTACTTTGAAAGATGTCAGAGGTGCCCAATTACGACTTCATTGTACAATGGTACTATTTGGTTTTAATAGCATGTGATTCTGATAATTCATGAAATTTTATGCGAAAAAAATCAAAATTCTACTGTCCCTTTACTAATCTTTACATGCTAACAAATTCTTTCTGTAATTTTCTTTTGTTTTAGTTTCAACGAGAAAATTAATAAAAACCTCAATAATCAGTGAGCTTACACTTTTGATAACGCATGAAATATTACACAAAATATTTATCAGAAACTCATCTAACCCTCAGTAATACTAGTATGCAATAAATGCATTAATTTTTTTCTAATTTTTTATGAGACAACTAACTAAGACTGTAAAATAGTTAGAATGGAGCTATGATGATTTCGATATATATATATATATATATATATATATACAACACCTTGTAACACCTTGCAACACCTTGGCTATATATATATATATATATATATATATATATATATAGCCAAGGTGTTGCAAGCATTGCTGAGTGAATTGGAGGTTCAGTGCGATAACTATGGGATGAGATTCAACATTAATAAAACAAAGGTTATGCGATTTACCAGAAAGAAAAAGGCTAAGCTAAATATTAAAACAGGAGGGGAAAAAATAGAGCAAGTAGAGCAATTTACATATCTCGGAAGTGTTTTGGACCAATACGGTCAAAGTGGTAGGTACGTAAGGAGAAGAATTGCGCTAGGCAAGGAGGCTTTCTCAAGGAGGAGGGAGTTGATGACGGGGACGTTGAGTAGGGATGTTAACAAGACTCGTAAAAACTCTGATATGGAGCGTAGCTATGTACGGCACGGAAACGTGGTCACTGAAGCAGGAGGATAGACGAAGATTGGAGGCCTTTGAAATGTGGGTGTGGAGAAGAATGGAGAAGGTGAAATGGACCGAAAGGAAAACAAATGAGGAAGTACTGGAGATGGCGGGTGAGGAGAGGGGTTTGTTGAGAGAAATCCTATGGAGGCAGGAAAAATGGATGAAAGGCGTATTGAGCGGAAGTGGAATGTTGAAGAGGGTAATAGAGGGGAGAATGTTGGGCAAGCGAGGTAAGGGCAGGAACAGGATAGGGATGTTGGACGAGATGAAGGGAGGAAAGAAGTACACCGAGATGAAGGACCTGATATAGATTAGTTTGCTAGGTTGGGAGCCACAAAATGTTTATTTAATAATTGTGTCCATCCGGAAACCTACCTAAACGGTAGATTACCTAATAATAATATATATATATGCACACAAAAACTTTATTTCTTGATAATTTCGACGGAATTGAACTCTGACTTCCTCGGAAGATTAGTTAGAACTGACTAAACCAGTCCTAACTAATATTCCGAGAAACGCGTACCTCAATTTCGTCGAAATTATCAAGAAATAAAGTTTGTGAATGATCCTTTTATGTGCTCTCATATTGTGTGTTGCTGTCTTATTTTTTTATTAAACACTTCCGTGTTACTTCAAAGAAATCATATATATATATATATATATATATATATATATATATATATATATATATATATATATATATATATATATATATATATATATATAGATGATGCGGAAGTACTCACGAGAGCAATATAACTTTTGGACGGCACAATAGAACACAGAATAAAACAGATAACACGTAAAAGGACACTCACACTGTAGATGATTTGAGGTTTCGGCCTACTCCGAGGCCTTCTTCAGGTCGGACTCCTGTCAGAGTCTGTCAGAGTCTGACCTGAAGAAGGCCTCGGAGTTTCTGTTTTATTCTGTGTTCTATTTTGCCGTCCAAAAGTTATATATATATATATACATATGTGTGTGTTTGTCTACATATATTTTTATATATTTCTGCATAAGATGCAATTATATGGGTAGTAAAACTTCAAGCCCACCAGGAAAAGGGAATATTATCAGATCCTGACTGTATGAAATGAAAATTGCTCATTTTAAAATGGAATAGAAACATGTAAATTGCGTTCTAATGCGTAAAAACAATTTACGCGGCACCTCCTATAGGCAACAAACTTGCCGTGGTGGAAGGGCTTGTGAGTTCCGATGACCCTAAAAGAGCTGTGATGCCTGGAGCATTGATAATTGCTCCTGGTAAAGTCACACATTCAAGATAGGTCAAAGGTTAGAAGCCAGGCAAAAGGTAGACTGTTCCTCAGTGAGGCGGCTGCAAAGGCGTCTGACCACAGTGGGGCGACCATTTGAGTGATGGTGTCCCGGTAAAACATTATTTAGGAAGGAAACGGTAAACCACCTCAATTATTATTCCTAAGACTTTTATAATTGACAGCATAGGAAATCAGTCATGGCAACTACAGACCTCGGCCCGATTGGCCTTGTGTCGTGCCCGTCAGCGAGAGAGGTAACGCTTCCGCGGTCGTTATCTCACGAAAACCTTGCAAAGAGAAACCGACAGCAGACCGGAATATTCAGATTAGGAATGTTAGGATAATGTTGAGGAGAGGAAAATTAGAGTATATATAAAGCGAGTAATGGAAAGAGAAAATATAAATATTTTAGGCCTGTTCAAACTGAGGTGAGGCATTTGCGATGCCATTGCAGTAAAAGATCACTAATCCAGAGGAATATAGAATACCATCAGTCGATATTTCCCTATATCGTAGATTTTGAAAAAGCTTTTGGTAGAGTGAAACCGGAAAAACTAATGATTATATTGCATAAAATAGGAATAAGATTGAAGGGACATAAGGCTAATTCGCAACCTTCATAGGTCTTGGACTTCTTAGGTGCGAGTAGAGAGTTCTGATGGGCAGTGTTAGGAAGAGGTGTAATGCATGGATGTCCATTGTCCCGGGTCCTGTTCAGCGTATGTGTGAAGGAAATGATTAAAAAGGTATTGGAAGTACTGGAGGCATGAATGAAAGTCGGCGGGGAATTCGTAAAATCAGTTAGGTTTGCAGATGATCAAGTTCTATTTTATTAGTCAACCAAGGGGCTATAAGCATGAGTGGATGGCAATTCAGTAGGTTAGAATGGGATGGGAATTAATATTTATTAAACAAGAGTATTCAATTTTCCAGAAAGATATAGGATAACATTAACGTTAAAATGGTGGGGGCTATACCTGGAGCAAGTGGAAAAAATTATGTATTTCGGAAGTTTTTGGACCACAATGGTCAAATTACTAGGGGTGTAAGGAGTTAAACTCAATAAGACAAGGAGACTTTAACAACGGGGAGGGAACTGATGAAACGGAATACGAGCAAGTATGTTAGGAAAAGACTCGTAAAATTTTATATGGATTGTAGTTATGTATGACACGGAAACATGGTCACTGAGGCAAGTTGATATATGTAAAAAGAAGAGTTTTGAAATGTGGTTGTGGAGAAGAATGGACTAGAGGTTAGGAAACAAATTGGGAAGTGCTAATTATGGTGGTTGAACGGAGGGGATTGATGGGAGAAATCATAAGTAGGCAGAAAAAATTGGTGAAGGGCTTCTTGATCGGCAGTGAATGGTTGAAGACTGTGATAGACGGAAGAATTTTAGGCAAAGAAGAAAGTCGCAGAAATACGAAAGGGATGTTGAATGGGATTAAGGGCGGAAGAAAGTACACGTAGATGAAATGGGGCTTATTGTAGTGTAAAATGTTAGGTTGTGTTTTTCTAGGAGAAACAAAAGATTCATTTAGTGGTGTCCGTCCAAAATCTACCTTAACTGGTAGATTACCTTAAAAATATTTACGTCGAGTCTCACTTCCAAAGATACATTTTAGCGTCATTTTTACTTCGAGGCAATGGTTTTTAATTCATTTTTTTCCTCTCACATTACCGTGCAACCCTTTGTATATAGCAATTAGGGCTTAAGTGCTCATTTCTGGAGATATGAATAGGAACTATGTATTAAGATGATAAATTGATGGGCACAAGTGATGAATATAGTGTTTTGTAGAGTCAATTTTTGCAATATTAAGTAAGTAAAAATTTCAACCGTTTCCTTGCTATAAAACTTTTATAAGGTTTAATGACGTGCAGCAAAATCATGTCGATATCCTTATATTTAAAAAAATAAAAATAAAAGGAAAATATAAATTCTGTTGATGCAATAAAGGTAGAAGAAATACTTGCCTATGGAAATCAGAAAAACGAATTAATTGAGTAAAGCCATAATAGGAAAACATTGTAAAGACTGTGACGGGGAAAATGCCATACTTAAATTATTTGTTAATTTTTGGAGAATAGTTAAACATTGCAAGGAGTAATGGCTAGTCTGCAAAGAAAAATAAAATCCTACTCTCCAATACAAACTTCGGTGTAAAAGAACATGGCTAACTGGGCTAAACAACGTTTACAGAAACTCATTCCATTCAATAAAATTTCTGATATTATCCAACTCGTATGAAAACGGTACGTATCAAATAATTCACCTCAAGCATTAGCATAAGAAAATCTACGCTCTTAAAATACTACAATTCCCAACGTTAAATAAAGCAATTGCAATTAAGAGAAATGTAGTAGTCGTCATCGTAAATAGTAAACGCCATTTATATACTCTCTAATTAAAAGAAATATTAAACAATAATTATTTTAGGTTAACGTAAAAGGTAGGTTTCCAGTGGACACAACCCGAACGGTAATACATTTTTTGGCCTCTCCCATTAATACACAACCTGACATCAGACACGACAGGAAACGCATATTTAATTCTACATACTCGTACATCATTTCTCCCTTCATTGCGTTCAAAAGGCTTACTCTTCTCATACACTTCTTCGCTTTCCTCTAGTTCTATCCTCTATCACAGTGTTCAAAAATTCATCGCCAATCAAATTTTTCTACTTATGATAATAATTTTCAAGACTAAATTTCGATAGTTTCTACGAATGTTTTCGAGTCTTATATCCTGAGAGTGTGCTCAAGTATCCGCACAGTGAACACATTTTACTCTTTCATTGTACAGTCTCCATATCCATGCACTGCGTCATTAACCACGACATACTGGTTTCTCGTCTAATTTATTTTTTGTAACTCTATACTTATATTTATCTCATTCTCAGTTTCAATTCTTTCATTTTATTTTCTCATGCATCCGTCATCATTATCTTCCGTAGTACATGGCTTCCCAATTTTTTTTCCTAAGTACTCTTCTTCCCCTGTATTAGGATATCCTCGTTTGTTTTCCTTTCCGTACAGTTCATCTTTTCCGTTTAAACAATTAAGAGGTAAAAATCTCTCCCTCCTTTGCTAGTGATTGAACTCTTTTTTTAAATATTTTACTCAGCTTTCCTGTTTCTAAAAAAATGCATAACCAATGATTTTTTCCATTGATTCTCATTCCATAACTATCGTACTGAATTTCAAATAACCTAAGTGACATATGGCTAAATGGTTAACCATATCTTGTAATTGGGGACCTAACAGATTTTATGAATCGCCTGTCGATACCCATTCCTATCTCTAGTTTTTTTTCACAGACTCTCTAACCATTTCCTCCACACACACACACACACGCTGAAAATTGCCAGTAATAAGGGACATACCTCCCTCAATCCTCTTACTAGCTATGCCCATCTCGACTAATCATCCACTCCTCTCACCTTACATAATTGACAAGTGGATTCTGGGAATAATTCGATTATCCCTCTAATCTACCCATATTTGCTGAAATTAATTCATCAGTTCTACTCAATTAACTCTTCAAATGACTGCTCGACCAAATGCAAAATAAATAAATGCTGATTTCATTCAATGATACTCTCTTTAGTGACATATTTCATTCTAAGGCTTCTGGAGTTGCTCCCCACATTCTGAACCAAAACTGATTACATCCTAAGAATTCATTTCCCCTCCTCTCCATCCTCTTATCAATGGTTCCGCATAGAACTTCATTTTCTGGAGAAATGAATCCTACTGTCCTATAACCTTCACATATGGATGCCTTTATCCATTTGTGATATGAACTAGCACATCTGACGAAATCATTTGATCAAATTGCTCTTTCATTAATGCAAAAAATTAGTCCAAAATAAAGTCTTCCTCCTATGTATTCATTATCCTCAAATTAGTTCCACGGGAATTCTCTCCTCCCCCATGGACATGTTTGATTTCAATTCCATTAATGGCCTTTCTAACTCACATTCGAATAATTCGGGACCTCGTATCGGGTCATATTTTTACCCTTTTTAAATATAAACTTTCTAGACTAAATCTTTACAAAATCATTCCTCTCATATTTATTCAATTTCTCTTAATTTTTTCTGATGTCAATCAATATCCCTGTTTTATCTTAGAACGGTAAAAGACTAAGAGATGCTTGTTGTTAAAATCCCCCAGAAGTCATTTCTACACAATAAGTATTATCTTACAAGGTAAGGACTGCGCGTGGATATAAAAATATATATTGTAGGTTCTCCCCCCACCTTCCCCCACCCATTTGAAAAACCCCAACCCCCTTATCCCGTACCCTTTCTTCCTGGTGCTGCACTCCCTGCCACACACAATTTTGGTGGCTCGCAGGGTATTGATGTAGATGTACCTATGATTGGTTTCTAGGTGTTTCCTTTCGGGCTTTCTGTGCTGTGCTCCATTTTCATCTTTCCCATGAAAAATTTTCAAGTCCTTATACTGCTGCTTTCAACACGTAATATTTGCTCTGAATTTCCCAAATTTGTTAAATATTTATGGTTTGTTTTAACTAATTTATATTTATACTCTTCTTGTCCGCATGCAATTGTTTCCATATATTTTTTTCCAATACAATATTTGTTCCAATTGTTGTATTTGAGGATTTCGATACCCCCTTGTTCCCTATTTTCTTTTTTTTTACCCGTCTCATTTTCCTCACTCATAATTATTTCTTCACCTTTCTGATTCTTTACTTATCTTAACGGTTAATGCTTCTTTGATCTGTGTACTCTGTTTTTTATCCCCAATCATTGCGATTGATCAATACTAATTGATTATTTCCCCAGTATTCCATGAAAATATCAGCTGTTTTTTTATCTGTTCCAAACCTTAATATAGTCTATCTTATAGCTATGTTAATTTACGGGATTTTGCATGCATTTCTGCAGTTATTGTGGTGCTCAAGTATTTGTGATAATCAAAGTCTTTCCCTATAGAACTCTTTTGTCACACCTTCGCGGTCGTTACTTGTTCCTGAACTGAAGTCCCTTTCCTCACTACCATTTCTCCGTTTGATTTTTAGTCGCGTTTCAAGCCTCAATTACTATCAATTATTCTTGCTCAGGAACAGCAACTGATATATCACACAACATGATTGTATATCATGTCTACTACTTCCTCCCTGTGATTTCTTCGTGGCATGTAGACTTGAACAATGAACACATTCCTGGGTTTATCTTTCATTTCTGCTAGTAATGTTCTATGACTCCTTTTGTCTATAATTATATGGTTAGTATAAAAAATATCCGAAAAGGGTTTAGGAAAATTAGATTTATTATAGAAAATGCTAGAATCCCTTAAAATTCTTCAAAGTACATCCCTTGAGCCTCGACACACTTCCACTTGTGGTTTTTTTTTAAGACTCGAAGGCTCCGGGTAGGCGGATTCCGGAAGGTACTTAAGGGTACACGTGGAAGCTTCTTTGAAGATGCTTACAGTCCCATGGTGGTGTCTTCTAGGGGAGGATTTCACTTTTGGGAATAAGATATAGTTTTGTGGTACCAAGTTAGGACTGTAACTGGTTCGGGGAATCGCCGCGATGCCGTTGCAGAAGATATTTACCAGCAGACACACGACTCTACTCTTGGTAGTTCGTCAAGACCTTCGGGACGAGTTTAGCGCAGATTTAACAAATCTTCAAACTTCAGTGATAATGGTGTGCATTCTAATATTATCAATTCCAATATGATGTGCGATCAGGCACACACTTAATCGACGGTCTGAACTCAGCACTTAACGCCAACGTCAGTAAAAATTTGTTACCGATTCTTTTAATGCTAACCTTGGACTACGCTTTCCCTAACTTTTTGTTCAATATTATTGCCACCCCGCGTTATCTCACGTCCCCTTCTCAGAGTAGTATACGTTAGCTATCACTCCAGTAATC